>CM008281.1:8713243-9115734 GCA_002319775.1 Fagopyrum tataricum
CCCCGGTGTTGTCGCTTAGCTATCTATTCGTTCCGTCCAATGATTGGTGTCTCTCTACCTCCTCGGTTGTTGGGTTAACATTTAATCCATCAGCCTCAACCATGTTCTAAGTCTCGTCGCGAGCCTTCTTATTCCATGTGATATCCTAGGGCTGAGCAGCGGTTGAAAACCGAACCAAACCGACCGGAACCGAACCGAAAACCAAAAATCGGTAAAACCTGAACCGGAAAACTCGGCTCGGTTTAGCTTTGGCCGAAAAAATGCAGAAACCTTGTAAGAGCCGTAGTCTTTCGGCCGAGACCGGACCTTGGCCGAGATTAGTAGTCTTTTGGCCGAGACCGGACTTGGCGAGGTTTGGTCTTGCCGCCCCGCGGTGAGTGGCGGCCGCCTACTGGCGGCTGCTGCTTGGACCGCCCCCGCGGTTTCCGGCGGCTGCAGCCGTTTTTTTGACCTTTTTGACCTTGC
Source organism: Fagopyrum tataricum (assembly GCA_002319775.1). Taxonomy (NCBI): domain Eukaryota; kingdom Viridiplantae; phylum Streptophyta; class Magnoliopsida; order Caryophyllales; family Polygonaceae; genus Fagopyrum; species Fagopyrum tataricum. The sequence continues at coordinate 8,713,709 of CM008281.1, forward strand.
TTTACCTTTACTTTGCCCATTCTTACCTTTGGCTGATCAAGGGTTTTCTTCATCCTCTTCTCCAGCTTCTCTCCACGTCCTTGCTTCCTTTGCTCCCCTTTGATCTTGTTCTAGTTGGAAGAGTTTTGTGAGAGTTGGGTGTGTAGTGCTTGTGTAAGTTGTGGCTTGGATATGCTGGGCTTGGAAGCCAGCCTTGGTAGCAGTTGAGCTCTCCTGCAGCCTTAGACCACAAGTGTGGTAAGGTTTTCTTCTCCTCTCTTCTTTCTTTCTTTCTTCCTTCCTTCATAGCTTAGGATTAGATGATTGCCTAGGCACGTTTTGATGCTGGTATGTGTATGTATGTGTTTGGGATTGGGCTTTGGATGAGAGAAGACGGAATTGATCACGTGAAGGACCGAGGAGAAACGCAGAATCACGCTCTGCGCAGTCGCCGCCCCGCGGCCGTGAGTCCGCCCCCGCGGCCACATCCCGCCGCGCCCGCGGCCACCTGCTTTCGCCCCTGCGTCCCTTGTGACCCGCAGGTGCGTTTTGTCCCGGATCTACCTAAGGCTAGGTAGATCCTTTTCCTTCCTAGTATGAGTGTTAGTAGCATGCTAGGTGCGAGTTGAGGTTAGAATGAGTTGAGTACGGAACTGTTATGCCGGTTACGGCCTTGAGGATTACGAGTTGGAATATGATCCGTATGGATCCCTTGGGTCTAGGTGTGACCCCTTGTATGGATATGTATATGATGTATGCGTTATACCTTGTTTAGGTTGAGTTGATCTCCAGAGCGGAGCCGAGTATTCTGAGTCTGTGACTCCCGAGGTTGAGGTAAGTCCATAGGACTTACTTAGCTGCCCTCCATATATTGGATGTGTGCCTGAGTGGTGGATGTTATGCTTTATAGCCCGTATGATATATTGTATTACCGACCTATGGTCTATTGACTGCCCATTGTAGGGCCGTGACAACTTGTCCATTCATCCCGCTGGGAGTCTGGAGGTTCTCTTCGGGCAGGCCAGTATGGCTCAGTGGGCCGGCCACCTGCTCAGTGGGCCGGCCACCTGCACCACTCCCATAGGGTACACGGGAGGTGGACCGGATCCCATTCCAGCTGGCACCATTCCCGAGAGGCGAGGGTTATATTCCTCGTGTCACATACGTTCATATTGAGTTATTATTTATACGCTGTATGCGCCGGACTATTATTATAAGATAATAAAATGGGTAAATGTGTGACAACATGTTTATATGTTTAAGTTCTGACGTGTGCATGTGCTCTAGCATCTTCCTTTGTATGTGTTTGGTTAGCTAACGGTGTAATGCCGTGTTGTAGACTTTGCAGGTTAGGACACTGCAGAGTGATCCAGACGGGGCGATCTGCTGAGGGCTCCGTACACTGGGGTTATACTCGTGGATGGGTATTTTGGATATGTATATATATATGATATGTTTTGTTGTACTCAGCAGTTGTATAAACCTTTTGACATGTTTATATATCAGTTTTATGTTTTGGTTTTAATCTGTTTGTGCCTTGTTGTAAGATCGGTGAAATTGTTGTCAGGCTAGGGTCAGGATCCATTGTGAGATCCTAGCCGGTAGCACCTCGAGTCCCGCGGATTCGGGGTGTTACAAAGGTGGTATCAGAGCCCAGGTTGACAACAATGGCACTTGTAATCTGCGATAAAGGTCGAATAGATAAATAAACAGAACCCGAAAGGGGTCTGACTTTTCAAAAGGTTTTGGTTTTGAAATGAGTACAAAACGTTTTGGGATATCGTGTACGTGAGCCATCGCCCCTCTGAAGATCTCGACAGTATAGGTATATATATGTATAGATAGATACTATCTGCTGTGATGATGTGTTATATACCTATACATACGGCATATATATTGCCATCTGAGTTGGGTTTATGTCCTCTGCAGATGGTTCAGACTAGAGCCTTACCTGCAGCAGGACGGGGTAGAGGCAGACCTCCGTTAGGTAGAGGACGGGGTAGGATCCCTGCTGCTGAGCTGCGTGCAGCAGAGGACGTTCAGGCAGAGATTGCTGAGAGTGCCGCCCTGAGATGGGGGAAGGCACAGCTGGGGACAGGGTCCACAGCGAGTCCAGTCAGCAGACTCGGACCGTGTCTCCATGGAGGGACCAGCCTTCCGTGATTACATCCGGCGGGTTGAGGAGGCTGCCAGGGCAGGTAGACGTGCCCCGGATCTGCCAGCGCAGGAGGGGCCATCTGAGAGGTCCCACACCGTTACACAGGTGCCAGCTGCACCGGCACCTGTTGCTGAGGTCGTTCGAGTACAGGAGGAGTATAGAGGGCCTCGACCAGACAGTTGGTTGAAGGCTTTCCATCAGATGGGAGTACCCCCTTTCTCTGGGAAGGTGGGGTTGGAGGTAGAGCTGTGGATAGGACACGTAGACTCGGCTCTGGAGTCTATTAGGTGTCCAGCTGATAGACAGGTCGGGTTAGTGCAGAGCTTGTTCAGGGAGTTAGCGCAGCACTGGTGGAGATCCGTACGAGGTCAGGTCACCAGTTATGAGCAGATGAGGTCTATGATCCGAGAGCGTTTCTGCCCTGCCTCGCTGAGGAAGGAGAGACTGAGGGATTTTGTGGAGGCCGGGTTCGAGGATGTGCCAGTTTCTGAGGCCATCCGGAGGTTTCAGGAGGAGCTGGCACTGTTAGGACCAGCTGCACCTCCTGCTGATCAGCATGTGTATCTGTTTTCCCGACGGCTGAGGGATGCCACCCGGGCTTATATGGCGGGATTTCATTGTGAGTCCCTGATGGACTACCAGGATCGAGCCGCTGACTATGAGCGTGAGCGGGTCAGTCAGAGGAGAGCTTCTCAGACCGGGGGGTCTGAGAAGAGGCAGCGTACCGGGCAGACTAGCGGTACGGCTGGAGCTGCTGGGTCAGGGCGAGGTCAGAGTCGCCAGAGTCAGCCTTCGCCTACACCGGCTACTGGTAGAGCTCGACAGTGCTATAACTGTGGAGAGCAGGGACATATTAGGCCAGAGTGCCCGAGACAGCCGGTGACTTGCTTCACGTGTGGTGGGCGAGGTCACAGAGCAGTGTTCTGCCGTCAGGGCGGAGCTTCTTCACAGCAGGGTTCTTCACCTGCTGGTGGAGCTGGGGGTGGACAGAGGCCACCTCAGCAGCAGCAGACACAGGGACAGCAGAAGGTCCCAGATCGTCAGACGGCTCAGGGATCTGCTCCTGGGCCGAGCAGAGGTAGAGGTCGTGGTGGGAGCACCACTGACACCCGTGGCCCTCAGGGCCGAGTTTTTGAGCTGAGGAGTGCAGAGGAGCCGGCTGCACCTACTGCTACAGGTACCATTCTGATTTATGGCTTACCTGTTCGTGTTTTGTTTGACACGGGTGCTACGCACTCATTCATATCTGTTGCTTGTGTTGAGCGTCTGGGTCTAGACACTGTAGAGGGGATGCCCTTTATTATAGGGCTACCCAATGGGGGTAGGGTCAGAGGTACCCGTGAGATCCATGACTGTCCCATTTCTGTAGGGACCCGTGTGCTTTTAGTTGACTTCTTTGTCATGCCGCTGGAGCATGAGGAAGTCATCCTTGGTATGGATTGGATGGATAGGCATTCTGCGGTTTTAGATGTGGGTAGGAGGACTGTCACCCTCTCTACCGAGTCTGGTCAGTTAGCGGTTTTCCGAGGTTGGGACCTCGGGAAGGTAGGCATGGTTATCAGTGCTATACAGGCAGCTAGGTTGATTGCCCAGGGTTGTGAGGCCTTCTGGTGTTACGCCATGAAGGAGGGGGAGAGTCCAGCCTTAGAGGATATCCCAGTGGTTGATGAGTTTGTGGATGTGTTTGCTGAGCCGTCCAGTTTGCCACCTCAGAGGAGTGTGGACTTTGGGATTGATTTAGAGCCGGGTACGAGACCGATCTCGAAGGCCCCATACCGGATGGCGCCTGTCGAGATGTTAGAGCTGAAGAAGCAACTCGAGGAGTTGGCTGAGAAGGGCTTCATTCGCCCTAGCGTATCCCCATGGGGGGCACCGGTCCTCTTCGTACGGAAGAAGGACGGATCGTTGAGGCTATGCATAGATTACCGAGAGCTGAATAAGGTGACCATCAAGAACAAGTATCCGTTGCCGCGCATTGATGATTTGCTGGATCAGTTACAGGGAGCTTCAGTGTTCTCCAGGATAGACCTGCGCTCAGGATATCACCAGCTGAGGGTGAGAGAGCAGGATGTGCACAGGACGGCATTTCGGACCCGTTATGGACACTACGAGTTTGTAGTGATGCCATTCGGGCTCACGAATGCCCCGGCAGTTTTCATGGAGTTGATGAACAACATCTTCATCGACTTCCTGGATCAGTTTGTGGTGGTCTTTATAGATGACATCCTGGTGTACTCTCGCAGCAGAGAGGAGCATGCAGGACATTTGAGGACGGTACTACAGGTTTTGCGGGATAGAGAACTTTATGCGAAGTTCTCTAAGTGCGAGTTTTGGATGCCAGAGGTAGCATTCCTGGGTCATATTGTTTCCGCCGAGGGGATCAAGGTTGATCCGGCGAAGATTGAGGCAGTAGCGGCATGGATGACACCGACGAACGTCAAGGAGGTACGTAGCTTCCTTGGCCTAGCCGGTTATTACAGACGCTTTGTGGAGGGATTTTCCGTGATTGCCCGTCCACTGACGAGTTTGCTGAGGAAGACTACCAGATTTGTGTGGTCTGATCAGTGTATGCGGAGTTTTGAGGAGCTGAAGAGACGTTTGACGTCTGCTCCTGTTTTGGCACAGCCAGAGGGTACAGCTGACTTCGTGGTTTACAGTGATGCATCCAAGCTTGGCTTGGGATGTGTGTTGATGCAGCGGGGCAGAGTGATTGCTTATGCGTCTCGACAGCTGAAGACGTATGAGGAGAACTACCCGACTCATGATCTGGAGTTGGCCGCGGTAGTTCATGCACTGAAGATTTGGAGACATTACCTGTATGGTGCCACATGCCAGATCTTCACCGACCATCAGAGTTTGAAGTATATTTTTACGCAGCGGGAGTTGAATAACCGCCAGCGTAGGTGGCTCGAGCTGATTAAGGATTTTGACTTGGAGATTCTGTATCATCCGGGGAAGGCGAACGTTGTCGCCGACGCCCTGAGCCGGAAGACGCCTCGAGAGCAGGCGATCGCGAGATTGACAGTACAGTCTCAGCTGCAGAGAGACCTGAGATGGTTAGAGTTGGACATCCAGTTTCCTGATGAGGATGCCGACTGAGTATCTTAGAGGTTCTACCTGATCTGTTGGGGGAGATCCAACAGAAGCAGGAGACCTGCCCGATGTTGCTGAGGATACGGGAGAGGATGTCTCGAGATGAGGCACCACAGTTCCTTCTGGGGGCAGATGGAGTGTTGAGACGCCGAGGTCGCGTCTGTGTACCTGCTGACGCAGATTTACGTCAGAGGATTCTACAGGAGGCTCACTGTACACCTTACTCGGTACATCCAGGTACGAGTAAGATGTATCAGGATTTGAGACGTATATACTGGTGGGGTGGGCTGAAGCCCGATGTGGCCAGATTTGTGGCACAGTGTGCGACCTGCCAGCAGGTCAAGATCGAGCATTTCAGACCTGGGGGCGAGCTTCATCCACTTCCTGTTCCACAGAGGAAGTGGGAAGACGTCACCATGGATTTTGTGACCGGATTGAGATTGAGCCGGGGTTATGATGCTGGGTCATTGTGGACAGATTGACGAAGACGGCACGTTTTGTTCCGATCAGGGAGACGTGGCCGGTGAGCAGACTGGCTGAGGAGTACACTAGGCAGATAGTGAGACTCCATGGGGTGCCGAGGACGATCGTCTCTGACAGAGATGGGCGATTTACCTCGAGGTTTTGGCAGCAGATTCAGACTGCCCTGGGGACGAGTTTACATTTCACGACGGCGTTTCATCCTCAGACCGATGGTCAGTCAGAGAGGACCATTCAGACGCTGGAGGATATGTTGCGAGCTTGTGTGTTGGATTGGGGACAAGTGTGGACGGATCACCTCCCACTAGTTGAGTTCTCATACAACAACAGCTGGCATGCATCTATTGGGATGGCCCCATATGAGGCACTGTATGGACAGAGATGTCGGACTCCGTTATGCTGGGATGAGCAGAGCAGTGTCAGCGGTATAGCCCCTGATCAGATTCAGGATGATATGGCCCGAGTAGCCCTGATTAGAGAGCGACTGCTGACGGCTCAGAGCCGTCAGAAGTCGTATGCAGACAGGAGGCGCAGACCTCTAGAGTTCCGAGTTGGAGCCCATGTGTGGCTGAGAGTGTCCCCGACACGAGGTGTGAGGAGATTCGGCATTAAGGGGAAGTTGAGCCCCCGATATGTCGGACCATTCGAGATTCTGGATCGGGTTGGGAGCGCAGCCTACAGATTGGCTTTGCCTCCGAGATTAGAGGGTGTTCACCCTGTGTTCCACGTGTCTCAGCTGAGGGAGTATATACCAGACCCGAGACACATTGTGAGTTATGATGATTTGGTGGTTGAGCCGGACCACACGTTTGTTGAGCATCCTATTGCAGTCCTAGAGCGAGGTATGAGACGCCTGCGTTCGAAGGACATTCCTATGTTGAGGATACAGTGGTCGAGACGTGGACCTGAGGAGGCTACTTAGGAGACTGAGGATAGTATCCAGAGGAACTATCCAGAGTTCTATGCTGGGATAGAGGTACCAGTGGGATCGCCGGGTAGATCTTAGTATTACCTCGGTGAGTGTTATATGCTTATGTGTTTATGTGCTTATATGCCATACTGTGTTTATTTCGTGCTAGCTGTGACGTGTGTATGATCTGTTACAGATCCTGTTGTGCTAGTACGACCGATAGGTATAGCTGGAGATGGTTCTTACCTCCATGCTATCTCGAGATATGTAGGATTGGATGGAGATATCTTCTCCATGCCCGATGTTGGTTTGGCTAGAGACGCTTCTCTCTATGCCCCGGATAGGATTGTGATCTTTTGCGGGAGATGATGTTTCTCCACGCCCGTGTTGAGGTTATAGCGTATGGTTGAGGCCAGGTATGTGTTATGATACCTCTATGATAGAGAGTGTATCCCGGTTTTGAGGTTATGTGCTTTCGAGGTTTATGCAAGTTTCGGGACGAAACTTGTTTTTAGGGGGGAGAGATGTAAGAGCCGTAGTCTTTCGGGCCGAGACCGGACCTTGGCCGAGATTAGCTTTGGCCGAGGTTGGTCTTGCCGCCCCGCGGTGAGTGGCGCCGCCCCTGCGGCTGCTTGGACCCCCCCCTGCGGTTTCCGGCGGCTGCAGCCGTTTATTTTGACCTTGTTGACCTTGGTTTACCCTTTACTTACCCTTCTTACCTTTGGCTGATCAAGGGTTTTCTTCATCTCTTCTCCAGTTCTCTCCACGCTTCCCTTCCCTTTGCCCCCTTATGATCTTGTTCTTGCACCTTTGGCCGAGGTTGGTTTGCCGCCCCGCCACCGCCCGCGGTTCCGGCGGCTGCAGCCGTCTTTTTTGACCTTGTTGACCGTGCTTTACCTTTACTTTGCTCCTTCTTACCTTTGGCTGATCAAGGGTTTCTTCATCTTCTTCTCCAGCTTCTCTCCACGTTCCTTGCTTCCTTGCTTCCTTGGATCTTGTTCTTGAGTTGTGGAAGAGTTTTGTGAGAGTTTGTGTGTGTGTTACCTTGTGTGAGTGTTGGCTGAGGTTATGCTGGGCTTGGAAGCCAGCCTTGGTGTATGTTGAGCTCTCCTGCAGCCTTAGACCACAAGTGTGGTAAGGTTTCTTCTCCTCTCTTCTTTCTTTCTTCTTTTTCCTTCATAGCTTAGGATTAGATGATTGCCTAGGCATGTTTGATGTTGTATGTGTATACATGTGTATGGTCTTTGGCTTTGGATGAGAGAAGACGGATTTGATCACGTGAAGAACCGAGGAGAAACGCGAAAGCAGTCGCCGCCCCGCGGAGCCACCGCCACCGTTGCGTGCGCCAGCGGCGCCACGTTCCGTGTCACGCCCCCGCGGCACATCCGCCGCCCCGCGGCCACCTGCTTTCGCCCCTGCGTCCTTGTGACCCGCAGGTGCGTTTTGTCCCGGATCTACCTAAGGCTAGGTAGATCCTTTTCCTTCCTAGTATGAGTGTTAGTAGCATGCTAGGTGCGAGTTGAGGTTAGAATGAGTTGAGTACGGAACTGTTATGCCGGTTACGGCCTTGAGGATTACGAGTTGGAATATGATCCGTATGGATCCCTTGGGTCTAGGTGTGACCCCTTGTATGGATATGTATATGATGTATGCGTTATACCTTGTTTAGGTTGAGTTGATCTCCAGAGCGGAGCCGAGTATTCTGAGTCTGTGACTCCCGAGGTTGAGGTAAGTCCATAGGACTTACTTAGCTGCCCTCCATATATTGGATGTGTGCCTGAGTGGTGGATGTTATGCTTTATAGCCCGTATGATATATTGTATTACCGACCTATGGTCTATTGACTGCCCATTGTAGGGCCGTGACAACTTGTCCATTCATCCCGCTGGGAGTCTGGAGGTTCTCTCGGGCAGGCCAGTATGGCTCAGTGGGCCGGCCACCTGCACCACTCCATAGGGTACACGGGAGGTGGGACCGGATCCCATTCCAGCTGGCACATTCCCGAGAGGCGAGGGTTATATTCCTCGTGTCACATACGTTCATATTGAGTTATTATTTATACGTGTATGCGCCGGACTATTATTATAAGATAATAAAATGGGTAAATGTGTGACAGCATGTTTATATGTTTAAGTTCTGACGTGTGCATGTGCTCTAGCATCTTCCTTTGTATGTGTTTGGTTAGCTAACGGTGTAATGCCGTGTTGTAGACTTTGCAGGTTAGGACACTGCAGAGTGATCCAGACGGGGCGATCTGCTGAGGCTCCGTACACTGGGGTTATACTCGTGGATGGGTATTTTGGATATGTATATATATATGATATGTTTTGTTGTACTCAGCAGTTGTATAAACCTTTTGACATGTTTATATATATCAGTTTTATGTTTTGGTTTTAATCTGTTTGGTGCCTTGTTGTAAGATCGGTGAAATTGTTGTCAGGCTAGGGTCAGGATCCATTGTGAGATCCTAGCCCGGTAGCACCTCGAGTCCCGCGGATTCGGGGTGTTACACATTCTTCCCATATTACAAAATTAACGAACAATCCTTATACCTATTGTTAAATTAACGAGTAGTCCTTCTCCTTTTTATCAAAATGCACGCAGAGGAAAGAATTATATACATACCTCGTGTCACATATATTCATATGCAGATATATTATTTGAATGATTAACGTTATAAAGATAATAAACCGGGTAAATGTGTGAAAGTATGTTGATATGTTATAATTTCTGATGTGTGTTTGTGCTCTAGCATGTTCTTATATATGTGTATGGTTAGCTAACGGTTTAGATCCTTGCAGGTTAGGAGACCTGCAGAGTGATCCAGAGGGGTGATCTGCTGAGGGTTCCGTACACTGGATGATATCGTGGGATATGGGTTATTTATGTTGTACGAATTTCTGTTTTGACTTTGTACTCAGCAGTACTCTGTATCACCTTTTTGATATGTATATATATATAATATATATATATATATATATATATATCAGTTTTATGTTTTTTTTAATCTATTGGTGTCTTGTTGTAAGATTCAGTGAACTTGTTGTCAGGCTAGGGTCAGGATCCATTGTGAGATCCTAGCCCCAGTAGCACCTCAAGTCCTACGGATTTGGGGTGTTACAAAGTTAGATTTGTTTGTAATGGTGTAAGCAAACCTTTTATAGGCTGAATTCTAATTTAAAACCGAAATTGTTGCGATTTACCAAATTTAATAATTCAATAGATCACAATGAATGCAACCCCCAAATCCTCCACTCCTACGTCGGCGCCAATCCGGCCCACAAGGAACCTTTCACGGACACAAATACAATCCATCTTCGTGGGGGCAGACTTTTGGATCTCTCCATGCAACTCTAGGACGAGGCGGTGCTTTATGGGTTGGCTTCGGCATTGAGGACACCCGTGAAGTACGTGGATCTCAATACACTTTATGTTACTAGAGGAAAGTGTGCTATGATTTACATTGAAATCGAACTCGAGAGACCACTCATTTGCATCATCTTGGTCGGGGACACTAGAGTACACGTTGAATACGAAAGGGCCGAACCTGATATGTCATGACTATGGTCTCTATGGCCATATCACTGACAAATGTCCAAAGAAAGCCAAACATGTTGAGAAAGAAGTACGTGAAAAAGAAAGAACCCATGTGTTGATGTTGTTCAGTCTGATTCCACTCAACGAAGTAATGAAAATTGGTGGAAATCGACACGCCTACTGAGAATTCATTCCTCGAACCATGGATGACGGTAGAAAGAAAGCCATGAAAAAAATTAAACCATGGACCAAGTACTCAGAAAAGCCAATATAATTCCCCCCTCTAGTCGGTTCCAGATTCTGAGCAAGGTGATTGTCAATCCGTCGTAGGCAGACCTGTCTACTCCGATTCGAATCCATATTCCGGACACACTACACTGTGCCCCTAAGCGCGCTAGGAATGTGTACAATTGTACATATGTTTATTCTTGCCAAAGTTCCAACGTTGGAGCAACAAATGAGACATACTTTCTTAGTGCTCTAGCCAGGGCCGGTCCTTGGGATTTTCGTGCCCTAGGCAATATTATTTATGGGTTCTCTAAGTTAACATTCAATGGTTTTAATCATGCAAAATCTTTAATTCATTAATAAAAATAGTATTAGACTTTCAATAGGAAAGTTATAAAATTGTCAAAGAAAATTAAGTACTTCATACCACTCTAACTTTTGTGCGTTATTTATGGTTGTCTTAGCTAATATTTCACGATTATAATTATGCAAAATCTTTAATTTATTAACAAAATTACACTAGAAAATCAATACGGAAAATTTAGGTGTATAATTATCAAAGAAATTTAAGAAAAAACTTCATATCAATTTGTTCGACTCATCAAATTAATCTATATCGACTACAAGTCGAATTTTTTCCTTCAAAGTAATAAAAGAATAAGAACATAGAGAATATAAATGTTGGGATTTCCTCATCTCTTTGTATTGGTAACAGACCTTTTGTGGTTGGTAAGGCCGGTCCTCAGCGCGTCTACGAAGGTGGCTAAGCATGAAAGGGGTTGCATCAAAAATCAACATTCGTTTTTTATACGTTTGGTGTTCTTGGCGCCTGATGCTGTCGAGATTTTCAAGAGGGTGAAACGGGTCTAGCATGGTAACATTGTATCGCATTGGTCTTCAGATACAGTGTTTAAGAGAATCGAATTTGCTATTAAGAAAGAATTGCAGATAGAACTTATTGTCGCCAACTGTTATAACAAGACAATGGGTCATAATTTGACTCATAAATGGTCCCTAATACCGAAAGGAGGATGATTGGTCCTTACATTCTTCCATCATAAGACTCTACTATCATACTCGTTACATTATCTCAAAAAGTCATTCAAAATATGCCCTCAATTCAAACCAGGACCAACACGTAGCCCGCTCACAATGTAACATGTATGTTCGCTATATGCAAACATTAAAAATACCAATTTAGCATGCTATTTAATGACATCACACACTACAATAACATAGCACATATTTCTAAATTTGCCAAGTAATCCCGAAGGACTTACTTGAAACAACAACAAATATAACGTCAAAACCAAGATCACCGTCATTGATGGTATTTGTAAAGTATGTTAGAATTCCTTTGATTCAATTCCAAGATTTCAAAATAATTATATTTCTTCAATTGAAAATTAAATAGGTCTTTATTACTTCAAATAAGATTAATTTTAATTTTTAGCACTTTAGTTAATTAATCATCGACAATATAACACTTGATCCACATATAATTTAAACACAACCTAGAAACAACACCTTCAAAAGCGATAGCTTTTGACCTTTTTTTCATTAATTCAGAATATTGGAACTTACAATTTCGCTTAGAAAAAAATCATTACGTCAGTTTAGATAGTTGCAAAAGACGAAAAATACGTAAATTTATAACTTAATTGTTGAAAAACGAAACGACGATGAGTAAGGATTTCCAAACTCGAAATGAGGAGGGGACAAACGCCTAGGATGAGGATGTCATAACTTCAGCAGGAGGAACTAGGGGCAACATGACGGTGCTGCCGATTTTTCTCATTCACGGAAAACAAAGACAATACGTTATATGTATATAGCAAAGGAAAAATTGAATACACTTTCAAATTTAAATTTGGATTAAAAACGAAGAGTAAATATGAGTTTGAAGCATGATGAAATAGTGGTTTGAAAAACAAAACATATAGAAACAAGATTATAATTAAAGATTTTATGATATTTATAATAGGTGATAATTAATCATATGCTAATCCAAAAAGGTGTTACAAAAGTTGGTGGCCAAAATTTACGAAAAGGATTGGAGACATAAGGACAGCATACGGATCTTAAATATATAATCCTCGGAAAAACAAGGATGTAGACATTTTTACCTTAATTATTGATATCTTTAAATGCCCCAAAATATTACTAAAAGTTAAAATATTTCGTCCCGGTGAAACTTCACCACTAAGTCCAAAATACTATTTGGAAGTTATAGGTGAATGTCGGAATTTTCTTATTGCAAATAATTTTGGAAAGTATGCCCTACTAGGCCCATCGTATCATCATAAATTGGTGGCATGGATAAAAGGGGGGAAGTAGCCCAAGAGGTCGACTTTTGTATATGAGTCGACTCTCATTTATTTTCTATTTTTATTTTATTTTTGATAATAAAATGAAGTCGTTTTAGTTAAAAGAAGTTGGTGGATGTGTCTTCATTGGACGAAATCCAACTAGTGGGAACACGTCATGCGGTTGGGAATTTAATTTAAATTAAAATACTATTTTTTTATTTATATATACTAATTAAAAAAAGCTGTAGGATTTAATTTTATCCATTCAATGAAAAATGACTTTACCTATATTTCGAGAAAACAAATTTTAACTTCTTTTTAACGTTTATAAAGGTTGACATGATACAAATTTAGCGTTTTGAATTTAATTACTATATGCATAAGAATTTGATGTAATCTATCAAATAAGATAATTTGTTTCATATTTATTTATAATAAAAACACAATTTAAAATAGATCATTCACTTAGAATGATACATCAGCTTACAAGTAAAATTACAACTCAATAGAAACACAACTTTAATTGATACATTAAATTCAACATAACATGTAACTTATAACATAAACTTGAAATGAAACAAAAATGATAACTCTAAACGTACAATCAGTGTTTGTTGTTTATTTTAGATATTTTTTTATTTTTTTCTTATTTAAGTGTGCATTTTTTATGTTGTTTTTTTTTATATAAATTGTGCTTTTTTTATTAAGATGTTTGTTGTTTAAAATTTTCATTTTATTAAATTAAAAAAAAACTTAAAATTTAACTTTTTATGGATACTTTTTATTTATAATAATATTATTGATGATTAAATGATATATAAATACAAAATTAATTTGTTGAAAATAAAACAGAAAAGTAAAAAGTAAAAAATAGAAATTTGTCGGCGGATAAAAATAAGTAAAAAGAAAATAAAATGAGATTAAGGTGGCAAAAATTTTGTTGATGTGACGATAAGAAAAATAAAAGTACGTGTATGGACTCTCTGTTACACATATTCTAACTTGACAAAATATTAAGCTTCAGTACAACGCGAGATGAAATGATTATTAGAAAAGTGTGAAATGCATCACAAAAGTGTCAACTTTCATTTTGACCTAAGCAAACGAGATGACTTTTTACGACTATTATAATTTTGATGGATAAAGACATAATAATGGACAATGTTATGTTGTTTTATTCCGAGGGACTAGACCTGTTCAAATCCGGGCAGTTCGGCCGGCCCGGCCCGTCCGTAAAAACGGGCGGGTATGAACCATAAGTCAGGTCCGGCGGGCCGGGTACAAACAAGGCATGATGTCCGGTCGCGGCCGGAAAATTTTAATATATATATATATATATATATATATATATATATATATATATATATATATATATAGTTTGACATTTGTACACATAAACAATTAAATATTTAAAAAATAAATTATAATTCTCAAAACCCTAATCGAAGAATGAAGAAGTAGAAGTTTTTTCAAAAAATAAATTGAAAAAAAAATTAAATTTTTTTTTTTATAAAAAAAGGTATCCGCCGGACGGGTACGGCACCTCTTACAGGCCCACGAACCGGGCTCGGCCCGGATCCGCCAAAACGGGCTTTTTTTTTGAAAAATGTCCGGCCCGAACCCGGATATAAACAGGTGTACGAGGGACCTTAATGCCATTCCATTTACACACTTGATAATCGACAATGTGGGTATACATCCATTCTACATATAACGACATATACACTAAGAAAAACTCGTCACGATACGTCGTATAAACTTTCTTTTTGATACTAAAATTTTATACAAAGTCGAATTACCCACCAATAAAAAGTTATAGAGAGTTTGCACCACCAAGAATAAACTTGTAAAAAAAAAAAAGAAAAAATGATATGATTACTTATAATCACTGAATAAGGTATTATTGGTGGTAGCATTATTGTTTTCATATTACTGGTGCAACTATTATTGTTCTGTTTGTGTTAAAACAGTTTCCGCAGGGTTAGCTGTACATGCAATGTCTCCTTGCCATTTTTTACAAGTTGTCTCTTTCAATAGATGTACGAAAGGCAAGAAATTCCATGTCTTTACAGTTAAAAATATGTTGATAACCTATGATTTCATGTGTACTTATAAATTTTTTAACAGAATTGAGACTAAATTGAACATGTGTATGTATAATTAATAGCGGGGCTATGCATGCATATGCACCAAATTTATGAGCCACTACTACAAGTACATAACTTATTTATCATCAACAGTAATTTTAGGGTGTGACTTTAGTGCATTAGTCAATCAGACTAAAATCACTACCTGCAAACCCAACTGCGCGCTTGCCATTCTCACTAAAGTTTTTACTATTCTTCGCTTTACAACCGTCTAAACTTCACCTCTTTACACCATTTTTAACCTAATTTTTTAATTTTATTCTCCATTTCTTTGTTTTTTTTTTTAAACAAAGCAAACTATATTATTACTCCATAAAGTTCTGCTAAGGTAAGAATACCTCGTGAGAAATCAGATAAGTATAGTTCAGTCAGGTCGGGATCCAATCTGGCCACATAATGAGCAACAGTATTGGCCCATCGACGGATATGTGTATAAGAAGACATTTTTAGGAAAGATAAGAGAGAATGAATATAATCAGATAAAACGCCATCATACGAGCGTGATGCGGTCCTAGGTGGTGAATGAAGCTTGAGAATACTAGTTAGAGAATCTGTCTGGAGTTCAGCGAAATATATCAGCAAACTCAGTAATATTTGCAGACCAAATCTGATGGCAAGCAACTCGGCACAGGCAACCGTGAAATGACCCCGCATCCTCTTCACAACAACTGCTACTACAAAACCATAGGAATCACGAATAACAACACCCAGACCAATTGAACCCGGTAGAACAGCGGCATCAGTGTTACACCGCAAGGTCCCTGTCGGTGGCGGCAACCAAAACAATCCCTGGAGTAGCAATAGGCGATCCGGTTGATGTAGGTTGATGTGTTTTATAATCAGAAATGAGTCGTTGTAGCCCGAATTTGAGTACACTACCCTGGCGTGGAGATTCAACAAAGAGGGTTTCATTTCTTGTTGTCCACGCCACCCATGCCAATGTAAGAAAAACCTCTAGACTTTCTTTTCCCCTCTGTTGTATGAGTGATAACACTAGATCTAGCATTGGCGGGTCATTGTAAGAGTCTAAGAAAGTACATAGATTTGATCCCTGCCATAACAAACGGGAGAACTTACAACCGTAGATGACATGCCACGTACTTTCATTGTGCTCAAGATACCGAGAACAAATCGGGGATGGTAATATATGCCGGCAGTGTAGAGCAGTTCGAACAGCAAGAGAGCCCGTGAAAAGGCGTCAAGCGAAGACTTTGAGTTTTGGTGGTACGTGAAGATGCCAAACTATTCGCCAAACCGACGCCGGATCCTGAGCCGGGTGTGTCATCGCTGCAGAACCGAGAAGTTGTAGCCAGTATGTTGTTTTGACTGTAAATTCACCATCGACACTCAAAACCCAGCATTGTATATCCGGACCAAGACTGACGGGAGTGAAATGCCCATAATAGCATTGGCCACATCATCCGGAAAGGTTTTATAAATAAGATCTGAATTCCACGACCTTGTGTGAGGAGAGATCAAATCGAGACTTTAAGCTCCGGGTTGCGGCTATATGAAACGGAAACAGAATCCAAGTTAGCGTACCCCGGTATCCATGAATCATCCCAGACACGTACCGAGGAGCCACTTCCTATTCTCCAACCCAATCCCCTTTTCAGCAAAGGTATAGCCTCCCAAATACTCTTCCACACATAACTCGGGTTAGCCCTGACTAGAAGCAAGAATAGAAGTCCGTCTGTAATATCTTGCCTTAAATACAGTTGCAACTATAGAATCTGCTTTGTCAGAAGCCTCCACGCTTGTTTAGCTAACAGGGAACTATTAAAAGCTTTAAGATCTCTAAAACCCATACCTCCTCGATCCTTAGGCAAGCATAATTGGAACCAGGAGACCCAGTGAATCTTTCGTTCATTACCTTGGCACCCCACCAGAAACGGGCTAACATAGAATGGATCTCATCTAACAATCCTGATGGCAACCGGAAAACACTCATAACGTAGAGAGGTATTGCTTGAAGGACAGATTTAATCATTACTTCCGGCAAGCTTGGGATAAATGTTTCTCCTTCCATCCGTTCATCTTTTTTTCAAATCCGGTCTTTCACTCCACAAAAGATTGCTTTTTTTGAGCGACCTATAATCGTAGGGAGACCCAAATATTTTGAATGAACATTTACCTCTCGGACACCCAAAAGCGCAAGTGATCTCTAGACGACGCTGAGATAATACATTTTTGCTAAAACAAATCTCGGATTTTGACATATTGATTTTCTGACCTGAAGCCTTTTCATACACACTGAAAATATCAGCTAAAACCGGCATTCTCTGAGATTTGAATCCGCAAAAACACACAGTCATCTGCAAACATGAGATGGGATAAACAAGGGCCATACCTACTAATAGATACGGGGAGAGAGGACACCCGACATTCCCTTTTTGCTAGTTTGCGCCTTGATCAAAAGGAAGAGAGAGCTTCAGCGTAGAGGATAAATAAATACGGGAGAGAGAGGACACCCCTGCCTCAAACCCCTACTTGGAATGACGTTGCCTTTTATACTTCCGTTATACTTGAAAGTAAAGGAGACTGACGTAAGACAACTCATAACCCTCTCCGTCCAAAGATTTGAAAAACCATTTTTTGCATTAAAGCCTCGAGAAAAGACCATTCAACTCGATCATAAGCCTTCATCATGTCGAGCTTTAGTCCAAACAACCACTAGTAAGTCCTCTCTTATTTTTCATCATATGGAAGGCTTCAAAAGCTAGGAGAGCGTTGTCTGTAATTAGTCGATGAGGCACAAAAGCACTCTGCATGGGGGAGACAATCTCATCCAAGAAAGGCTTCAACCGATTCGCCAGGGTCTTTGACGTTATCTTTGTAGAGAAACTGAGCACAACTAATAGGACGAAATTCTTTGACAAATTTGGCATCTTTGACCTTAGGAATAAGTGTGATAACCGTTCTGTTAACAGGGCGCAAATCAACTTCACCAGTCCACCATTGTTGGACAAACAGAACAATGTCGGCTTGTATAATCGACCAGAACTTTTGGAAGAACAAAGCATGCATACTGTCAATACCTGGGGCTTTTGTGGGGTACATCTGAAAGAGGGCCATCCTTATCTCCTCTGCAGTTGGTAGCCGGTCAAGAGTTGTTGTCATTGATGGCGTAATACAGTGCTTGATACCTCCAAAGCCGGACTATGCTCCAGACCCTGGTCAGAACAAAAACAAATTGGAATAGAAATTCAAAAACTCCTCCTCTATCCCTTCATCTGTGTCCTGCCAAGCCCCTTACTCATCATAGAGACCATAAATATAATTGTTCTCCTGGCGCTGCAATGCTTTATGATAGAAATATGGCGTGTTCTTATCGCCATCGCGTAGCGTATTCGATCTAGCCCACATATACCAATAGGCCTCCTCCTCACTATAAAGACGTTGCAACTGCTCAGACAGAAGATTGCAACGTTCAAGCAAGATCCCATCCGGCGCCTTGTGTTGAAGATATAACAACTCCTTTTCAAGTACCCTGATCTTCTTTTTCCTCCCAAGAAATTCTTTGGTCGCCCATGTTGATAAACGATCTGCACAACCACTCTTAAATTTTAAATTTTTAGTTTTAAACTTTATTTGTATTTGTACTTGTTCATACTAAAAAAATACAAAATATTATGACATGAATGATTTATTTGGTTTTTAAAGAACTGTGTAGTTAGCATGTTGGTTTAATATAATTCTGAAACAAGAATCATTTTCTTTTCAAATATCTACCAAAATGTTTTTTTTTTAAATAATTTTGAACTTGAACAATAGTGTGGCGAATAAAATGTCACTTTTTTAGTACAAATCGCTCCTTATTTCAAAGAATCGTCCAATCGAAAAGAACAACGCTCCTAAGTTCGTTTACTTGTCCCGTTCATAGTTTTGAGGTGCACAATTATGCACTCATAAAAACACAATAGTGTGTTTTGTAATAGTCCAGGGTGACGATCGTGTTTTGCTTTGAGCATGATTGTGCTCCTAGTGTGTAACACCCCGAATCCGTAGGACTCGAAGTGTTACTGGGCTAGGATCTCACAATGGATCTTGACCCTAGCCTGACAACAAGTTTACTGAATCTTACAACAAGGCACTGGTAGATTAAAACAAAACATAAAACTGATGTATATATATATATATATATACATATCAAAAGGTAATACAAAGTACTGCTGAGTACAAAGTCAAAACATGAATCCATACAACGTAAATAACCGGGCCATATCCCACGAATACGCCCAGTGTACAGAACCCTCAGCAGATCACCCCTTTGGATCACTCTGCAGCTCTCCTAACCTGTAAAGGATCTACAACACAGTATACACCGTTAGCTAACCATACACATATATAAGAAGATGCTAGAACACAATCACATATCAGTAATATTAACACCTCATCATGGTATCACACATTTACCCGGTTTATTATCTTTATAACGTTAATAAGTCAAGAGTATATAAATCAGTATATGAAAATACGTGACACGAGGAATGAATATAATCCTCGCCTCTGCGTGCAATAGCTAGCTGGAGTGGTATCATCGCACTTTTCCGTATACCATATGGAGTGGTAGGTGCCCTTCCCTTATACCAGAACTAACTAGCTTACAGAGAACTTCCCAGACTCCACTACGGGATGAAAGGTAAGTTGTCATAACCACTACAATGGGCGGTCAATATAACATAGGTCGGTGACCATCATAAAGCATGCTATAAAGCATATAACAAACACCACTCAAGCACACATCCAATATAAGGATGACAGCTAAGTAAGTCCTATGGACTTACCTCAATCTCAGGAGTAACTCAACCACGATCAACTCTCCGACTGTCCACTCTAAACTGGAGGACAACACGGCCTATACAAGACATACATATATATATCAAACTCCTATCACACAATAGGGTCACACCTAGACCCAAGGGATCCATAAGGATCATATCCAACTCGTAAATCTCAAGGCCGTAACTGGCATATCTATATCATACTCATCATACACCGATACCTAGCATGGTACTAGTTCCCTCATACTAGGAAAGGAAAGGAGCTACCCAACTATGGGTAGTCCCGGGACAAGACGCACCTGCGTGATCAAGGGACCCAGGAGCGGAACAGGTAACCCGCAGGCGCGGCAGGAGCAGCCGCAGGCGCGGTGACAAGGAATGCAGGCGACGCAGGCAAAGCGCTGACGCTGGCGCGGGCGCTGCGGCACAGCTTCCGCAGGGGCGTGGTTTCTAGGCGCGGGGGCGGCCTCTGTGCAGAACGTAAACCCGCGGCTTCTCTTCGGCTCTTCACGTGATCAAATCACGTCTTCTCTCCATCACAATCACACACATGCCACAACATACACATTCCATCAACATCCTATGTCTAAACATCTAATCCTAAGCTAAAGAAATGGAATCCAAGAAGAAAGAAGAGAAGAGGAAGAAGGAAGCTTACCACAACTGTGGTCCTAGGCTGCAGGGAAGATCAACACACACCAAAGCTGGCTTCCAAGCTCAGCAACACACATCACTAGCATGAACAAACACCAAGGTCACACAAAACTCTCTTCCAAACTCAAGAAACCAAGACAAGGTCAAGGGAAGGGATGAAGAAGCAAGAAGGACGTAGGAAGCTGAAGAGAGAAGTGTGAAATCCTTGCTCACGAAGCCAAGGGAAGAATAAGAGGAGGAAAGATAAAGCACGGTCAAGGGAGTCAACAAAACCGGCTACAGCCGCCGAAACGCAGGGGCGGTTCATGAGCCGCAGGGCGGAAACCCGCAGGAGCGGCAATCCTGCCCGCGGGTGCGGAAAGACCAATCTCGGCCAAGCCAATCTCGGCTAAGGACCAAGACTCGGTCCGAAAGAAAAGGGCTCTCACATCTCACCCCCCTAAAAACAAGTTTCGTCCCGAAACTTGCAAAGTCCTGAAACCTCTCGGACTCAAAAGCCGAGGTAAACTCTCTATAACCTCAAACATAAGCATGGAGGAAATCATCAACTCCAGCAACAAAACACTATCCAAGGCCTAGAGGAAAACCATCTCTAACCAAACCATGAACATAGCACAAGGCATAGAGGAAGCACATCTCTAGCCGTATCATAACCATAACAGAAAGGCATGGAGGAAGAACATCTCCAGCACTACTATGTCCATCAAAATAGCACGGAGGAAAGAACCATCTCCAGCTGAATCCTAAACGTATCACAATAGCATGGAGGAAAGAACCATCTCCAGCTATAAACAAGAATCATACTAGCACAACAAGATCTAATAAGATCATAATCACATCAAAGCTAGTATGAAATAAACACATCATAGCATATAAGCATGTAAGCATATATGACTCACCAAGCTAATACTAAGATCTACTCGGTGATCCTACTGGTGCACCTATCTCGGCATAGAACTCTGGATAGTTCCTCTGGATACTATCCTCAGTCTCCCATGTAGCCTCCTCAGGTTCTCGTCTTGACCACTGTATCCTCAACATAGGAATGTCCTTCGAACGTAGGCGTCTCATACCTCGCTCTAGGACTGCAATAGGATGTTCAGCAAACGTGTGGTCCGGCTCAACCACCAAATCATCATAACTCACAATGTGTCTCGGATCTGATATGTGCTCCCTCAGCTGAGACACATGAAATACAGGGTGAACACCCTCTAATCTCGGAGGTAAGGCTAATCGGTAAGCTGCGCTCCCGACCCGATCCAGAATCTCGAACGGTCCGACATATCGGGGACTCAACTTCCCCTTAATGCCAAAACGCCTAACACCTCGTGTCGGGGACACTCTCAACCACACATGGGCTCCAACTCAGAACTCTAGAGGTCTACGCCTCCTATCAGCATAAGACTTCTGACGGCTCTGCGCAGTTAGCATACGCTCTCTGATCAATGCTACTCGACCCATATCATCCTAAATCTGATCAGGTGCCAAACCACTAACACTGCTCTGCTCATCCCAGCATAACGGGGTACGACATCTCTGTCCATACAATGCCTCATATGGGGTCATCCCAATAGATGCATGACAGTTGTTGTTGTAGGAGAACTCAACAAGTGGGAGATGATCCGTCCACACTTGTCCCCAATCCAACACACAAGCTCGCAGCATATCCTCCAAGGTCTGAATGGTCCTCTCTAACTGACAATTTGTCTGAGGATGGAACGCAGTCGTGAAGTGCAAACTCGTCCCCAGGGCAATCTGAATCTGCTACCAAAACCTCGAGGTAAATCGTCCATCTCTGTCTGAGACGATCGTCCTCGGTACACCATGGAGTCTCACTATCTGCCTAGTGTACTCCTCAGCTAATCTGCTCACCGGCCACGTCTCCCTAATAGGAGTGAAACGTGCCGTCTTCGTCAATCTGTCTACAATAACCCAGATAGCATCAAAACTCCGGCTCAGCCTCAATCCAGTCACAAAATCCATGGTGACATCCTCCCACTTCCTCTGTGGAACATGAAGTGGATGGAGCTCACCTCCAGGTCTAAAATGCTCGATCTTGACCTGCTGACAGGTCGCACACTGTGCCACAAATCTGGCCACATCGGGCTCCAGCCCTCCCCACCAGTATGAACGTCTCAAATCTTGATACATCTTACTCGTACTTGGATGTACAGAGTAAGGTGTACAGTGAGCCTCCTGTAAAATCCTCTGCCTCAGCTCTGTATCAGCAGGTACACAGACGTGACCGCGGCGCCTCCAAACTCCATCTGCTCCAAGCAGGAAGTGTGGTGCCTCATCCCGAGACATCCTATCTCGTATCCTCATCAATGTCGGGCAGGTCTCCTACTTCTGTTGGATCTCGCCCAACAGATCAAGAAGGACCTCTAAATTACGCAGCTGGGCATCCTCATCAGAAAACTAGATGTCCAACTCTAACCAGATCAGGTCTCTCTGTAGCTGAGATTGTACTGTCAATCTCGCAATTGCCTGCTCTCGAGGCGTCTTCCTGCTCAAGGCGTCGGCGACAACGTTCGCCTTCCCGGATGGTACAGAATCTTTAAATCAAAGTCCTTGATCAGCTCGATCCACCTACGCTGGCGGTTATTCAATTCCGCTGTGTAAAAATATACTTCAGACTCTTATGGTCTGTGAAGATCTGACATGTAGCACCATACAGGTAATGTCTCCAGATCTTCAGTGCATGAACTACGACTGCCAACTCCAGATCATGAGTTGGGTAGTTCTCCTCATACGTCTTCAACTGTCGAGACGCATAAGCAATAACTCTGCCTCGCTACATCAAAACACATCCCAAGCCTAGCTTGGATGCATCATTGTAAACCACAAAATCCTCAGTACCCTCTGGCTGTGTCAAAATAGGAGCAGAAGTCAAACGCCTCTTCAACTCCTCAAAACTGTGCCTGCACTGATCAGACCACACAAATCTGGTAGTCTTCCTCAGCAAACTCGTCAATGGACGGGCAATCACAGAAAATCTCTCCACAAAGCGTCTATAATAATCGGCTAGGCCAAGGAAACTACGTACTTCCTTGACGTTCGTCGGTGTCGTCCAAGCTGCTACTACCTCTATCTTCGTTGGATCCACCTTGATCCCCTCGGCTGAAACCACATGACCCAGGAATGCTACCTCTGGCATCCATAACTCACACTTAGAGAACTTAGCATAAAGTTCTCTATCCCGCAAAACCTGCAATACAGTCCTCAGATGTCCTGCATGCTCCTCTCCACTGCGAGAGTATACCGGAATATCATCAATAAAAACAACCACAAACTGATCCAGGAAGTCGATGAAGATACTGTTCATCAACTCCATAAAGACGGTTGGGGCATTCGTAAGCCCAAATGGCATCACTACAAACTCGTAGTGGCCATATCTGGTCCGGAATGTTGTCCTGTGCACATCCTGCTCTCTCACCCTCAGCTGGTGATAACCTGAACGCAGATCAATCCTGGAGAACATAGTCACTCCCTATAGCTGATCTAACAAATCATCAATGTGCGATAGTGGATACTTGTTCTTGATGGTCACCTTGTTCAACTCTCTGTAATCTATGCATAACCTCAGTGATATGTCCTTCTTCCGTACGAAGAGGACAGGTGCTCCCCATGGGGACACGCTAGGGCGAATGAAGCCCTTCTCAGCCAACTCCTCGAGTTGCTTCTTCAGCTCCAGCATCTTGACAGTCGTCATCCGGTATGGGGCCTTCGAGATGGGTCTCGTACCAGGCTCTAACTCGATACTGAAATCCACACTCCTCTGAGGCGGCAAATTGGACGGCTTAGCAAAAACATTAGTAAACTCACAAACAACTGGGATATCCTCTAATGCTGGACTCTCCCCCTCCTTCATGGCATAACACCAAAAGGCCTCGCAACCCTGTGCAATCAATTTGCTGCCCGTATAGCGCTGATAATGTGTCCTGTCTTTCCAAGGTCCCAACCTCGGAAAACCTCTATCTGGCCTAACTCGGTAGAGAGGGTAACAGTGCTCCTACCTACATCTAAGACTGCAGAGTGTCTATCCATCCAGTCTATACCTAGAATAACTTCTTCATGCTCTAATGGCATGACAAAGAAGTCAACTAGTAACACACGGGTCCCTACAGAAATGGGACAACCGTGAATATCACGGGTACATCTGACCCTACCACCATCGGGTAACCCTATAATAAAGGGCATCCCCTCAACTATATCTAAACCAAGACGCTCTACACAGGCATCAGAAATAAAAGAGTGCGTAGCACCAATATCAAATAAAACTCTAACAGGTAAACCATGAATCAGAATGGTACCTGTAGCAGTAGGTGCGGCTGGCTCCTCTGCACTCCTCAGCTCAAAAACACGACCCTGTGGGCCTCTGGTATCAGTGGTGCCCCACCACGACCTCTGCCTCTACTCGGCCCAGGAGCAGATCCCTGAGTCGTAGGGCGATATGGGACCCTCTGTTGTCCCTGAGTCTGCTGCTGCTGAGGTGGTCTCTGCCCACCTCCCGCTGCACTAGCAGGAGAAGAACCCTGTTGAGATAAAG
The DNA here is from genome assembly GCA_002319775.1 of Fagopyrum tataricum. Taxonomy (NCBI): domain Eukaryota; kingdom Viridiplantae; phylum Streptophyta; class Magnoliopsida; order Caryophyllales; family Polygonaceae; genus Fagopyrum; species Fagopyrum tataricum. The sequence goes on from CM008281.1 coordinate 8,738,537, forward strand.
CTCCGCCCTGGCGGCAGTAAACAGCTCGGTGACATTGCCTACCACAGGTGTAGCAAGTTACCAATGGCCTCGTGCACTCTGGCCTCATATGCCCTAGATCTCCACAGTTAAAACACTAACGTCCCTTCTCTGCAACCGGTGCAGATGAGGGCTGACTCTAGCGTCTCTGACCACGCCAACCACTAGCAGAACCACCAGTACCACTAGTTTGCCTTGTACGCTGTCTCTTCTCAGACCCTCCGGCCTGAGAAGCTCTCCTCTGTCCAGCTCTCTCTCTCTCATAGTCGGAAGCTCTGTCCTGATAATCCATCAGAGACTCACAGTGAAAACCCGCCATATAGGTCCGGGTAGTATCCCTCAGTCGTCGGGAAAAGAGATAGACGTGCTGATCTGTAGAAGGTGCAACTGGTCCCAGTAATGCCAGCTCCTCCTGAAACCTCCTGATGGCCTCAGAGACTGGTACATCCTCAAACCCAGCCTCAACAAAATCTCGCAGTTTCTCCCTCCTCAGAGAGGCAGGGCAGAAACGCTCTCTAATCATCGTCCTCATCTGATCATAACTGGTAACCTGACCCCGTACTGATCTCCACTAGTGTTGTGCCAAGTCCCGGAATAAAGTCTGAACCAACTCGATTTGTCTGTCAGCTGGACAACGAATAGACTCCAGAGCTGAGTCTACATGCCCAATCCAGAGCTCAACCTCTAACCCCACCTTCCTAGTGAAAGGGGGTACACCCATCTGATGAAAAGCCTTCAACTAGGTATCTGGTCTAGACCCTCTATGCTCATCTGGTGCTCTAGCAATCTCAACAGCAGGTACCTGTACAGCTGGCACCTGAGGTGTGGGACCTCTCAGATGGTCCCTCCTGCGCCTGTAAGTCTGGGGCACGTCTACCGGCTCTAGCAGCCTCCTCTACACGTCTGATATATGCTCGGAAGTCTGATCCCCCATGGAGACACGATCAAACTCACCAGACTGGGCTCTTTGTGCCCCCCATCTCTCAACTGCCCCGTTCCCAGTCTCAGGAACGACGCTATCAACAACCTCCTCATGTATCTCTTCTGCATGTGAACCATCAACAGGAGTCCTACCCCGTCCTCTACCTAGAGGGGGTCTACCTCTACTTCGTCTAGCTGCATGTAAGGCTCTAGTCTGAACCATCTGCAGAAGATGTAAACCTAACTTAGAAGGCTATATATATGCCATATGTATAGATATATAACAGATCAATCACAACAGAATATCTATATATATCTATACTGTTGAGATCTTCAGAGGGGCGATTGTTCACGTACACGATAACCCAAAACATTTGTACTCATTTCAAAACCAAAACCTTTTGAAAAGTCATACCCCTTTCGGGTTCTGTTTATTTATCTATTCGAACTTTATTGCAGATTACTAGTGCCATTGTTGTCAACCTGGGCTCTGATACCAACTTTGTAACACCCCGAATCCGTAGGACTCGAAGTGCTACTGGGCTAGGATCTCACAATGGATCCTGACCCTAGCCTGACAACAAGTTCACTGAATCTTACAGCAAAGCACTGATAGATTAAAACAAAACATAAAACTGATGTATATATATATACATATCAAAAGGTAATACAGAGTACTACTGAGTACAAAGTCAAAACATGAATCCGTACAACGTAAATAACCCATATCCCACGAATACGCCCAGTGTACGGAACCCTCAGCAGATCACCCCTCTGGATCACTCTGCAGCTCTCCTAACCTGCAAAGGAGCTACAACACGGTATAAACTGTTAGCTAACCATACACATATATAAGAAGATGCTAGAGCACAATCACATATCAGTAATATTAATACCTCATCATGATATCACACATTTACCCGATTAATTATCTTTATAACGTTAATCACTCAAGAGTATATAAATCAGTATATGAAAATACGTGACACGAGGAATGAATATAATTCTCGCCTCTGCGTGCAATAGCTAGCTGGACTGGTATCAGCGCACTTTCCCGTATACCATATGGAGTGGCAGGTGCCCTTCCCGTATACCAAAAATAACTAGCTTACAGAGAACTTCCCAGACTCCACTACGGGATGAAAGGTAAGTTGTCACAGCCACTATAATGGGCGGTCAATATAACGTAGGTCGGTGACCATCATAAAGCATGTTATAAAGCATATAACAAACACCACTCAAGCATACATCCAATATAAGGATGACAGCTAAGTAAGTCCTATGGACTTACCTCAATCTCAGGAGTAACTCAACCACGATCAACTCTCTGACTGGTCCACTCCAAACTGGAGGACAACACGGCCTATACAAGGCATATATATATATCAAACTCCTATCACACAAAAGGGTCACACCTAGACCCAAGGGATCCATAAGGATCATATCCAACTCGTAAACCTCAAGGCCGTAACCGGCATATCTATATCATACTCATCATACACCGATACCTAGCATGGTACTAGTTCCCTCATACTAGGAAAGGAAAGGAGCTACCCAACTATGGGTAGTCCCGGGACAAGACGCACCTGCGTGATCAAGGGACGCAGGAGCGGAACAGGTAACCCGCAGGCACGGCAGGGAGCTGCCGCAGGCGCGGTGACAAGGAATGCAGGCGACGCAGGCAAGGCGCTGACGCTGGCACGGGCGCTGCGGCACGGCTTCCGCAGGGGCGGTGGTTTCCAGGCGCGGGGGCGGCCTCTGTGCAGAACGTAAACCCGCGGCTTCTCTTCGGCTCTTCACGTGATCAAATCACGTCTTCTCTCCATCACAATCACACACATGCCACAACATACACATTCCATCAACATCCTATGTCCAAACATCTAATCCTAAGCTAAAGAAATGGAATCCAAGAAGAAAGAAGAGAAGAGGAAGAAGGAAGCTTACCACAGCTGTGGTCCTAGGCTGTAGGGAAGATCAACACACACCAAAGCTGGCTTCCAAGCTCAGCAACACACATCACTAGCATCAACAAACACCAAGGTTACACAAAACTCTCTTCCAAACTCAAGAAACCAAGACAAGGTCAAGGGAAGGGATGAAGAAGCAAGAAGGACGTAGGAAGCTGAAGAGAGAAGTGTGAAATCCTTGCTCACGAAGCCAAGGGAAGAATAAGAGGAGGAAAGATAAAGCACGGTCAAGGGAGTCAACAAAACCGGCTACAGCTGCCGGAAACCGCAGGGGCGGTTCCATGAGCCGCAGGGGCGGAAACCCGCAGGGGCGGCAGTCAGGCCCGCGGGTGCGGAAAGGCCAATCTCGGTCTAGCCAATCTCGGCTAAGGACCAAGACTCGGTCCGAAAGAGTAGGGCTCTCACATAGTGATCACGTCACCCAAGTGCACGAACTTCACAATAACAAGGTGCACGATTGTGTTCGTTGACCACGCGACCGTGATGGTGATCACACCATCAAGTGCGACCTTCATGATAACAAGACATATGATCGTGAACCTTGTCCGTGCGATCGTGTGTCTATGAACCGTGCACTGATAATTCCCTTGTTCTCTTGCATCCCTCATTTTGTTCATTCGTGTGTGATGAATAATGCATCGTGAATAAGTTATGAACAATATAATAAAGCACATGGAACAATTATATTTTTTGTGTCTTAAATATTTAAGAGATACGGCTTGTCCAATGATAAAATAGGAGGGAAAACCTATTAGTCAGGATTCAAAACTCCAGGCCAAGACTACATAGTGTTTTGTTTTTACATGTTTATTTTATATGAACAAGCGTGATCTCCACGATAACTACTCCCTCTAGTTTTCAATACTTGTCATTGAAACTTTAAATTTTTGGTTCACAATATTTAACTTTAGAATACTTAAATTTTCTATAAATATAATTTTATCTACCTTTTCATTTATTTTTCGTATTTTCAAAACACAATTTCATTTGTTTCCATACAACTCTCCACGTACATACTACCACCGTTTTTATACTATTTTTAAAATTATTGTACATCATTAAATAATATACCTCTACTTATAATTTTCTTAATGTGTGTGTTTTTTACTCTAATAATAGTTATCATTAAATAATATACCTCTACTTATAATTTTCTCAATGTGTGTGTTTTTTACTCTAATAATAATTATTGAGAACCAGATGGAGTACTACTTTGAATATATATCATAAGTACAAAGGTACATGATTGTGCAAGCACACGATTTGCACCACAACCCTCGCTTATTAGAGGTTCTCGAGCGAATTCTTTCTATAAGAAAATTTTCCACCAGATTGTATTCATAATATGGGTATATATATATCTTTTTGAAGCTAAAAATGTTTAATTTAAGAGGTCTTATATAATAAATACGTGTTTATTTTTGTAAATCCCATTTGGTTTTTTTTTTCTTCTCCTTTTGATACATTTTCTTGACCATTATATTTATAATTTTGTTTAGTTTGTGATGTATATGAAAATAGCCATGTAACACAACGTGATTGTTTTTTTCGTGTCACATTTTTTTAAATGTTAAATATATATGATCTAATGAATAAAAACCTGTTTGTTTTAGATTGAGAACTAACGACACCAGTCGTTCAACGGATAAAATATAGTAATTTGAGAACAAACAACATTAAATATTCATATATTAAATTGTAAAAATATTAAGATATAATAATTTATGTTTAAAACTTGTCTTTTTCAAAATATAAAACTTATACGTCTGGGTCCAACAAATATATATATAGTTTTGATGACAAGGGCAACAACTCCAAAATGTCTCCTTTTCTTTTTATTGATGAGTCCAATCAGTAAACTGTAAAGAGAGATATGTGCAGTGTGCTTTGGTGCTAATACCCAATAATATAAACAAGCTAAAAGGATGAGTATATTTCCTTCTAAGGAATGTCTCACACTGCACTTCAGCTTCTTTTAACCTGCCAAACACTTTAACCTTCTGTTTTTTTCTCAACCCCAAAACATGCATTCATGCATTATATATATACCCATTTTATTTTTACAAAAATAAAAACAATTTCATGCCCATCTGAATCTATTGGGAAATGGGTACATGTACTGAGATGCACAAGGTGATGGAAAAGAGAAGAGATTTGTTAAAGAGGTGAACAGTGTTGCAGTTGTAAATCACTGTCAAACCTAATGAGCAAAAGTTTCATTTAATTGGAGAGAGTCGCTGGATTGAGTCTAGAATGGAGAACATAAATTTACCATCTTTTTGCTGTACAAGAGTAGATGAGTAACTAGATTAACTTTTATGGGTCAAAAACTTGGGGGAACAACCCAACAACAAATACAAGCAACCCATCAGAACAAAATTAATGTCTTCCAAAAATCAAGTCTCAGGAACTCTTTAGTATTCATTTCTGGATATATCAGGACAATCAAATATCGGTATCAATATATAGTTATGAGATTGATATCTGATATTTTTTTTTTCAGAAAAAGAGTTCGAATAGAAGGAATTACAGATGAAGACAAATATAAAATATGTGATAAAATCTAGTTTTTAGAGTATAATAAAGTAGGAGAAAAATTATATTTGAATTAATTTTATATCTATATACTTATACGCCAAACACTAGATATGAGGATTTTTTTTATGTCGATATAATATATGTTATCTAAATATGGATACTAACGAGCCTCGTTGTATTAGATAATTAGATACTGACATGATTAGATAATTAGATATTAACATGAATACAATGAGAATGAAGAGGGCAGGGACCAGCCAAAGAAAGGCAGTTTTCCTATCAAACTGCAGTTTGGGTTAAGAAAAGTAAATGGAAATTTATCTTTTTTTCATAGAAAATGACGATACTGTGTTGTAGTTGATGATGTCAGCTTCTGGTTGGTCATTGAGATTTACATTGGGAAGCTGGATCAGTAAGGACTTGTCTTCAATGCTCTCGATATTGCGCACATTTACTGGTCAAGAGTTAGATATGGTGCATCACCTTTATTAACCAGCAACTCATATTTACCCTATCCACTCAGCTATATAATGGATGATATGATTATGATAAACTTAACCAAGGGGTTAAAAAGTTTAGTCACCTCTGCACAAGTACAGTAGGACACTCCAAGTAGAGAAAAACAATAAATGGGTCATATATAAATTACTTATGTAGTAAACTAGGGTTTCTGTATGAGTTGAATACTGTTTAGAGCTCTGCAGAGACTATTTAGTATTTACCACACAACAACACTGGAAAGAATAGAAAGGGAGTGTATGAAACCACAACTTCCCTAAACATTGTGTAAATGGGGTTAGTTATGGGTCAGGGCCAAGTCAAAAGAACTACTTGCTCTCTGTCTGTGCCTCTCCAAGCAGCCATACCAAGAGGGGTATAATGGAAACCTAAATATAAATGTAACCATGAATAAAAATGTTATAAATAGTGATAAATATTTATGAAAGTGAAAAAGTTTCCGAAAGAAAACCCTATGAAATATGAAAAATTTTTAGATGAAAATGTTATAACTAGGTGTAGATATTTATGAAACCGAAGAGTTTTGAACGAAAATCCTATGAACATTAGATAAACCCCCTATGTGAAAAATGTTATAACGAGTGATAGATACTTATAAAATCGAAGAACCTTCAAAGAAAGCCAAAACCAAAAAAAAATGTATACATCTCTCTCTCTCTATATATATATATATATAATGAAAAGTTGTAGAAGGATAAATCCGGGTTAATGGGATGAACACCATGTGATTATATATATTGCATGTCTTTCACGAACATTTATAATTAAATATCTAACATTAATTAGAATTTCTATAAAAATAATAATATTTAACTTATCCAAAGATATGCCATTAATGCGTTAAAATTGGCTCAAATGCATACACTTACATAAAACACGAGTAAATCTCCAAAGTATAAGATTAAATGAATTCTACTATAAAACCATATTAATCTATATAACTACACTATATATCATGGTAAGTGGTTAAGTAAAAAGTTGAAAAACTATGCAAAAATGAATGTTATCACAAAGCAATGCCAAATGAACAAGAGTATATAGAGGCAAAATTCACGATCAATAGCAAGTGCAAGTGTCACCAAATCACGAATTTTTGCCACATACACATGCCACTTCTATCATACGCAAGCGCTACATTGCGAAATTGAAGCTTTTGATTTGTTTAGATCCAACATCTCTTAGATGTCCTCACTCATTCTCCACAAATATAATTTAGATCAAGAAAGGAGTATTAGTTTGAAAAGTGAGAAGGATTCATAACCGTCCGATCAAAAAAATTAATGGCCCTGATTATTTCGCTCCGCCTGAACACAACACACTTAGATTAACGTCGTTTTAATCGTTGTTCATTCCACACTCCTATCTTCATCATCCTTTCTCATTCTTCGATGTCAAGTTAATCAATTCAATTTCTTCGATTCCAGGATAATGATACGATTTATTTTAATCAAACTTTTTCTCCCTTTCTCCTCTAATCTCTATTGGTGTAACATCCCAAGGTTCAAAATGTTCAGAAAGAGAAAGTAAAAGTGTACAAAGTTCTGCAATAATAATCAACGAATGATTTTGTTAACTTTTATAAGAAAGGTATTACTCGAACAAATAAGGTTTTGAACAAATATCCAAAAAAGTTGAACAAATAAGTTATATACTTAAACTAATCAGATTTTGAACAAAGCTCATTTAAAACCCCTCTTACGATATTTAATATCATTGTAAATCACATATTTTGTTTGAAAGAAGCTCTCCGACCATCACAACTCTTCATTCTTTAAAATCCCTTCTTACTTTTAACCCTAATAACCATTTCCACCGAACTCCAACCATATATATATATAGTTACACAACATACGCATCACTTTGAAAAATATAAATGACCCAAATATCAAAATCATACGGCACAAGTTGGAGGGCGATGATCACAAATATTCAACTTGGACATAAAAAATTTGAAATCGTTGGTGAACATAAGCAAATTGCCGGTTGGGACATTGTCTGAACTTCGTGAGCATTAACAAAACCATCCAAAAATAGTTTATAAAAAATTGAAAGTCAACTCAATGTGTTTGGTGCAATTGTGGATCACCTGGTTTAGAAGTAACGTAGCTCAACTCGACCATCTTATAACAAGCGCAAAGGCCCAAAATGAAAGGCATCAAGCAAACATTGTAAAGCAATAAGACACAATGCTGCAACACGTGCATGTCATGACATTTTGCATTAAGCAAGGAGGGCCAATGAGATTATGGCCAACTACAATCATGCTGAGAAGGCATGCAAATAAGGTATTATTTAGATCTATAAGTAGTTACCTACCCATTAATGTTAGTTTATATTAATTTCTATCATTTTAAGGTTCTATACATTTCCTTTTAATGCATATTTTACTCCTACGTACTATGTGATGTATTTATTCATTATAGTTATTATATTAAAGTTGATTAATATTGAGGACCCACTCCCTCTGCAAGTTAATAGAAATTTCTGCATTTTTAATTGATCCTGTGTTTTATTATTCTCTGTTCTCTTGTTCTTAATTTGTTTTTTTTTTTTTAGATTGAACATCTTCACATGAGGAGCTTCGTTACATTAGACAGAGTATTTTTAAACTCATTATCTATTACTAACGTTCGTTGTGTCAAAATTACCCCGTTCCACACGTGTTACATCTCTCTCTCCCCTATATCTCTTTTTGATTGTTACACCATAGTTCATTGGTAAAGCTCCCCGCACAAAGATGGCTCAAGCCAACAACCACATTAACACAATGAATGGATATAATATGGAACATTAATATTTATAATGTAGACTATTAAAAAAAAAACTTGCAATGTAGAGCAATAATGCCAAAATACTCTTATTATATGATAACCAATTGGAAGTTGGTCATATGGGCAATAACTTCAAATTCAGAATTACAATAGGGAACCAACCTCTATTGATAATACTAATTTGGAATACTTGTCATACTACATAATGACCCATACAATGTGAGTTCGCTACTAGTTCGATAATCATTACGAGACATAAATTGTAAAACTAAGCATCTCATCTTTTGCGAGCGTACGAGTATTTGGCGTCTTCGTCAAGCATTTGTGCGCTCCAAAATCAGCGAACAATTAGTTTAGAGGTTCGAAACCTGATTCGCTTTGCTTTTATTAAAACTGTTTTTCGACCGAAGGTGACATTCGATTGCGAACAACAAAACCTTTTCCAAAACATTTGCTTTCTCCCCCTTATCTTTTCCAACCTCTTTTTTAATCTAGATCTATCCTATCTATAATCATTGCTGCAGATTAATCCTCTCAATCTTTGTGTTCGACCCTAGAATATTTGTCCTACTTCGTACGATCAATACACTGTGGGTTCGTTGCTATTTAGAGGAATTATTTACAGGTTATAAATTTAAGACTTTCCCTCCTCGTTTTGAGCTACCCTGTGAGTCTATGTCACTCTTCACACGGATTTATAGGGGTGTAAAAACCAGCGAACAATTCTAGCCTACAATCAACATATCAAAATCTGGAAATAAAGAGCAAGAGAACAAGACATTCATTGTAATAAAATAAGAGAAAGAAAGGAAACAAACTCAGTTTTATAGCTCCAAATATCCAGCAAAATGAAATACAACTTTGCTTCCAACTGCTCCATGATTTGTTCAACAATACACATATATTTCCCACTGAAAATCTACTAAAATGATTTAGGAAGAAGGTTTTTTAGGTGCAAGAGAAGGAAGAAGCAAACTAGATCTACAATCTGGACTCAAATGTCAGTTTTCCAGCCTCCTAAGGTAAGCTCTGCAACTTTACTTTTATACTCAACCTCTACAAAAAGCAAAGGCCAGGTAAAAAGCGACTGAGAAACGAATCTGACACAATCAAAGAGGGAATCTCCGGTGAAAATGGGCCAAATCTCCGGCCAAGATGCCAATACTCGGGGCCGAGATTTGGGTTTCGCATTCAGTTTCCTTCAACAACTCAGATTTTCGGCCAAACATGTTGCTATCTCGGGCCGAGATTTTCCTCAGGCCGAGATTTAGGCCGGCATGGCTCTCGACTTATCAAATCTCGTCTTCAATTAATTTAAATCACAAATCTCAACCGGGGTCATGACATATTTCACCCGAGATTTCTCAAAAGTCCCATTGTTTGTTCCTTAGCTTGATTCTTTACTTTCCGTCACACATATGGCCTCTCCAAGGCTTCCACACCTCACTCCACTCCGAGGCATGATCCTCATATGCATCGTTTTAGCTCCAAAAAAAGTCAATTCACCTACAAAGCCCACCAAAGAGTGTGTAGACATCTATTCTTGCAAAGTAGAACAAAACAAGCATAAATAACATAAACTAAGGTTTATTCATGAATAAGGAAAGGGAAAATCTACCTAAACCTAAACTAGGGTAATAAATCATGTTATCACTAATCCTAAGGAGACATTCCTCGAATCTAAGAGAGAATTCCAAAAGAAAGAATTGTGGAGTAATGAATTGGTATGTAAAACATGCAGCTAAGCCCTTTATATAGGCTGAAAAATGATGGAAATCGGCACGGATCATGGCATGGATTGTCAGTCTCAACACAAAAGAAATCTTGCATTGTAACCGTCGTCACGTGGCTGAGTGGTTGTAATGACATCGCACGTCGTTCGAGTTAGCTCCATTCTCACTCGACTGCGTTAAAAAGTAAGTCAATGACATTGTCTTCTTTCTTGATCGAGTGGGTTGTCAAACTCGATTGGCACTTGAGCGGTGTTGTTATGTCTTCAGCTTGGCACACACGGTGGTCGAGTCACTCTTTGCTCTTCAGTCGAGTGACTCATCGGCAGTCAAGTGGCTCATCGGTGGTCGAGTGGCTTCACGTCTTTGCTTGATTTCTTTTGTGGGAGAGCCTACATTAGAGTTTCACATGGACTCGGCCTTCTGGACTTGCGTCTCCAAATGAACCTTGCCTTTCCTCATGAATTGCTTAGCATTTTTCCACATTTTTGCTCCGGGGTTTTCCTTTGTATTTTCATTCCATGCTTCCAACTCTAATGATGAAGTGGTTGTTTCTTTGGGTCTTTGATAGTATATTTATGCTCAAAATAAGCTTAAAATCACCTAAGCACAAGAGACAAATAAGTGTAGACATTCTTTGATGCAAATAAGCTCTAGCAAAGATGTAAATGCCTAAACCCTTGCAAAACTACTAAAAACACATGAAAACAACACTATAAAAGATAGTATAAAAACATGTTATTATTATGATACCACACCATCCATCCAAACCCATAAAAGCATCGTAGTTGACTTTAATGAACCCCTGAGGCGGGCAATTCCATACCAAGGCCTGGTGCACACTTACATAGGAAATACTTGGAGAGAACGGCTTGTGAGCAGTGACATGCATGAAGTTTCCTAGCTCTATAAAGCCTTAGACAAAATATCACTCTTTGACATGATAGTGCCTTGGAAAATCTTAGAATTTCTCCCCTTCCACACACCCCAAGCAATCATGATCCACTCTTGAACAAAAATAGGGTTGCAGCATTTGAGAACAACATGGAACATAATTTATAAAAGGCAAGAGATCTCCCACACCCCTAAGGTTTTGAGATAAGTACGAAACCGCCATGGGTTCCTTGCACTCGTACATTGCATGTACATCCAAGTCCAGACACCCATAGAGGTCACATCACTGACTCTCCACAACCTTTTTGATGAGAGGGTTCTCCTTGCAAGGAAGAACACCATTACACGTCCTCCATATGAAAGACTTTGCCGCCGAAATATCATTGATCTTTCATAGTTTTGTCTTAAAATCGATTATCTCCCAAACCTGCCAAGGTGCCCGAACATCATATCTTCTACTCAGATATGTTCATCGCCAGATGATATACGGACTTGACTGTAAATAGACCATTATTTGAGTAATATCAACCAACATCATTACGGAACTCCTAGTCTACCAGATAGATATCCAACACATAGTCCACATCGCGTGGAGGGAGCTTGTCTCTCAACACATCTTCCAGCCACAACGTTCATTCCAATCAATATCAATGACCCGCAGAGACAAGTTTGTATTGGGAGGAATGAATGTCGGCATGGACGAGGAAGCCAATTGTCCTTCCACACCGATAAATCAACCCAACTGCCCACATTCCAACACAAGCTCAAGAACATATATTTACTCCTTTTAGAATACTTCTCCATATATAACTTGGACGATAACTCACCGGGGCATCAAGAAAAGAACCGTTTGGGAAGTATTTCGCTTTGAGCATTCTAACAATCTAGCAATCAACGAATCTGGCTCATTGAGAATCCTCCAACCTTCTTTTGCCAAACAAACAAAAGCTCACTATTGATTGAAAGTAAAAACAAACAAAAAGAAAGGGAAAACAAAGATAATCAAGTTAAAGGAAAGAAAATGGATTCCAAGGGTTCAAGATCATTGTTTATACCTATAGATTCAGGAAAACTCATAAAGATATATTGTAGAAAAGCCACATGGAAGAACGTTTCTAGGCTGACAGTCTATTACCGGGTAAGTCTCAAGACTATCTAGTTCCAAACCAACTACCTATTACCGGGTAAGTCTCAAGGTAGAGAGGTAGGAAATTCTAAACAAACCAGACTACAAACTAAGGGAAAGGTAAACCATTACCGGGTAAGTCTCATGTATTACCCTACTTAGCAAGGAATCTAAGCACATTCAAGCAATAAAGGATAAACCTTTATTACCTACGATAAGTCTCTCATGTATCTATGAAGGAATATCACCGGGTAAGTCTCAATTCGAACTTAGGTTACTAGCTAGAAGGATTCTAACTAGATTCAAGTCCAAGCCAACCATTAGGATTTCTAGCAATTCAAAGCCAAAACAAAGCACAATCTAACCCATCATAATCCAAGGCATAAACAAATCCCTGTCAACCTTGGAACCACAAGGTTCTAGCCAATAACAATCATATCAAAAGACAAATAAATAAATAACAAAAGGAAATAAAAGAACTTAGCTTCAATAAATGTAAACTCCAATCTTGACAAAACTCGAATCCAACAATGTCTTCCAAACAAAACTGAATATGAAAGTATAAATCTTGAACTAAACTATGAAGAATAATGGAGAAGAAGAAGGAAAAGGAAGGAGAAGAAGGCGGCTTAGCCCTCTAGAAATAACCTAGAGCTTCCCTTTTATATCCCACAACCTTACAAAGGACGGGTTGGGCCAAAACCGATCCAAAAATAAGATAAAATCGCCGAACAGGAAATCTCGGGCAGAAATCTCGGCGGAGATCAGGCCAGTCGGGACCGAGATTTGGCAACAGAACCTTCAGCGCGTCAAGACTTCGGAAATCTCAGCCGAGATCAACAAATCTCGGCCGAGCTCGGACCATCTCGGCCGAGCTCGGACCATCTCGGCCGAGATCCATGAAATCTCGGCCGAGATCGAGCCATCTCGGTCCGAGATCATGGAATCTCGGCCGAGATTTGGCTATCTCGGTCCGAGATCCATGAATCTCGGCCGAGATCAGGCCATCTCGGTCCGGGATTCTGTTTTCTTCGTTCCTCCGCGCCTTTAGCTCGATTCCTCGTCCTTTCCCGTGCACGTACGCTCGCTCCAATGCGTCCACTTCGAGGCTTGATCCTCAAATACGTCGTTTTAGCTCCAAAATGTGCCAAATCACCTACAAAGCCACAAATAGTGTGTGTAGACATCTATTCTTGCAAAGTAGAACTAAACAAGCATAAATGACACAAACTAAGGCTAAAACATGAATGCAGAAAGGGAAAATCTAACTAAATGCATAAGTAAAACAGGTCGATAAATCATGTTATCACATGCTAACCTCCTTAATCCCAACTATGGCCAAGATAGTAGGACGAGTACTACCCTCCACATTAGTGTTAAATGATAGCTCAAACTTCATAAGGTTGACTTGTTGTCCCGACGCCTCTCCGTATTAAAAGAGTATATTAAACACTTTAGTGCTCTGTTGACAATAAGCCTTAACAAATATAACAGTGTCATCCATGAAGAACAAGAGTGGAATCCTGGAAGCAAACAGAGCAATTCTAATTCCAGAAATTCTCCCTAAATTTTCACCTCTTCTGATATGACTAGAGAATTAGTCCGAACATATAAGGAATAAAAAAGATGATAAAGGGTCACCTTGACGGAGACCTCTTTTCGGAAAAATTCTTCCGGCGGGTTTCCATGGAAAATCACCAAGAACTAACACATGTCATACTCAGCTAAATCCAACTATCATCAAACACCATTTGCCTCATACACACCTCTAGGTAAGGCTAGTCCACACGGTCATATGTCTTAGTCATGTCCGACTTCAGGGCCATGATATTCCTCTTCCTTTCTCTAGTTTTCATACGGTGAAACAACTCAAAAGCAACGAAAACATTGTAAATGATAAGTCTCCGTGGGACGAAATCACTTTGGTTAAGGGAAACAAACTTTACCAAGCATCTTTTAACCTGTTAGCAAGAATCTTGAAAAAAGTTTTATACAACACATTACATAAACAAATGGGAAGGAGGTCATTCATTCTACTAGGAGAAGTAACTTTTGAGATTAATGAAATGAAAGTACGACTGAGAAAGACATACCCTCAAATAAACTAGAAACAAAAACATAAATGTAATTACCGATAATGTTCCAATTTCTTTGAAAAAATAGTGATGGCATTCCATCCGGCCTGGGTGACTTAGAGGGATGAATGCCATACAGCGCGGCCCTAACTTCATCCATCGTACACGGTGTAAGAGGCTCGCAATTATTAGCCAATATCTAGCTCTACCATCGGACTAAAGTGATCTGAAGAAATAATAGGTTTCCTAAATTTGAAAATCTTCGTGAAATAAGATACCGCCACCTAAAACATTGCCCTATCCGATCGCCAAATGGCTACAACATCATTGATTAGCCTACTGATAATGTTCCTCTTCCTTCTCTCATTAGCTTTATTGCGAAAGAAAGCGGTGTTTATATTGCCCCATCGAAATTCATTAGCCTTAGCTTGTTGGCACCATAAGATCTCCTCTTGTCTCATAAGTTTCTTTCCTCCTCCTCTAGATCTTTACGTCTAGTCACCATATCACTGTTCATGAAAACCCTCTCCATGTCTCTAAGTTATTTCTTAATTCTGCTTAGTTTCCAAGAGACAATGCCCACAATCTCTTTTCTCCAATCTCACAAATCCACGCTACACCTAGAAATCTTACCCATGATGCTTGGTTCCACTACAACACTTCCTGGATTCTGCCAAGCATTTTGTATCATTGTTTTGTGGCCCTCATAATCCATCAATAATGCTACAAAACGAAATGGTTTCCTTCCAAAAATCTTTGTTCAAGCTCATCCATGAGTACATGGTAAGCAAAAATGAGGTTATGATCAGAAAGATGACAAAGCTTAAAAAAGATAGATATCGAACCAACTCTTCGTCGCAAAGCTCATATCAAGACATTCCTGGATGAACTGTGTATCAACCTTACCGTTGTCCCAAGTGAACCTTCTCCCTTCAAAATGCATCTCCTATAGAAGGTGTTCATCTATGGCTTCCCTGAAATTCACCATATGTGCAAAATTAGGTTGTTGACCTCCATCCTTGTCACTAGGAGATAAATATTGATTCAAATCTACCATGACAACCCATGGTTCCTGCACATCTATCTAAATTCACTTCATGAGTTCAAAAGTCTGGAACTTTTCATGCATTTTGGACCATCCATAGAAGTCAATGAAGTGTCAACCCTCACCCTTTGCGTCAATATGATGTTGTATATGACACCACATCGACATTAATATCCTTTCTCAACATGAGACACAAACCACCAGCATTCCTAATGCTCTCAACCGTAAGGCAATTAGGATAACCCAACTTTCTCCATACTCTCTTCATCTTATACCAATCACCCTTGCTCACTAAAAAAGATCAGATTAGGCTATTTGTCTCGCACTAGAAGTACATGTTTCTGCACTGACGGGCCGTTGTTAAATCCCTTTCCTTTCACTCTCATTACTCATCCGTAGTATAGGATTTTGTTCTACCTTTTTTCACTTTTTGGTGTTTTTAGTGGAGGAACTAATTGTCCCATGTTGGTATCCTTTGCATTGTCCTTTATCAAAATCTCTTTACCTTTCTTAACAGTCATCGTATCATGCATGGTGTTCTCCACTTACATTCAGATTCCCAATATTTTTCTAGAGAGGGCAAGCTGATCCTCCCTCGGGATTTAATCTCCTCCCCTCCCTTGTTTCAAGAAGAGCTACCAATTTCTGTGCATTACAGCATGTGAGTTTCTCGCTTAGCCTCTCTACTTCACACTAACCCTCACTTGTTATCCCTTCTTATCGGTTTGAAGTTATTTCTCGGACTTGTTTCAGCATAGGGCCTCAAAGGTGATCGCCATATTCACTTCTGATCTTGGCTTGTTCATCGGTGCACTCGACTTCCACATGGCCAATCCTGCCACATGTGTAACAGAAATTTAGGAGTCTCTCGTATTTCATTTCAACGCAAAATTTCTCCTTTCCTACCACTATCATGACCCTTCTTCTGAGCGGTTTTCTAATATCCATACGAACCCAAAATCTCACAACGTTGTCAGTTTTATTCTTGTACTCCTCATCCATTCTAATAAAGGCTTCCATAGTCTCACAAATTTCCTTCACCAATTCCTCTGTTTCGATACCCATTGGAAAATCATGCATTTGACCCGGCCCCATATTGGAATGTGTGTGAACTCCATCTTTAATGACTTAGTTAATTCGGGCTCTTGTAGTGCCAAGAGTGATTTATCAAAGGTCCATGAACCCCCTTCGTCACTTTATCCTTATCTTTCAAGTTGGGAAATTGAAAGATGAAGAGGTTTTCTTTCAATTCACGAAACTAGAACCCTAGTTTAAGTCTGCACACCCCTTCCATCGTCAATTTCAAGCCGTAAGTATTTAAGGTCCTTTGTGTCATCACCTTCCCAATAAGCAGCGATGAGTTGTTTGAGGAAGAACCATCTCCCAATTGCGTGGATTTCACAGTTATGCACTCTTCCTCCGTCAGATTGATACCACACCTCCCTTTGTCCATTATTCATCAACCAAACAAGCCCTTCTACGCCGATGGCGGTCAACATCTATCCCTCACAATACCGCAGGAGGATGAGAAATGAAGAGACTAGTAGTTTCAATGAAAAATTACCGGCCGGAGTGAGCGCTCCTAAGGTTTTTTTCTTTTATATTTGAATTTCCCTTTAACTTATATTTTTCGTATATTAAAATAATTTTGTTAATTTATTATCTAAGACAAATTTAGTTTACCCGAAATTTAATCTTGATTCATCATTGCACATGGGTGACATAATGACATATGCTTGTCCAAAAATATCACTACAAGCTTATAACTATTTTCAACATAATCCGTATAAATCACACTTCCAAGCCAACTTTAGAACGTGAAACGTTCCCTACAACTCAACCATAAATACAGTGTTCAAGCCTACGTTTACAACAAATCAACGTTGCCACCACATCCAAATTAATCTTCATCGGATCCTCTTCCGGCATTCTCCCGCAAATCTGCTACACATGACTGCATATTGCCATGTTGTTGCTCCCTCATTGGACCCCAAGCCTTTGCATACTCGTCCTTTGTGTTCAAATTAGTGGGATCGTTCCCTAAGTAGCCAATCTCCATAATTTTTGGATGAAAGAATATCTATACACTTTTTTTTGTTCAAAAAATTACTAATTTTTTAAACGGTCACTCTTTAGTACACCAACCCGATAACAATTCATTTTTCCTAGTTGTTTGACACTTAAAATGAGAGGAATTGTAAGTGATACGAGAATGGGCACTATAAATTGACAGATTAAATGTCAAATAGTAATTGTAACTTTACAACATAAGAAAACGAGATGATTTTTTTAATTTATTATTTTTTCGCCAAATTTGAAATCATATGGTAAGTTTCGAAGCATTTATTAGGAAGAAGAAGTAGTAGTGAAAGGGGGGGCCTCTGCATTCTGCATGCATCTTTTGATCATTTGGCGTAAAGTGAAGAGCAGTTGAGATTATACCATTACAATTATCTTAATATAATAAACAAAGAGAAGGATTTTTTTATGGGGATCTTGTAAATTAGACGATTGTTTAGTAGAGTTTAGCTATAAGAGTATGCTGAATTTGGTTTTGTTTAAAATCATACAGGGTTCATTTGACAACATTAACATTTCGTACATGAAGCTAAAGACGAACAAAACTATTTTGATGAATAATTAAGGACATAAATCAAATAGGAAGAATAAGTTAAATGAATAATCTAATCTCCTTTGTTCCCAACCAACCCCGATAATTCTATAATTTAATCACTCTCATCCTCGATTTAACCTTCATCCCCTTAATCATAAGCTACCAAGCACACCCATAATGCCACCATGGGGTTGCAGGGTGAGAAAAATGATGCGTTGTAGGTATGCAGTGCAGTAGTAAGAATACAGAACAAGGAACAAGCAATGCAGTAAATGCCCTATATTTAATCTCCTCTACAAAGCCATAACTGAAGACAATCTTCAAAATCAGAAAATAAACATATCATAGAAGTGTAACAAAACTCTTACTGTCTTGAACTGCTATTAGTCACATTGCAGGTTGCTGAACAGATGGAAATGAAAGATTCATAACTCAAGACATGAAGCAAAGCTGGGTAAAATATAAGATTAAAGTTGAAAGTGACATTTAGTTAGACAGTATATCACTACTATAAATTACCCAAACAAGGGATTCATGTAACCATGATAAGCATTTACCTAACAAGAACAAATAACTCATTTTATGTGCATATACCCAAAATGTATAGTTCGGGTATGAATATAGATTTGCAGCAAACACAATGTACTGAATTAGTGGATGGGAGATTTCTACTATCTTTAAATTGGGGGAAGAGACAAAAGAGTACAGAGAGGGAACAATCAATTAACTGTCTTGTGTTTCCCTCTTCATGAAATGCAAACGAGGAGAAACAGAGATTGTACAAATTAGTGCAGTTCAATGGGACATAGAAGGCCCTACGGTTACTGAATCCTCTTCCTTGTAGCAGCGCAAACATAGGTAAGCTCAATTAAATCCCTTGCCCATTCAAACAGATGCAATCATTTTCGGAATTCAATGCATAGTTACTACAAGCATAAACCAATTTCGGATTAATTTCAAGATCTAGGCGTAATTTACATGATTTGGTTGTAACCCTAGTTTTTACTTGCTAGATGCTTAATTACAGACCAACAATGCCAAATATTGTAGCGAGAAGAAAGAGAATTTAAGAGTGAGCTCACCGACAATGAGTGTTATGGCGGATGATTAACGAGGCCACCTGGTTCTCCTCCATAACTCTCGCTCGCTCGGTAACGCTGCTCTAGATTTGGGCTCAAAATCCTCATTCTAGCGTCATAAAATTCCTGACATTTCCTCCTCTAGATTTCTCTTTGCTCTATATGATTCAATTTTTTCATTTAAATTGTTTCTTGAGTTTCTTCTAATCAAACGGGCATTTTTATGTTCCACCTTAAAACTATGGATTTCCACACAACCTTACGTAGCTTCACAGATGTTATTCGACTCCAAGGACCGGACTTTCAAACGAGTTGATTCTAAACTTTAATCTTGTTTATATATATATATATATATATATGGTTTAGGAAGGATTCTAGATTAATAAAAAAAAATGATTATGATAGACACGCGCTTAGTTTTTTTTTTGGTCATAAAGATGAGGATAACGGATTCTCACTCGATTGAAATTAAAAAACGAACAAAAACAGAGCTAAACGGTGACAAGTCGAGGGATCGCCACTCCCTGGACATCGTTCTTCAAGAAAGAAAATAAACTAACAGGTGGACAAATGAGCACATGATAACCAATAGGAAAATTAAAAGAAAGAGACACGCGCTTAGTTAAAAAGTTTAAAGAAAACGACAAAAATTAATACCTTCAACTTAAAAAAAAATCGTTCTTCTTCCTCCCACTTCTCTCTTGTCGATGAAAAATAAAAAGAAATGCGCTCTTTCGATAATTGAAATCGCTTAAGATTTTATAAATCGATAAACACGTACTTAAACAAATAAAAACAAAATTTGAATGAAATCGACAATAGTGATACCATATTCAATATGATATTTATTCAAAACGATTCAACATCAAACAAAGAATAAATATGAATGTTGCGGTGAATGAAGAAGAGTTTTTTGTTGTTGAAAGAGCGTTCTTAATTTATATTGTTTGTTCTAATAGTTCATATTTTTGTTCAATTTAGTTCAAACTTATTAGACTAACATTTCATGTGTAATTTATATTTTTGCCTCCCGCTCAGACTCACCCATAATTCATTTTGTTCAATTAATAATTCATGAATTTTATTTCAATTCCATACAATTCTGCTAAGCAGTTGTGAGGTGCGATAGTTGAGAGATTCAGACATAACGGTTCTTTGATCTATTAACTTAAATAAAACATTTATAGCCTTATTCAAAAGCAATTAACATGTTAAATACTTGATAACATCTATTTTGAAGTCTTTTTCCATCATCAATCATATCTATCCGTTAAGCTTTTGGGGCGTACTTGCATTGCTTATTGACAAATTTCCTTCCTTTATAAGTTTGGAGATCATTCTTTAGATCATTTGGAATAAGTTGTCTACACCGGCTAAGAAGTTCGGATTCCTGGTTGCCTTTGGTCGGGTTTCTTGAGCCTTCAATCGAGTTCTTCCACCGCCATAAGAGATTGCACTTTGCCCAGGATTTTGTGCTTCTTCAGTCGGGTTTTTGTGCTTCCTTGGTCGAGTTGCCACTTTCAGCCATAGTAAGTGTAATTCTTCTCTTGGATGTCTTCCTTGCTCATCTTTCCCCTTCTTCTTAGGTCGGGTTTTAGGTCACCGACCTATGTTGAATATAATATTTATTTTTCTGAGTTAGTTGTCTTCCTTGGTCGGGTTTCATATCTTCTTTGCTCGAGTTTTCAGAGTCAACCAGGTAGAGATTAAACTTTTCCATTTTTAATTCTTCTTTGATGGGGTTTCCAATGCTTATTTGCTTGGACATGACATAGCCAAGAAACTTTAAAGCTTTAAAGCTTTATCTAAGATGTCCGAGTAGGAGTAGTCAACTCCCGAACAACACGAACTTTTGATTCGTCTACTTTTAGTCCGTCCTTAGACACGGCATAGCCAAGAAAAATATCGTCAAAAATAGACAACAACGAATGTACCCAAGAATCGGCGCAAGACATGGTTCATGAGGCGCATGAAGGTGGACGGGGCGGTGGAGAGGCCAAATGGCATGACAAGCCACTCATAGAGGCCATACTTCGTCTTGAACGCCGTCTTCCACTCATCACCTTCGGCCATCTGGACTTGGTGTTAACCGTTCCGGGGATCAATTTTGGAGAAGATGGTGGCTCCATGGAGCTCGTCCAACATGTCATCAAGGCGCAGAATTTGGTGACGGTACTTGACGGTGATTTGGTTGATGGAATGACAATCAACACATCCGCCATGATCCGTCTTTCTTTGGAACTAAGATGACCGGGACCGCACATGGTGACAGGGATTCACGCACATGTCCCGGTCTAGGAGTTCTTGGTCTAATAAGCCTTGTTTATAAAGGCTTTGTAGCCCTATATTCCCAATGTGCCCAAACCTATTATGTAAGAGGACAGTTTGTTCTAGGCTCATGGATCAAAGGACATGGTTATGTTAATTTCAGGTGAGGTAACTACATGGTATAACCCACCCATTTTAACACTTTTAATCAACATTATCTCATTCCTTATAACTTCTCTAACCCCATTTCTAATGTGCATAGTGCAACCTACGTTAGCAAAAACAGACTCAGAGAGCAAGTTTCTCCTAAGTTTGGGCACCCATCTTACATTATGTAAGATCCTAACTCTACCATCATGCATGATCATAGTTAGATTTCATATCCCTTTAACAAACAAAGAAAAATTATCTCCTAACATAACATCACCACCATCATATAAATGCAATGCAATTTCCTAAATATGTTTTTACATGGAGTAGCATGCATAGTACATCCTAAATACAGGATCTAGGAGTTATTATCATCCTGAATCTAGGATCCACATGATTCGAAAAAGGTTTATATTTAAGGAACTAGACAAATATGTTCTCAATAAAACAATCAAGTTAAAGCTTCAACCGGGCATATTTTATTATGTATGACGAATACGATAGTGACAAGTATGTATAAAAATAGTGAAAGTTAATATAATAAATTTTTAAAAAATAATTAATTACTTCTAATTTTACATGAATAGATATAAAAAAATCATTAAAGTAACACTATTTTACATCAATAAAGTTGAAAAAATAATTACAAATCCATTCTAGTTAAATGATAAGTATATGTGATTTCAATCTATTTTAGAGTAATCAATTTTTTTAAGTACATAAACTCGTGATTGGCAAACATAATCAAGTAAGAAAGGAGGGGTAAAGTTGAAAAAGTTTTCGATGGCAAACAATTTTTTTGGAAATAGGAACGTCATATACTCCCTAGTCCAAAAAAGTTCATATTCAAGGGAAAAACTACCAAAACAAAAGGCTTTAATAATAACTTAGAAGAAAATCCTAAATAACTCAGTTTACCACCCAACAACACAAAAACCTGATCTGTTACATAATAAAAAAAAAATTATAATCTCAAAATATCTTTTTCACCCTCATGAAATATATATTTGTATGATTGATTTGATTTTTTTGTTCAGAAATTCTATTTCAACAAAAAATATCATAAAGTGAAACTAATCCCTATTAAATTACAAAATTCGATTAGATATATAACTTTATTAAAGAAATTAAATTAGGCAACAAATCACTAAAAAAAAAACAATCTTTATAAAAAGAGGCGGAGAATTGAGGACCATATATGCATACCTTAGAAGCATTAATGTGAGGATGTTGTAAATTAAGAATCATTTTAACATGACAAAATGATGAAGTAAGATTTAATAAGGTGATATGAACAAGAATCTCAAATTGCCATATTTGGATTTTCGGCTAATGTTTGTTGGGTTCAAATTGTTCCCTCTTGACTGGATTATACTTAACTTCTAAATTTTCTGCGTTTGGAACACTAAAAGGATTTACGTGTCATTTATACCCTAAGGAAGCATCATCATTGGCTCTACCCTTATCCAAAGATAAACCTACATTTGTGTTTTGGATTGTATCTATGCATGTATATATGTACCTACGTTTGTATGTACGAATGTAAGTATGTACGTACGTATGAACGTACGTACTTATGTATGTACGTAGGTACGTATGTATGTACGTATGCATGCACGAATGCATGTACGAATGTATGTACGAATGTGTGTACGTACGTATGTACGTACGTGTGTACGTACGTGTGTACGTACGTGTGTACGTACGTATGTATGTATGTATGTATGTATGTATGTATCTATGTAGGCAATGTATGTACGTACATACTTATGTCTGTATTTATGAATGTAAGTATGTACATACGTACGTACATTCGTGCATACATACGCAATGTATGTACCTACCCTTATCCAAAGATAAACCTACATTTGTGTTTTGGATTGTATCTATGCATGTATATATGTACCTACGTTTGTATGTATGAATGTAAGTATGTACGTATGTATGAACGTACGTACTTATGTATGTACGTAGGTACGTATGTATGTACGTATGCATGTACGTATGCATGTACGTATGTATGTATGTACGTATCACCTTATTAAATCTTACTTCATCATTTTGTCATGTTAAAATGATTCTTAATTCACAACATCCTCACATTAATGCTTCTAAGGTATGCATACGTTTGCCATATTTGGATTTTCGGCTAATGTTTGTTGGGTTCAAATTGTTCCCTCTTGATTGGATTATACTTAACTTTTAAAATTTCTGCATTTGGAACACTAAAAGGATTTACGTGTCATATATACCCTAAGGAAGCTTCATCATTGGCTCTACCCTTATCCAAAGATAAACCTACATTTGTGTTTCGGATTGTATCTATGCATGTATATATGTACCTACGTTTGTTTGTACGAATGTAAGTATGTACGTACGTATGAACGTACGTACTTATGTATGTACGTAGGTATGTATGTATGTACATATGTATGTACGTATGCATGTACGTATGCATGTACGTATGTATGTACGAATGTATGTACGAATGTATGTACGTATGTATGTACGTATGTACGTATGTATGTATGTATGTAGGTATGTATGTATGTATGTATGTATGTATGTATGTATGTATCTATGTACGCAATGTATGTACGTACATACTTATGTCTGTATTTATGAATGTAAGTATGTACATACATACTGTGAGAGCCCTATTATTTCGGACCGAGTTTTGGTCCTTAGCCGAGATTGGCCTTTCCGCACCCGCGGGCATGACTGCCGCCCCTGCGGCTCTGAGAACCGCCCCTGCGGTTTCCGGCGGCTGCAACCGGTTTTGTTGACTCTCTTGACCCGTGCTTTACCTTTGCCTTACTTCTTTCTTTCCCTTGCCCGATCAAGGGTTTCATCTTCACTTCTCTTCCTCTGTGCTCACGTCCTCCTTGCTTCTCCTTCACCCTTCTTGATCTTGTTCTTGATCTCTCTTGAGTTTGAAAGAGTTTTGGTGTATGTGGCTGATGTTGGTTGATGAGCTGATGTGTATGTTGAGCTTGGAAGCCAGCTACTGAGGGTGTGATCTCTCCTTGCAGCCTAGGACCACAAAGGTGGTAAGTGTTCTTGCTTCTCCTTCTTTCTTTCCTTGGTTCTTCCTTCTTTAGCTTAGGGTTAGATGTTTTGATTATAGGGTGATGATGGAATGTGTATGTTGTTGCATGTGTGTGGTTTTGGTTGAGAGAAGACGTGATTTGTTCACGTGAAGAGCTGAAGAGAAGCCGCGGGATCACGTTCTGCACTGTCGCCGCTCCCGCGCCTGGAAGCCGCCGCCCCTGCGGAAGTCGTGCCGCAGCGCCTGCGCCAGCGCCAACGCCTTGCCTGCGTCCCATGTCACCGCGCCTGCGGCTGATCCTTGCCGCGCCTGCGGGTTGTCTACTCCGCTCCTGCATCTCTCGATCACGCAGGTGCATCTTGTCCCGGGACTACCCATAGTCGGGTAGCTCCTTTCCTTTCCTAGTATGAGGGAACTAGTACCATGCTAGGTATCGGTTTATGATGAATATGATATAGATATGCCGGTTACGGCTTTGAGGTTTAGTGTTATCGAGGTTTATGAGTTGGATATGATCCTTATGGATCCCTTGGGTCTAGGTGTGACCCTTTGTGTGATAGTAGATTGATATGTATATATGTATGCCTTGTATAGGCCGTGTTGCCCTCCAGATTGGAGTGGACGTATCTGAGAGTTGATCATAGTTGGGATTACTTCCGAGACTAAGGTAAGTCCATAGGACTTACTTAACTGCCATCTCTATATTGGATGTTGCATGAGTGGTGTATGTTTATGCTTGATAGTATGTGATATGATGTTTACCGACCTATGGTATAGTGACTGCCCATTGTAGGGTTGTGAAAGCTTTGCCCTGTCATCCCACGTGGAGACAAGGAGGTTCTCTGCGGACAGGCCAGATATGGAAGTGGGACGGGCACTTGCTCCACTCCCATAAGGTACACGGGAAGTGTGACCAGATCACCACTCCAACTGGCAACCTCCCCGAGAGGCGAGGGTTATATTCCTCGTGTCACATATGTTCATATTGATATTTATATATATACGATTCGTGTGTTGGACCATTTATATAAAAATAATGAACCGGGTAAATGTGTGATATCTTATTGAAGTGCTTAGTATTTCTGATATGTGATTATGCTTATGCTCATTCTTTATATGTGTATGGTTAGCTAACAGTTTCATACCGTGTTGTAGATCTTTGCAACTTAGGAGAACTACAGAGTGATCCAGAGAGGGTGATCCGCTGAGGGCTCCGTACACTGGGATTATTATCGTGGGATATGGGATATTTGATGTACGGTTATATGTTTCTTTTGTACTCAGCGGTACTTATGTATTACCTTTTGAGATTTATATCAGTTTTATGTTTTGTATTTAATCTTTTGGTGCCTTGTTGTAAGATTCAGTGAACTTGTTGTCAGGCTAGGGTCAGGATCCATTGTGAGATCCTATCCCAGTAGCACCTCGAGTCCTACGGATTTGGGGTGTTACACATACGTACGTACATTCGTACATACATACGTACATTCTTACATACATTGCGTGTGTATGTATGGATGTATGTATGTATGTACGAATGTATGTACGTATGTATGTACGTATGTATGTACGTATGTATGTACGTATGTATGTATGTATGTACGCAATGTATGTACGTACATACTTATGTTTGTATTTATGAATGTATGTATGTATGTATGTATGTATGTATGTACGTACATACTTATGTTTGTATTTATGAATGTATGTATGTATGTATGTATGTATGTACGTACATACTTATGTCTGTATTTATGAATGTATGTACGTATGTATGGATGTATGCATGTATGTATGCATGTATGTATGTATGTATGCATGTATGTATGTATGTATGTATGTATGTATGCATGTATGCATGTATGCATGCATGCATGCATGTATGTATGCATGTATGTATGTATGTATGTATGTATGTATGTATGTATGCATGTATGCATGTATGCATGTATGCATGTATGCACGTATGCACGTATGTATGCATGTATGTATGCATGTATGCATGTATGCATGCACGTATGCACGTATGTATGCATGTATGTATGCATGTATGCATGTATGTATGTATGTATGTATGTTTGTATGTATGCATGTATGTATGTATGTAGACCTTTTATGCGTAAAAACACTTTGAAGTGGGTGAATTAGTTTATGAATAATACTTTTGAGTCTCTTAGCTAATACTTTTGCAATAATTTTATATATTGTTGAGCATATACTTATGGGTCTATAGTCATTAGTTGTTGTTGGGTTATCATTTTTTCTGGAGTAATGTAATAAATGTGTGGTTTATTTGTTTTAAAACTTCCCCGTTCCATAGAAACTTTTGACGGCACGAATGACTATAGGACCAATATTACCCCAATATTTTTAGAAAAAGCCAAAAGGCATACCATCGGGTCTAGGAGATTTGTCATCACCAATATCAAATAAAGTTTTTTTAATATCATCACTAGTAAAAGGTTGGTTATCTCTAAATTATCTTGTTTTGAGACTTCATTAGTAATATCTTGTTCTCTTACTATAACTTTCAAGCTTCTATTCCTAGTTTCGATCCTTCTAGTTTTAATGTAAAGAGCATCGCCCCCCCTAAAGCCTAACATGCTTTGGCGAGTGCTTTTTTCGGTAAGACATTACAGACGATGGAAGCAAATTTTGGTTTGACTACTAGACAAAAAGCGGGTTTTCAGTGTCTACAGACAGCGCATAGCCAAGATTTCCTTCTTTTCATACCTATTGATGGACTTGGACAATGTATGTCTCCCGTTGAGTATCGCACGATCCTCAAGTATTACCTTATGATTCCTTTGTTCTCGTCTAGTATGTTTTGTCATATGCCTAATTGTGGGAGGCCTTTTGATGTTTTTGGAGAGCATGCGGTTCATTGTAAAGAACTACCCGGCTTCAAATATAGGCATGATCTGGTTCGTGATGTTTTATGTGACGTGTTTAAGAGAGAAGGGATTTCGGCCAAGAAAGAGGCGCATATATCCTTCTTGACTGATCCACGTGAAAGAAGGTCTACGTTGAGGCCTTCAGATGTGTTAGTTTTTGGATGGGTGGGTGGTAAAAATACTTGTATTGATTTGAGATGAGTCTCTCCTTTGGTTGGTTTGGATAAGGGCCTTTTTGTGGTGGGTAAGACGGCTCTCAACGCGGCCTCTTTGAAGGTGGCTAAACATGAAAGAGTTTGTCTTGAAAACCAACACGTCTTTCTTCCGTTCGCTTTCGATACGTTTGGTTTTCTTGCGTTGATGCCGTCGAGATTCTCAAGAGGGTACAACGGGTCTTGCATGGTAATTTTGTGTCACCTAGGTCTTGAAAACCAACACGTGTTTCTCCAAGTTTGTTTAATTAGTTGGTCACAATCTTCCCTTTCAATCCATATTAATTCAAATTTAAAAGGTTTGTTTTTATATTTTATTTTAAGTTAGTAAGATCAATAGAGATCATACATTGATCATAAGTTGTAAAAGCAAGGTTCCAGACATGGATTTGATTATAAGCATTAACAACATCAAAATGTGCTAAAACTCTATCTAAAATTTAAAATGTATTATTATCCCCTTTCTTTTGTCTTCGCCATGTAAAATCGTTTCCACGGTACACAAGATCAACTAGATTACAATTTTGCTAATGTTATTAATTCTTCGGTAACTATTTGCATTACTAATCACACCTTTCATTTTCTCCATGGGGTTTAAGATATCTTAGTCCAAAAAATCATCTTTACGATTTTCATTGGGAGGGGCATAAATAAGGAAAATATTACACGAGAAATTCGTTTCAAAATTGGTATGTTCAATAGTGATAAACCTTTCATCTTTATGTCGAATGACAATTTTTTCATAAGTAAGGCGATTACTTTTCCAAAGAAGACAACTCTCCCGCAAACCCAGAGAAAGGAACAAAACAAATATTATCAAACCTAGCATTACGCCAGATCACTTCCTTGGGTTCAATGCTCGTTTTTATTTCAGTAAGAAGGATTAGATCATTATGTTCATTCTGCGTAGTTATTTTAATATCAGTCAAGAACTTTTTCTTCCGAATACCCCTACAATTCCAATACTCAATCTTCATATATAATTTTGGTAAAAATAAGTAATTCTTAAGCCTAATTTCCAGCCATAGAGAATAACAAAGCAAACCAAGTTACCACTAATACTATGATAAAAGAAGGGAAGAACTGAACTCTCCCAAGCTCATAGTCATCATCATAATTTGGTCAGACCTCATAACTAGGTTTAAATGATCGAAATGGAGATTAGATCGGTATTTGTGACCAAAATACCACACCAAGAACCTTGGCTTAACTTTGCAACATTCAACTTTAAAATTTTTCAATTTCTCAAAAACTTTGAGAAGAAATAACATTTTCAGGTTCCTATATTTTAATCAAGTTATCAACTTATACATAATCGAGAGTATGAAAATAGAATGCCTAATCTGAAAAATATTTTCAGGATCAAAAAAACTAATATGATTAAGAAACATCAGCCCACTCAATTCACAAGCAACAAGCCAATCATAATGCAAATACACCTTAAATATGAAAAAGTAGTTAAAGGACATTGGTAGTAGATAAAGGTTTACAAGATCACGGTGTTCATCCCACATTCTATACAACAAAATAACCCCGCAATTAAACCAAAAGAGCCACCAAGGAACCACAATTACATACCTATTACACTTTTTGAAACACCAAGGGAAATCATAGACATACCATACAATAGAGTTCATTACATAATCAAAACATATTCTAACAACTAGATTAGTCAAGCTGTGAGAAACTTCATACAAACACCATTCTCCCCACATACCACCACAAAAGTTGATGTCTTCCATTAACAAAAATCTAGTTTCTTTGTTTTTTAACCCACTTCAGAAAGGATGATGTCGTGTCATCATTCACTTCCATAGATTTCCTCTTGCTCGAGTAAGATTTAGTAGACTCCACATTTTTCATCTCTATTGAGTTCAACAACATATTAACAATATTGAAAGACTGAAAAGAGTGTTAAGAAAAGTATTCATCATCCTCTTCCACACCCAAATCCCCTTTAATCATAAACTCAACAATAACATCCTCATTTTCAATATCTTTCAACCAAATCAGTAGGAGACAAAGAATTGTCTTCAACAAAACCAACAAGTTCACCCTTTTTGTTGTCATCATTCTCGGCAAGAGTAGTCACTGGATTAGTGTCATACATGATTAGGCTTACCTTATCAGTTTAGTCATTAGGGGGTTCCATATTCACATCAGGATCTTTCATCATATCCAAGTCTGGAAAAGCAGGGACAATAGAAACATCCACCAGGATAGGGGCATCACAAGGAGCAGAGTTTTCATTAGAGCTCGCCTTAGAGTTCTTATGGCTGTTGTAGGAGCTAACTGGAGAGAGCAAAAACTTAAAGTTGATAGTAATACCTCCTCTACCAAAAAGGTAGGGTCTAAATCCACTAATGACAAATGAAGTATTACCATTACCAGTCTTGGCCACACCCACATTACTCTAACCTCTATCATTTTCATCATCCTTCACAGATCTATTCACATTGGTTTTGTTCCTTTAGAAGCATCTAATATTTTCACATTTATATATTTTCATTATACACATATTATACACACTTATTTAACGTTACAAATAAGAATTTGATGTATACATAAAAAAATATTTACCGATCAATTCATTTGAATTATATTTTAATTGTTTGTAGATTTTTTTTTTACAAAACAATAATCCCTTTGTTTCTCAATACTTGTCATTAGAACTTTAAATTTTTGGTTCATAATATTTGGCATTACAAGTGTTATTAATACTTAAACTTTCTATAAATATAATTATATCCAACTTTTCATTTGTTATATATATTTTCAAAACACTATTTCTTCTATTCTCATATAATTCTCTATATTCTATCATTGTTTTCATACAAAGTTTTAAATGTATATATAGTGCATCAATAAATATTATACCTTCTACTTTTAGTTTTTCTTAACATGTGTGATTTTTTTTCTCTGAGGATAATTATTGAGAACCCCAAAATGAGTATTAAATTAAATGTTTTTACTATAATACGAACTAGTGTAATACCCGCACCTTGTGCGGGATTTAGTTTAAGAAACCGTTAATACTTTAAATTCATATATATATATTGGAAAACATATTTTGGAAATTAAATTCTTATAAATCTAAAAATTAAATTTTTAAATCATATGTAATTTAGAAAAATAATATGCTCTTTTAATAATTTATGAGAGATAATTCGAAGATGAACTTATTGCGATAAATATATTTATTTTAAAAATGTTTAGGAGATTAAGACTATTTGTAGTATTATAATTATTTATCTTAGAATGAGAATTTTATTACCTCTATAACACAAAATCTTTAGTTAACAAATAATTTCCTATTTATAATTCATATTTTATTAAAATAAATTTTCATATATTTTAAATTTATTATAACCATAGATTTTAAACATACATCTTTAAAATATAAAAAATCATTTAGAAAGTCTTTAAAATTGGCCCAGAGGCCAGAGGCGAATCCGTTCACGGTCCGTAGGACCAACACCGTTATTGTTCAACTTATATTTTACTATTTAAATTGTAACGTTGAAATAGTTATTTAATAAATACAATAGTTAAATTATTAACTAATATTTTTTTATAAAAAGTTATTATAAAAATAGGTAAAATATAATGGTAGATTGTTGAGTTTTAAATATAACCTAGCTAACAAAACTTATAATAATAATAATAATAATAATAATAATAAAATCAAAGAAATCAACTCAAACATTAACTATTAACTGATAATATGTAAAAGACTAAAAGTTAAAATAATCTCCTACTTAATTGAAGATATTGTATGTTAAGATTTGAAGCTAAGTAAATAACGATTAGTCAAATTCATTAAAATATAAAGTAATATCAAGATTGACTCATCTTTGTTGTACGTATAGTGACTATCGTTAAAATTTGAATTGAGTTGCAAACGACGATAGCTACAAAACCGTACACAATCCTTGACATAACTACTTTATCTTTAGCATGCCCAACTATTGATCATTTGGTATTATAAACATTCTATCTAAATAGATTAAATAGATGAAATTTAATGTATTAACTCAAACAACACCATTTCTTCTTTTGTAAATTAAATGATGATACTTGTGATGACGATTCATTACTTCTCTTCTGCACTTTCCATGAATTTGAAAGTTGTGGACAAAAACTTGCAATCTTCATCCCAATCCATACATGTCAACAAATGAGTATAGGACAATAAATATTTGTCCAAAGACCTTCAATCAAGTCACATAGTTGTTTATCGTCTAAAATTTGGCCTATATTTTGGATAACCTTGAAGATTAAAAGAAAGATGATTAGGAATTTTGAGGACTAGTGATAGTCTAGTAATCAACTTCAACAAATAAAATGGCTTACCTTGGTACCGAGTAAGTGTAGAGGGAAAACCGTAGATTTACTGCTGAAACATCCCTAATAACCTTCACTATATCAACTTTATGTGATAGGAGGAACCAAGATGAGCTATTAGTCAAATATATCAAATTGATGGATAACTATTTACTTTGATGTTTTAACAATTATTGACCAAATAGAGCAAACAATTATAGAGGCGAATTATCGAAGAAAAGTTTGAAATATCAATCGATGATAATATTTTTTTGGAGTTGTTTATAACCGAAAGGTGAAACGCACCATAAAATAGTCAATAAATTAAATGGTGATCAAACCTAACCACATAATAGATAGATAAAAACCAAAGTCAAAATGGCGAAAAGATAGAAGAAGAAACTAACTTCAGAACTATATAGTGAACATAGCCATAGTCAAGATTGATCGTCTAGCTTGAGTCAGCCATAAACTGAAAAAAAATGGAAAAAAAAATACATTAATTGAAAACTAAGTGCATTGACGAGCAAGAAAGCTAACCCGACAACTTACAAAAGGATTGGTATGAATTTATAGAGATATATTAGACAATTTTGGGAGAGAATTTAAGAGGAAAAAAGATCAATAATATTGGGAGAGATTTTAGGTTAGGTTTAGATAGGGACCTATGTTAGTTTGTTAGAGATCATATCGTGATATTAATTTGACCACGATTAAAAAACCAACTGAATTAGGTATGAAAATTTTAGTTTAAAAATAAAAAATGCATTGGAAACTAATAACAATAGATTTAACATAGACCAATTTTTTCTTAAAAATAAACTAACTAACGGAAAAACAAAATAAAAATAAAGTATTTCGTAAGAGTTAAAACAAAAAGGAATTCCGTAACATTTTAAAAGATGATTATTTCATAAGATTTAAAACTAAAAGGAATTGTTAGGATTTAAAATTTTTAAAAGAGATATTTTAAAATCTCTGATTTTAAATTTTATATTTAAATTGTATTTTCGATTAGATTTTTCAATTCATGCTATAATACTATTGATATCTTTTGAAATAATATCCGATTTTTTATATAAGATTTAAATACTATTTTGTATATTTTGTAAAATCCGAAACCAAAACGAAATTTGTTTAAATCATTCAGTTAGATGATATTAATTAGAAAATTACGGGAGAAGTTTTATTATTTTTTTCATTTATTAAATTAATATCTAGGTATTGTTAACTAAATTTGTAAAAATATTTAGCCAAATCTTGTAACCACAAAAGTTGCGTAATAATTGCTCAACATATAAAACAAAAATGTTAAATCTAAAATATGATATTCTTGTTAAAAAAAATAAATATATTTAGTCATTTTAATTTACTGTTACAGATCGTGATATATGTGACTATGTGAGAGATTAATTATTTTAATTTAAGTGATTATGTAACGTCCGGGAATTTTATTCCGGACTTAGAGCGTTTTGTGGATCTTTCCCCGAGTATTTTTTTTGTTTTGGGTACGTTCACGTATGTTCATATTATTAATTTCGTAAAACGTCGTAAAAGTTTCCCGAGTCAAAATAAATCCGGTTCCAGTTTATTCCAAAAGAGTGTATCCCCTTTTTAGGTTTACTTCTCCTTTTTTTTAAAAATTATTTAATTATTTCTTTATTCTTTTTCATCTTTTCTTTTCTTTTTCTTTTTCCTTTCTTTT
This sequence comes from Fagopyrum tataricum, assembly GCA_002319775.1. Taxonomy (NCBI): domain Eukaryota; kingdom Viridiplantae; phylum Streptophyta; class Magnoliopsida; order Caryophyllales; family Polygonaceae; genus Fagopyrum; species Fagopyrum tataricum. The sequence goes on from CM008281.1 coordinate 8,772,438, forward strand.
CTTTCTTCTCTTTCCGACCCTTTGGTCTTCACCCACTCAGCAACTTTGTACTGCTACTCCTCTTCCACACTCAAAAGATCAGCCACTCTCTCCCCTCTCCTCTTCCCTACCCGACTCCTTTCTTCCCTCCTCTACGTCCAGGTTCACTCGAGCACCAGAGAGCCACCACCCTGGAGCAGGCTCCTTCGAGCTCGCCGGAGCCACCACCCGCCAACACGAGAAGCTGCTGACTCCGAGAGTCGGACGGGAGCCCTCCTCGGCTTGGCCGGTCGAAGCCAGAAAGCCCGTCGCCGCCAGGGAAGCCCTCGCCCCCGCCCTCGCCGTGCCCTGCCTGCACGAGCCCAGTCGGAGCCGCCGACGCCCGGCCACCCCCCTTCGCCTCGCCCCTTTTTCGTCCTCTGCCGAACTACTCTGTGCCTCCTCTCCGCTGCTCTGTCCTCGCCGGAGCCAGAGGCCGGCCGCCACCCCCTGCAGCCGCCAGTGGAATCACCGGAGCCGCCTTCCTCCCGGCCGGAACCCCTCCCCCGCGCCTGCGTCCTCCCTGCCGCCGCCGCGAGCTTGAACAACCTTTTGGCTTAATTCCAATCGGGCCCCCTCTCTTTTGGTATAATTACATTTCAGCCCCCTCAACTTTGTGTTAATTGCAGTTTGTACCCAGAGTCTTGGTTATTACAATTTTGACCCAAATTTCTGGATTGTTGCATTTATACCCTCTGATTGGGTTTTTGTCGGAAATTGCCCCAAGGTTTTAATCATGATTTTATGACCCAGTTTCTAGTATTGAGCTTTCGCCCCGGAAGGGTAATTACGGGATTTTAACTTTGGCTTTTATAAATGAGTTTTACCTTAGGTTTTTATATATTATATTTTATGATCAAATTTAGCGTATGAGCTAAATTTGTGTAGTTTTGATGCTAGTTTCCGAAGCCCGATAAAGGCCAACGAATCCATATCGACATCCATAGATCGTCTTCCATCCTTTGACGTCACGTGAGTACCCTCTCCCTCGAGCTAATAATCTTATCTCGATCTAGTTATGTTTAGTAGTATCATGATAGGTTGGATCTAGCATAACTTAGAAGGAATGCCAGGTAGTGGCTTTTGGGACCTTAGGAGAGTGTGATGAGCGTGTTAGACCTCGTAGGCTTTTACGTCGTTCTTGACTGTGATTATGATAGGTTCTAGGATGCGGTCCTAGAATGTGAGTCAAATGATCTTGCGTAGATCATTTGTGTAGAAGTCCTAGACTTCTTGAGATGAGCGGGTTTTTATGATATCTTGTTGTGAGCAGGTTGTATACTTCTTCCCAAGGGAATCAAGAGCGTTGTGTGAGTTAGCGTTTGGGACGAGGTAAGTCTCCGGACTTACTTAGCTCGTATTTTATGTATTAGCATTGATGTGTGTTTGGTGGTGTGTGTTTATGTTCTTGTTATAAACAATTAAACTGGTAAATTAGGACCACCGAACTTATATGTATGTTGGCCCAAGTGTATGATAACGGGCGGTGACATCACTGCCTAACCTTGACTAGGGCTAGGAGGATCTTGGGGACTAGCCCGGCGGGTATACGGGCGTGTGCATCCGTGCCACTCCTTGCCGGTAAGTAGGGACCGAGGCGAGACCACGGTGGTCTCGTGTCACAACCGAAGTTGAATTAGAACGGGATATGACTTAATAATAAAAAGATAATAAACCGGACTTGTGTGATTTATGTTTTGTGTTATATATGTGTTTGTGCCTTCACCGCTTTTCTAATGCCTAAAATATGAGCTAACGGTTTTAAACCGTGTTGTAGATGACTTGCAGGTTAGGGACGCCGCCGAGTGAGGTGGAGGAGTGGACAACCGGGGTCTCCGTACATTATAGGACGGGGATGGTTTTTGGGTTATGTTTCATCTTGTTAGTTCGTGGATGTTATTGTATGTTTAGATTTCCGTATCGGGTTGTATTGTCTTGAGGACTCGGCTGAGTTTCCACCTTGTTTTTGTCACTTTTCGGGCTTTCACATACACTAAAAACGTTTTAAGTTTTTGCCTTTATTTGTGCCTTGTTGGAAGGTCCGGTGAAATTGTTGTCAAGCTAAGGGTCGGAACCCATTGTGAGGTCTCGCCCGTAGCATCCCGAGTCCCGCGGATTTGGGGTGTTACAAAAGTGGTATCAGAGCCCTAGGTTGACAACAATGACACTCGCAATTTTTTTAAAGGCCGAATGAGGTATGAAACAGAACCCCCACGGGTTCTGACTTTTCGTTTTCAAAATCATATGCATGAGTCGGGTTTGGGTTAGAATGTACGGGACCACCACTCCTTCCGCAAACCTCGGCGACGTAGATCTCTGGATTAGAAATAGGTATATATAGTTATATATATGACCTTAGGATGTTTGTGGACTTGTATGTACCTAGCTACGTATGTGGCCTTAGGATGTTTTGGACTTGTATGTTTTGATGTGCTTGATGACAATGTTTGCCTTTATGTTCTTAGAAATTATCATACGAGATTACATTAGTACCTATACTTTATACTTAAGTAAACGTCATACGAAATCAGATGGCACGTATGAGAGCTACCGCTTACGTGGGACCCGCTAGGGGTAGACCACCACTTTCCCCTACCGTCCCGAGAGGACAGGGACGTGTAGAAGGACCTCCAGGCGCGAGAGGTCGGGGATGTATCCCCATTGCGGACCCACCAGTTGTGGGTGCACCGGCAGTCGAGGTCCCCATAGAGGACGTCACAGAGAACATTGTTCCCGAGGCTAGGGATAGGACCGTTTTGAGGTCTGGGTCACAAGATTCTCCATCTGTCATGACCGGGGAAGCGTCCGTTGGAGCTATCGTATTTTGGGACTACGTACGACGAGTTGAGGAGGCGTTTAGGACTGGAGCACCACCTCCCGTCCCAACGGTGCCTGCACCTGCACCTGCAGGGTCAGCTGAGGTCTCACAGAGGGTGACTCAGATTAGGGTTGCACCAGAGATAGTTGCACCGGCAATAGTTGCACCCGAGCCGGTTATGGAGGTTGTTAGGGAGACCTTTTGCCTGGATTCACGGAGGAGAGACAGAGTCCAGGATTTTGTGGAGGCAGGATTCGAGGACGTCCCAGTCATTGAGTCAATTAGGCGATTTCAGACTGAGCTAGCTATGTTGGGACCCGCCGCACCTCCAGCGGACCAACATGTCTATCTCTTTTCCAGGAGACTGAGGGAGTCCACCCGTGCTTACCTTGCGGGACTTCGTTGTGACTCACTGACGGAGTACCAGGACCGGGCTTCAGCCTATGAGAGAGACCGCCCTGGGTCTAGAAGAGCGGCACAGTCCGGGGGACCGGACAAGAGACAGAGGACGGCACCAGCTGGTTCAGGAGCCGGAGCGGCAGGTCAGCGACGTAGCCAGACTCCGGGACGTTCCGGTCCTCAGATGTCGAGACAGGCATCAGACGGGGGACGTCAGTGCTACGCTTGTGGAGGGTTTGGACACACGAAGAGTACATGTAGGAAGCCGCCAGTGGCCTGCTTCACTTGTAGTCAGATGGGTCACCGAGCCGCTTTTTTCCGTCAAGGCAAGTCCCAGTCACAACAGGGTTCTTCGCCTGCTGACGTAGCAGGGGGCAGTCAGAGGCCGCCACAGCAGCAGTCACAGGGCACTCAGCAGAGGGGCCAGGTACTCATGGATCAGCTCAGGGGCAGGGCCGAGGTGGGAGTCATAGTGGAGGTACCCAGGAGACCAGAGGCACATAGGCCATGGTATTTGAGTTGAGGAGCGTTGTTGATCCTCCAGCGCCGGCAGCCCCAGGTACCATTCAGATTCACAGCTTTTCTGTCCGAGTTTTGTTTAATACGGGTGCCACGCACTCTTTTATCCGATGGTTGTGTAGCTAGGTTGTCCTTAGCTACGGTAGAGGGGAGACCCTCTACTATAGGGTTACCCGATGGAGGTAAGGTTAGGGGTACCCGAGAGGTACGCGGTTGTCCCATTCGTTGGGAAAACCAAGAGGGGTTGGCCGACTTCTTTGTCATGCACTTAGTGCAAGAAGAAGTCATCCTTGGGATAGATTGGATGGACCGCCATCGAGCCGCGTTAAACATCAGCCGGAGGACCGTGACGATTACCACGGAGGCGAGCACGAAGGGATTTTCTGAGGTTAGAACCTCGGGAAGGCCGGTACAGTCATTAGCGCAGTCCGAATCGCTAGACTTATGAAGCAGGGACGCGAGGCCTTCTGGTGTTATACCATGAAGGAGGAGACGAGACCGTCGTTGGAGGAGATTCATGTGGCAGGCAAGTTCGAGGATGTTTCGGGGAGCCACCCGGGCTACCGCCGCAGAGGAGCGTTGTTTTGCTTTTGAGTTGGAGCTCGGCACGAGGCTGACCTCCAAGGCTCCATACCGCTTGGCGCCGATCGAGATGCTGGAGCTGAAGAAGCAGCTCGAGGAGTTAGCCTAAAGGAGTTTCAAACGCCCGAGCGTTTCCCCTTGAGGTGCACCAGTCCTCTTCGTCAAGAAGAAGGATGGATCTTGGAAGCTATGCTTGGACTACCGGAAGTTGAACGAGTCACTATCCAAAACAAGTACACCCCCCCCCCCTTACCACGTATAGATGACCTACTCGACCGGTGGCAAGGGTCGGTGATCTCTTCCAAAAGCGAGTTAAGGCTTGATTGTCGCCAATTGAGAAGTTGGGACTGGGATAGTGCCTACATGGCAACCTAGAAAAAACCATGGTCACTACGAGTCGTGGTGGTTCCATATGGGCTTACTAATGCCCCGATTAAGACATTTTGGTCTACTCTCGAAGAAGAAAGGAGTTGTATGACCAGTTGTCTCGGGATGACAACCCCTGAAGGACGGGAAAGAAGTTACAAGTTTCTTGGATGTGCCGATCATTACCAGTTTTGTGGAGAGATTCCCCAAGTAACACCACCGATGGCTAACCTACTCCGGATGAGGATGAAGTATCGAGTGGGAAGAAAATGGACAATGGAGTTGTTGAGAGCTAAGAGGAGATTCATAGGTGCAACTGTTTGAAATTGCCTCGAGGTATGATCGGTTTGAAGTATACAAGTGGTTCTTCAAGACATGGTCTTGATTGAGTATGGAGAGAGAAGGTGAAAGTTATAGCATACGTGTCCCGTTAGTAGAAGCAGTCTGAAGCAAAGGATTTCCTTCGTTACTGACAAGCGTATTTCCTAAGGTCGTTATTACAAACTTATCAAGTTAAATCCGAACTTCATACTAACCAATGTATAGTGATTAAGTAAGGGTCGAACCCAAGGGAGTTTTATCGAGTTTTTATTATTTTAAATATTGATTTGGTAACAAATGGGGGGGAATTTGGATTGAAATAAAACAAGACAGAGACAATTATAAAGTTGGTGAAAAGTTGATTTAAAGAACTACACTAGGTTGGATCTTAGCATACATACTACTTGGTTGATTCTTTTTTATAAGTAATTCACTGATGTTCTCATCTTGATCGTAGATATGTGTTAAGCCAACCGGCATTAATACAACTTAACTAGTTATTTAATCCGTAAACCTACAAGACTAAAACACAAGTTAGCATTCTAATAAAAATAAAGAGATATAAAGAAGAATAAAACAACTCGTTAAATCTTTCTTTATAGTTATTTTCCTTTCCCTTAGATAATCGCAACCAGTTTTTACCTATGGGTTTGCTACTAGATTAAGGACCCGAACCCGGAATCAATTAATCCTAGCATTTTGCATGCATTAGTACACTTAAGGTGATCAATCTAAGTGGATAAAAACATGTAAACATAAGTTAAAGATCAAGAAAAATAACACAAAGGATAATGAACTTAAACTTATATTAGAAGAACTTACAACCAAATAGAAATGTAGCTTCAATCAACCTAATGTAGCCAAGGGAGCTTAGAAACTCATTACAAAAGACACTAGGAAATATAGAGGTTTTTGTGTGGAAAATGAGATGAAAATAGCTATAGCCAAGGTCTCTATTTATACTACAAAATGCATTAAAAAGGAGTAAAGAGGTTGTGCAAACAACCACCATTAAGAATGGATTAAAGAGGTTGTGCAAACAGCCACAATTAAGGCCTTAAAGTTGTCGAAAACAGCCGAGTAACGTCCTCTGACGCTAACCCGCACCCGCGGCCAAGGGCGGTTTAGGCAAAAACGTTCCATCTTTTTCTTGGCCGTAGGGGCGACTAGACATTCCCGCGGGGGCGGGTTCTTCAATGCTCTTTGAAACGTCTGACTCTTTAACTTCGGGTGTTTCTGGTGAAGATCCGCAGGCGCGGCCCAGAGTCACCGCGGGGGCGGTGACACTGGGTCTTCGGCTTCACAGGGCCGCTGGCAAGGCCGCATGCAAGGGCGTTGTGGCGCCGTCTTCGCTTCTTCAGGATGGGTCACCGCAGGGGCGGCCAGAGGCGGCCCCGGGGGCGGTGACAGGCTCTTCTTGGCCGCGGGCGAAGGAGCTGGCCGCGGCGCTCGTCATGGGACTCCAGGGTTGTCACCGCAGGGGCGGCCAGAGGCGGCCGCGGGTGCAGTGACATGCTTCGTTCGACGCGGGTGAGGCCGCTGGCTGCGGCGCTCGGCAAGGGTGTCACCGCAGGGGCTAAAAAGTAACACTTCTCCGCGGGGGCGGTGAGACACCAGAAACTTGTCTTTGTCTCTTTACTTAAACTCCTAAGTGTTGCTAATACCTTCTTTTGCTTCATTTTGACTCTTTTATCTGGATCAAGGCATTAGTAACATAATATGACTCGAAAACATAAAAACGACTCTAAAAACTACCTAAATTGATAGTGATTCCATCACCTATCAGTTACATAGAAACTACAACAAGAATGGAGGAAACGGAACATCAAAGGTTGGTTGGACAAGAACCAAGCCGACGGTGTAAATTGGAAGTTCGATCTTCTTTGTTAGAGACAAGCAAAGAAGAAACATAATGGAAGTGTTGCAATGAGGAAGACCCGAGAAGGAAGTTAAGTCTCCGAGAAGGAAGTATACCAGGTTCGTTTGGTCCGAGCCTTGTCAGCACAGCTTGGAGGAGCTGAAGCGGAGGTTAACATCCGCTCCTGTTTTAGCCAGCCTGAAGGCGTGGAGGTTTCAGTAGTGTATAGTGACGCCTCCAAGCTAGGATTGGAGTGCGTTTTGATGCAGAGGGGTAGGGTTATTGCGTACGCTTTTCGACATCTGAAGTCGTATGAGGAGAGTTACCCTACCCGTGATCTTGAGCTAGAGGCAGTGTTTCATGCCCTGGAGATCTGGCGACATGACTTGTACGGGGCTACCTACCAGATCTTCACAGACCATCAGAGTCTGAAGTATATATTCACTTAGCGGGAGTTGAATAACCGCCAGCGGAGATGGTTGGAGCTGATTAAGGACTTTGACTTGGAGATTTTAAACCATCCCGGGAAGGAGAATGTAGTCGCCAATGCTTTGAGTAGGAGGACACCTCGAGAGGAGGCGATAACTCGGCTCACGGTTCAGTAACAGTTGCAGAAGGATTTGATGGAGATAAAGTTGGATATCCGGTTCCCGGATACGGACCGTCGGTTGTCTGAGTTAGAGGTTTTACCTGACCTGTCCGGTGAGACCTTGCAGAAGCAGGAGGGGTCTCCCATTTTGAGGAGGATCCGGGACAGGGTATCCCGAGGAGAGACACCGCAGTTTATCACCGGAGCAGATGGGCTACTGAGACGCCAGGGACGTCGTATTTGGGCATAGTCGAATCAAGAGTTGAGAGAACGGGTTGGCACGAGGCACATCATCAGCCACGAGGACCTAGTGGTCGAGCCGGATCATACCTTTGCAGAAGCACCCGATAGCGGTCTTAGAGCGGAGTACGAGACGCCTTCGATCGAAGGAGATACCGATGCTGAAGATTCAGTGGTCGAGGCGGGGAGCCGATGAGGCTACATGGGAGACGGAGGATAGTATCCAGAGGAACTATCCTGAGTTTTACGCAAATTTAGCGACATTGATAGGACCGGCGGTTTAGCCCCGAGATCCTCCTTGTTTGTTCTGTGTGATTCTGTGATTCTGTTTGAGATATGAGTACCTTGCGAGGTCTCGTTGTGATGTGATCTGTAGACTTGGATTAGAGCCGATAGTGTACGTTTTATGGGTTCCACGGGGTTACGAGACGGGTATGTTGGAGAGGGTTGGGTTCATCAAGTTTCGGGAAGAAACTTGTTTTTAGGGGGGTTAGTTGTAACGTCCGGGAATTTTATTCCGGACTTAGAGCGTTTTGTGGATCTTTTCCCGAGTATTTTTTTTGTTTTGGGTACGTTCACGTATGTCCGTATTATTAATTTCGTAAAATGTCGGAAAAGTTTCCCGAGTCAAAATAAATCCGGTTCCGGTTTATTCCAAAAGAGTGTATCCCCTTTTTGGGTTTACTTCTCCTTTTTTTAAAAATTATTTAACTAAATATGTAATGTTATGGAATTGGTCAAGAAGTGAAGTAAATTATAGGTGAATTATTCACCTTCTAACACCCCAATTTACTTTATTAGTAACTCCTCATATTGTAACCTCTTTTATGTTAATGACTCCTCCTAGTTTTTGACCTATAAATAGAGGTCATTCTCATTGTAACAAAATGCATCAAGAGCAAGTTAGAAATATAATATTCTTGTTCTCTCCTCTCTTATAGCTTCATTCTAAGTGTTCTTGAACACATTCCACAAAGTTTAAGTAAAGAAAGAAATACAAAACAATCTTTTTATAACACGTTATCAGCACGAGAGATTCTAAGTTATAACTGAGCTTTGCTACTAATGGTATGTTTCTTAAACTTTTCCTTAGTTTTTCTTTACACAAAACTATACACGAAAATCTACTTGAGGACTATGCTCTATAGTTGCCCTTCATGGGATTCTCTACATCAGAAACTCAATTTTTTAGAAACTTAACTTAATCCGAGGAGTATGCTCTGTAGTTGCCCAAATCGGGAACCTCTATACCAGAAACTCGTTATCTTAACATGAGATCTAAAATAAATTTGTCAAAATAAAATTATGTCGTTTGGTTTTATGCTAAGAAACAAAACAAAATTGAGATTTGCTCACTAGAAACTCATTTTTTTTGACAAAGACCCAAATTAATTAATTTTCTTGCTTTCACCTCTTGGAATACGAACGAATATGGAGATGGAGTTTAAAGAGGCTAAAAGTAACTGGTTTTAATTTCTTACTCTCGTAACTCTTATATATCCATATGTTTTCTTTCTTATGTCGCATGATAAAAATATGTGTCTCTATTATTGTTATGACATCTACACTTATGAAATGACTTTATTCATTTATTCACGACTCATATTATCATACATGCTTAATATTGACATAAACTATAATGTTATGTAGTAATCAATGGCAAGCATTGCAAAAAGAGAGTTTGACATGCTTGACTTGTCGGAGAGAAAGAAAGGACGGAGGGCAACCATCCAGGGCCCCGGCGCCCGGCTCAGGGCCAAAAGTACCTCGAATGGAGGGTTGCACTTGCCCATCTCAAGGCAAATGGCCTTGAAAAAACAGTTGAGGATGAAAATGATGCCACTCCACAAGAGAAGGAAAAAGCAATTGTATTCCTCCGCCATCACATTCATGAAAGTCTCAAGACTGAATATTTATTTGTGGAGGATCCAAAAGAGTTGTGGGAAAACTTGAATGAAAGATATGGACATCAAAAGGAAGTCCTTTTCCCACAAGCTCTATATGAATGGAACAATTTGAGGTTCCAGGACTTCAAGTCCATATCTGATTATAATAGTGCTATTCATAGGATTACCTCTCAACTGAGACTATGTGGTCATGTGATCACCCAAGAAGAAATGCTAGAAAGAACATTTTGTACTATGCATGCCACAAATGTATTGTTACAACAACAATACCGGGAGAGAGGTTTCAAGAGGTACTCAGACCTCTTGAAAGTATTGTTGGTGGCGGAAAAGAATAATGAGCTCCTAATGAGAAACCACAACCTCAGACCCACGGGATCAATAGCAGTTCCGGAAGTCAATGCCACTGACAAGGCATCCGAGGAAAAATACAAGAATTACAAAGAAAGTGGGCAACCGTCATGGCACTATAATAGCCGTGGCCGAGGTCGTGGTGATCGTGGCGGTCGTGGTGGCCGCGGTCGTGGCCGTAGGCAAGGCTATAATGATGGTCGTCATTACAATCGAGGTGGTAACTATGGTTACAAGGGGAATGATAAGCTAAAGGTCCAGGCGGGTCAAAAAGGACCCTCTCACAAGCCAAGAACTGTTTGCTACCGATGTGGCATAGCTGGTCATTGGGCAAAAATATGCCGTACAGCTTCACATTTGGTGGATGCTTATCAGGCCGAAAGAAACAAAGAAAAGGCTAGTGAAACCAACTTCATGGAAAATGAAGGTGTTGGTAGTTCACCCATGACCAGCCTAGATATCTCTCACTTTCTCAACTTTTGAGAATGACGATGCATGTGCCTTGGACTAAAGTTTTTCGGTTTATGAACTTGTGTTTTTTTTCCTTATTGTATAATAATATATAATATGATGTAATGCATTGTAATGTTTTCTTTCAAAGACTATTTAAAATATGGTTATCCTAATATAAAATATGAAGTTTTATTTTTAATGGCTTAATTTATTTATACTTCTTTCTTTATAGAGTAAACATGGAATCTTCTAAGAAAAGACTCGATGAGAATGAGCAATGTCTTGTGGACAGTGCCACCACAAATACCATCTTGAGAAATAAAGAGTATTTCACGGATTTGAAACCCTTTAAGGGCAATGTGAATACAATATCTGGTGTGGCTAGACTCATCGAAGGCTCGGGAAGAGCTCTTGTTCTACTCCCGAAGGGAACAAAAATAATAATAAATGACGCATTATATTCGAGTAAATCTCGAAGAAATTTATTGAGCTTTAAGGATGTGCGTCAAAATGGGTTTCATATGGAATCCATGAATGAAAATGGGAGAGAATATTTGTGCATCACAACACATGAATGTGATAAGAAAAGGATCCTTGAAAAAATGCAAGGACAAGCCTCCGGATTATATGAAACATATATTCATCCGGTTGAGGCTAATGTGATTTCTAACAAACGGTCGGATGACCGAGTTGAATTTACACTATGGCATGACCGATTGGGTCACCCGGGGTCAATGATGATGCACAAAATTATAAAGGGTTCAATTGGACACCCACTAAAGAACATGAAAGTTATGCCGTCAAGTCATATTAAATGTGCGTCTTGCTCACTCGGAAAGCTTATCATTAGACCTTCTAAAAGTAAGGTTACGAGTGAGACTCCTGCATTTTTGGAAAGGATACAAGGAGATATATGTGGACCAATTGCTCCACCGTGTGGTCCATTTCTGTAACACCCTAAATCCGTAGGACTCGGAGTGCTACTGGGCTAGGATCTCACAATGGATCCTGACCCTAGCCTGACAACAATTTCACAGATCTTACAACAAGGCACCGATAGATTAAAACAAAACATGAAACCGATATATATATATATATATATATATAGATCAAAAGGTAATACAATGTACCGTTGAGTACAAACAAACTAAACTGTACAACAAAACCCATATCCCCGATACCGCCCCAGTGTACGGAGCCCTCAGCGGATCACCCGCTCTGAATCACTCTGCAGCTCTCCTATCCTACAAAGTGTCTACAACACGGTATGAAACCGTTAGCTAACCATACACAAATATAGGAATATGCTAGAGCACAAACACACATCAGAAAGGAATAACACTTCAGCATGCTTTCACACATTTACCTTGTTCAATATCTTTATAAAGTCCAACAATCAACTCATATATAATATCCATATAAACATAAGTGACACGAGGAATATAAACCTCGCCTCTGGGTCCAATAACCAGCTGGAATGGTGCCTGGAACACCACCCCGTGTACCCTAAGGAAATGGGAAGTGCCCGAACCGTTTACCAGGTCTGGCCTGCCTACAGAGAACCTCCCAGACTCCCAGCAGGATGAAAGGACAAGTTATCACGGCCCTAAAATGGGCAAACAATATACCATAGGTCGGTAACCATCATAACACATGCCATAAACATATAACACGCACCACTCATGCACAACATCCTATACAGGAATGGCAACTAAGTAAGTCCCACGGACTTACCTCAACCTCGTAGTCGTCTCACTGGATCAACCTCAACTCAGTCCACTCCAAACTGGAGGATAACACGGCCTATACAAGGCATACATATATCAAACTCTTATCACACAAAGGGTCACACCTAGACCCAAGGGATCCATAAGGGATCATATTCCAACTCGTAATTCTCAAAGCCCTAACCGGCATTTCCATATTATACTCGTCAACATCCGAATCCTAGCATGCTACTAACGCTCAACTAGGAAAGGAAAGGATCTACCTAGCTTTAGGTAGACCCGGGACAAAGTGCACCTGCATAACAAAGGGGCGCAGGGGCGGAGGCAAGCAACCGCGGGTGTGGAGGAACGTAGCCGCGGGGGCGGTGACAAGGGACGCTGGCAACCGCAGGCACGATGTTGGCGCTGTGACATAGTGACCGCGGGGCGGTGACTTCTGGCCGCGGGGGCGGCGACAGTGCAGAAAGTAGTCTCGTGGTTTCTATTCAGCTCTTCCCAAGATCAAACACTTCCACTCTCTTCCAGATTCATACACAAGCATCAACATACAAATATCAACATCAGTCCTACATTCAAACATCTAATCCTAAGCTAAGGAAGAAGAAGAACAAGAAAAGAAGAAGAAAGAATGAAGAAGCAAGGAGGAAGAAGCTCACCACGGTTGTAGCTAGCTAAAGCACTGATCACCAAACACTTACTGGCTTCCAAGCACAGCAGTACCCACCATCATCAACCACCAAAAGCCACAACACATCCAAACTCAAACCAACTCTTCCAAACCAAACAAGATCAAGAGGGAACAAGGGAGAAGCAAGAAGGACGTGAACTGGATTGGAAAGTATGAGGAAACCCTTGCTCAGCAAGGTAAAACGAAGAAGGTAAAGAAGGGTAAAGCACGGGTCAAAGAGTCAACAAAACCGGCTGCAGCCGCCGTAACCCGCAGAGGCGACACACGTGCCCGCGGGTGCGGCAAGACCAATCTCGGCCCAAAGCCAATCTCGACCATGGTCTAAATCTCGGTCCGAAAGAAAGGGCTCTCACAATTTCGATACTTTATGGTATTAATTGACGCATCTACAAGATGGTCACATGTAAGTCTATTATCGACTAGAAATGCGGTATTTGCTAAACTCCTTGCTCAAATAATCCGTTTGAGAGCTCAATTTCCGGATTATACAATAAAGAAAATTCGGTTTGACAATGCAGGAGAATTCACATCCCAAACATTCAATGACTTTTGCATGTCAATTGGGATTGATGTGGAGCATCCAGTAGCTCATGTTCACACACAAAATGGTCTTGTTGAATCATTAATAAAGAGATTACAATTAATCGCTAGACCATTATTGATGAAATCAAAATTACCATCATCTGCTTGGGGGCATGTGATATTGCATGTTGCATCCTTGATCTAAATAAGACCAAGTGCAAATAATGAACAATCTCCATTGCAATTAGTGTTTGGTAAGGAGCCTAATATATCACATCTAAAAATATTTGGATGTGCAGTTTATGTTCCCATTGCTCCACCACGACGTACAAAGATGGGTCCACAAAGAAGATTGGGAATATATGTTGGTTTTGAATCCTCCTCGATCATTAGATATCTTGAACCAACAACGGGTGATTTATTTACAGCAAGATTTGTTGATTGTCATATTGATGAAAATACATTCCCAATCTTAGGGGGAGAAAAGAAGAAAGTGGACCCGAGAAAAACAAGGAATCAAAAGGATATAGCAGGAGATGCTATAGTGATTGAATCAAATGAGGAACATGAGAAAGACAAAGAAAATGAGGATGAGAATATTCCAAATGAAGATAATATCCCTGATGATGAAAGAATCGACAATTATGAAATTGCTATAAATTATGTCGACACAGGGATACAATGGAATAGAAAGAACATCATTATTGATGATATATTTTCCTACTCTGTGGCTAATGACATCACAACTGAAGATGACGACATTGAACCAAAAACAGTTGATGAATGTCGTCATAGAAAAGATTGGTCAAAATGGAAAGAGGCAATTCAGACAGAATTAAAATCACTTGAAAAACGTGAAGTTTTTGGGCCTGTAGTTCATACACCAAAGGGTGTAAAACCAGTCGGCTATAAATGGGTTTTCGTGAGAAAACGAAATGAGAAAAATGAAATTATGAGATATAAGGCAAGACTTGTAGCCCAAGGTTTTTCTCAAATTTTAGGAATCGATTATGATGAAACATACTCTCCAGTAATTGATGCAACTACATTTAGATTCCTAATCGGATTGACTGTCTTTGAAAAACTACAGATGTGCCTTATGGATGTCGTGGCTGCATACTTATACGGGTCACTTGATACCGACATCTACATGAAAGTCCCACAAGGACTAAAATTGCCAGATGTTAATTCCTTAAAGCCGTGAGAAATGTTTTCCATAAAATTGAGAAGATCCTTGTATGGATTAAAATAATCAGGACGAATGTGGTACAACCGTCTTAGTGAATATCTTCTCAAGGAGGGATATAAGAACAACATTATATGTCCATGTGTTTTCATCAAGCGATCTCAAAGTGGATTCGCTATAATCGCAGTATATGTTGACGATTTGAATATCGTTGGAACTTTTAACGAGCTTGAAGAAACTACAAAGTATTTGATGAAAGAATTTGAGATTAAAGATCTCGGAAAGACCAAGCTTTGTCTTGGTCTACAAATTGAGCATTTAAGGGATGGAATACTTATTCATCAATCTAATTACACAAAAAAAATAATAAAGAGATTCTACATGGACAAAGCACACCCTTTAAGCTCACCCATGGTTGTTCGATCCCTTAATGTGGAAAATGATGAGTTCCGTCCTCGCGAAGAGGATGAAGAAATCCTTGGCCTAGAAGTGCCATATTTAAGTGCAATTGGTGCCTTAATGTATTTAACTAACAATACAAGACCAGATATTGCTTTTGTTGTAAATTTGTTATCCAGGTACAGTAGTGCACCCACAAGAAGACATTTGAATGGCATCAAACACATATTCCGTTACCTTAGAGATGCAAGATATTTATCTGACCACACAAGGCCAAATCCCAAAACGGATATGTGTTCACATATGGAGGCACGGCAATTTCATGGAGGTCAACAAAACAAACAATTACCGCCACTTCTTCAAATCACGCGGAGTTGATCGCTCTATATGAGGCTGGAAGAAAATGTGTGTCCCTACGATCAATGATCAAGTTCATATAAAAGGAGTGTGGGATGAAACCCATCACTGAAAATCCTACCATCTTGTACGAAGACAATTCAGCATGCATTGCTCAGATGAAGAAAGGGAATATTAAGGGAGATCGTACAAAGCACATATTGCCAAAGTTCTTCTCCACTCGTGAGCTAGAGGAAACTAGGGAAGCTGATATTCAACAGATCCGTTCCAGTGACAATCTTGCTGACTTGTTCACAAAATCATTGAACCCCAAGAAGTTTGAAGAGCTTGTGCGCAAGATTAGAATGTACAGACTCCAAGACATATGTTGAAATCAGGGGGAGCACTATACGCGCTGCACTCTTTTTCCCTTCGATCAGGTTTTTATCCCACTGGGTTTTTCCTGACAAGGTTTTTAATGAGGCAGCATCATCCAAGCGTATAATAACTTTGGAGTCATTAACAAACACTCAAGTTTGATAATAGAAGAAGGTGAATATTCAAGGGGGAGTGTTATGGAATTGGTCAAGAAGTGAAGTAAATTGTAGGTAATTATTCACCTTCTAACACCCCAATTTACTTTATTAGTAACTCCTCGTATTGTAACCCCTTTTATGTTAATGACTCCTCCTAGTTTTTAACCTATAAATAGAGGTCATTCTCATTGTAACAAAATGCACCAAGAGCAAGTTAGAAATATAATCTTCTTGTTCTCTCCTCTCTTATAGCTTCATTCTAAGTGTTTTTGAACACATTCCACAAAGTTTAAGTAAAGAAAGAAATACAAAACAATCTTTTTATAACAATTCTAAGTTTCTTATATTATTGATTTTTTTTTCTTTTTGTCTTTGATTTGCAGGCTAGATGGTTAATGCAAAGAGTTTGTGCCCAAGCAAACTTGTCCCTCTTGACTACGAGATTCTGCGTACCCTCCACAGACAAAAATCTACCGCTGCAAATCAAGGAATGGAAGATAACAACAATCAACTTCCTTTAGTTGACCCACATGCTGAAATTGTTAGGCTCAATGCCTCACTTGTTGCTCGTCAACTTCAAAAGTTGGACGCTAGGATGAATCCTAGACAAAGAATTCCAAACCATGCTTTTGTGCTCCCTACACTTGGAGGTTGAGATTTCAACCTTAAGATTGACTCCATTAGGCTCATCTAGAAAGACCAATTCTCAAGTATGATGAACGAGACGGGCATAACATTTGCGGAATTTTGATAATTATGAACAATTTATGCTATGAGAACATTACTCCCGTTAGCTTTGAGAAAGTGTGCATTTATATTTTTATTTGACGGAAAAGGGTGCGAATTGTCTATAAAACCATCCTCCTGACACCTTTGCCACTTGGGAGGTATTAACCATAATTTTCATGAGCGAATATTTTCCTCCCCACAAGACTGCTAAAATTAGGGAGAATATTTCTCACTTCAACATGGAAGATGGAGAAAATATCCATTCGGCATGTGAAAGATTTAATTAGTTGTTTCATTAATGCTCTCATCATGGATTCGAGAAGGGATCACTTCTTGAATATTTTTGTAGTGTTCTAAACGACACCACGAGGAATTTGATTGACACCGCAAGTTTCCATGGATTTACAAGAACGAATGAGGATGAAGCTTAGGATTACCTTGTGACTGTTGCTGAACACACAAGGAGATATGCCAAGAAATGCAACAAGACACGAGGTATCTATAATAATAAGGATGATGACAAGATTAACAAGTTGGTTGAGAAGGTGCAAAAAATGGAGATCACATATGCATTTCTTGGCATCTGGATCCGATCAGAAAGTTGGTGAATATTCGATCCGAGAAGGTAAATAAGATTGGATACCCGGATACAAAAATGGAGATCAAATATGCATTTTCAATTTACATATCCAAAT
Source organism: Fagopyrum tataricum (assembly GCA_002319775.1). Taxonomy (NCBI): domain Eukaryota; kingdom Viridiplantae; phylum Streptophyta; class Magnoliopsida; order Caryophyllales; family Polygonaceae; genus Fagopyrum; species Fagopyrum tataricum. The sequence continues at coordinate 8,789,674 of CM008281.1, forward strand.
TCTATATAAAAATGAAGCAAAATAGGAAAAAATTACACCAAATTTGCATTGCAAAACAAAATCCATATGATAATTAAGCACAAGCTCCTCCGCAAGCCCCCACCCAAATTCCAGAGAGACTCGTAAATGGACAAATAAGTCCTTGCAAGAAATCCATTGGAGATATCATAAACCTAATCATGAGGAAAAAATTAACAAGCTGGAGACGTTGTTAATGTAATTGGCAAATGCCACAATGTTGGAAAATCGAGTTTACGGAGAAATAACAAACAGAGAAACAAGGGTTTTCGAAAAGCATAAGATTTGAAAAACAAAGTTTCATAAAGGATCTTTGCTATTATTTTTCCGATTATGTTTGAAAAACCTAGGGTTTCAAAGCATTGAATAAACCCTATAAAGCTCAAAGAAGAAGGAAAAACACCAAAAGCTCTAATGTCAAATTGTAGTTCTTAAAATTCGTAAACAAAACTCACAAACTCATATGCATACAATCTAGAGTGATTAATGAAAAAGGAACGGAGAAAGAGTAAATAACACACAAAGTTGGTGACGTAGTTCGGGTATAAACCCTACTCTGCGGGATCTCTAGAGGGGAGAGTCGACGTAAAATCCACTAAGCGGTCAAGCATGAAAACCTTACACAAAGTTACTCAAAGTTGAGTAAGAACAGAGGAGAAAGAAGTAGAGATTAAAGAAGCACACAAGCTTCCAAAAACAAGAACATAGATGAGTGAAATATACCAAAAACCCTTTTGCTTTTTCACTCTTTAATCTCTCTAACACTCAACGAAGAACCCTAGCACAGAAGCATCATGGAGTTCATCGTAGCCAACAACCATTTTTTTCTCTTGAAGATGAGAGCAAAAGCATGATGAGGTTGAACAGTGACGTCCATCTTTTTTGCACCAGACATCAAGACAAGGGGAATATATACCTAAGAGAATACGCAACGTTTCAGTTAATGAGCTGAGACAAAGAAACATGTGGACTCGAGTATAATGGGTTTGTGGCTCATTTTCCATGCTACTCCTAGATCCCGCATCTCATCTCTATTGCTACAAACCACTGTGCAACTTCATACTCAAATACAACTTCTATATAGGTGGATGGTTCATGAGTATACACCTCTTGAACAACTTGTAGGGCATAACCAACCATATCCTCAAAGTCGTATCTTTGTGGAGGGCTTACTCCAGTTCTTCTTGAGCGTCCCTCAACTAAGCTCTAGTAAATAGCTTTTGATGGTTGATCTTCCTTTGCCAGAGTTTGTATCCCTCTTTCACCCATATGACCAGGTCTCATATGCCATAACTTAGTCATATCATCCTTTTGAACCTCTGAATATGCAAAAGAAATAGACCCAAAAAAAGTAGAATCCTGCAGCAAATATAAAGTGTCCCTTTTGACACCTCTCAGAATAACATTAGAATTCTTACAAACATTCAGAACTCCACCTTCACCTTTGAAACAAAACCCCTTACTATCCAGCATACTCGGGGATATCAAACTCTTAGTCATAAGTGGAACATGTCTGACCTCATTCAATGTACATAATATTCCTTCACGTGTCATGATTTTAATCGAGCCAACTACAACCGCCTTGCAGACATAACTGTTGGCCATGGAAATATTGCCACCATCTACCTGCTTGTAAGTTTCGAACCACTCTTTGTTAGGAAATATTGCCACCATCTACCCGGCCGGAACCCCTCCCCGCGCCTGCGTCCTCCCTGCCGCCGCCGCGGGCTTGAACAACCTTTTGGCTTAATTCCAATCGGGCCCCTTCACTTTTGGTATAATTATATTTCAGCCCCCTCAACTTTGTGTTAATTGCAGTTTGTACCCAAAGTCTTGGTTATTACAGTTTTGACCCAGATTTCTGGATTGTTGCATTTATACCCTCTGATTGGATTTTTGTCGGAAATTGCCCCAAGGTTTTAATCGTGATTTTATGACCAAGTTTCTAGTATTGAGCTTTCGCCCCGGAAGGGTAATTACGGGATTTTAACTTTGGCTTTTATAAACGAGTTTTACCTTAGGTTTTTATATATTATATTTTATGATCAAATTTAGTGTATGAGCTAAATTTGTGTAGTTTTGATGCTAGTTTCCGAAGCCCGATAAAGGCCAACGAATCCATATCGACATCCATAGATCGTCTTCCATCCTTTGATGTCACGTGAGTACCCTCTCCCTCGAGCTAATAATCTTATCTCGGTCTAGTTATGTTTAGTAGTATCATGATAGGTTGGATCTAGCATAACTTAGAAGGAATGCTAGGTAGTGGCTTTTGGGACCTTAGGAGAGTGTGATGAGCGTGTTAGACCTCGTAAGCTTTTACGTCGTTCTTGACTGTGATTATGATAGATTCTAGGATGCGGTCCTAAAATGTGAGTCAAATGATCTTGCGTAGATCATTTGTGTAGAAGTCCTAGACTTCTTGAGTTGAGCGGGTTTTTATGATATCTTGTTGTGAGCAGGTTGTATACTTCTTCCCAAGGGAATCAAGAGCGTTGTGTGAGTTAGCGTTTGGGACGAGGTAAGTCTCCGGACTTACTTAGCTCGTATTTTATGTATTAGCATTGATGTGTGTTTGGTGGTGTGTGTTTATGTTCTTGTTATAAACAATTAAACTGGTAAATTAGGACCACCGAACTTATATGTATGTTGGCCCAAGTGTATGATAACGGGCGGTGACATCACTGCCTAACCTTGACTAGGGCTAGGAGGATCTTGGGGACTAGCCCGGCGGGTATACGGGCGTGTGCATCCGTGCCACTCCTTGCCGGTAAGTAGGGACCGAGGCGAGACCACGGTGGTCTCGTGTCACAACAGAAGTTGAATTAGAACGGGATATGACTTAATAATAAAAAGATAATAAACCGGACTTGTGTGATTTATGTTTTGTGTTATATATGTGTTTGTGCCTTCACCGCTTTTCTAATGCCTAGAATATGAGCTAACGGTTTTAAACCGTGTTGTAGATGACTTGCAGGTTAGGGACGCCGCCGAGTGAGGTGGAGGAGTGGACAGCCGGGGTCCCCGTACATTATAGGACGGGGATGGTTTTTGGGTTATGTTTCATCTTGTTAGTTCGTGGATGTTATTGTATGTTTAGATTTCCGTATCGGGTTGTATTGTTTTGAGGACTCGGCTGAGTTTCCACCTTGTTTTTGTCACTTTTCGGGCTTTCGCATACACTAAAAACGTTTTAAGTTTTCGCCTTTATTTGTGTCTTGTTGGAAGGTCCGGTGAAACTGTTGTCAAGCTAAGGGTCGGGACCCATTGTGAGGTCTCGCCCGTAGCATCCCGAGTCCCGCGGATTTGGGGTGTTACAGATTAAACACTAATTAGAGATATACTTTCTCTAAATTTTTTTAGGCTTTGAGAAACGTGGGCGCGACACGTGGCAAAGAAGGGTTCTCCTTTAATACATACTAGTTTTAATACTCGTGCCCTGCAGGGGTTAGACGATAATTGTGTGTCATAAAAAATGTTTGATAATTCATTATGTTGAGAATTGACTTAACTGTTACGTGATACTTGTTGTAAGGTTGTATTTTTCACAATATGAATGAAAATCAAGGAAGAATACAAATCCTGCAATAACAATCGGGAAAGAGGAATCCGGGACAATATCCTCTAAGATACTCGAATGTCAAAGTTAATAGCAATCCCATAAAGGAGTAGACTTTATTAAATTAGATGTTATAGTATGTGATGTGGATTAACGAATAGACGATACTTTAAAATTGATGAAGTGACCGCACGAAACTGTGCTAAGTATCAATTCACGGGTTGCTTTAATATATAAGATATATAAGAAGTTATGTGTAAACCATATATTAACAAAAACATAGAAGGATAAAACAATCATAAAATTTAAATTAACAATATTAAATAATAATATATTAAAATTTAAATGAAAGAGATTTATACAATATAAGTAACATGTATAAGTTAAAAACTACAATATCAAATAGTTAAATTTAAATAGTGAATTATCTAACCGTTAATAAGACTAATAACATATGTTAAATTATTATAAAAAAATATTAATAAAAATAAAAAATTTAAAATTATTTAAAATATTAAAAAATCTAATTTTATTAAATAAAAAAAGATATTAAGTATTGTTAAGATTTGGATAAAGATTAATACGTTATAACTCTGTTTTACTCTACAAACTTCGAAATAAAAAAAACTTTTTTTTTTCAAAATATAGTTCTTAAACTTCAGATTTAAAAATATGTAATTAAATTGGAGATAGTCTTGTAGAGTAGATAAGTAGGAAGTCACGTTAAATTCGGATAACAATTTTTTAAAAAAATTTCCGATTTTAAAATATATATTTAAAAGGCATTTCGGATTCGGTTACATGATATAATTTTTGTTTTTATTTTTGATTGTAAAATCTTAATTAAAAAAGACTAACGTAAAAGGGGATTATATTGATTTAAAATAAATACTAATTTTATATAAATAAATTAAATTCGAAATTAAAAAATAAATAAATTTGGCTGATGTTTTGAAGTCACGTTTTAACGTAACAAAATCTTTTAAAATTTTTGGTTTTAAGTTATATATTTAAAAGGTATTTCGGATTCGGTTACATAACATGATTTTTATGTTTGATTGCAAAATCTTAAATATTTAAAAAATATTTGTTTTAACGTGGTGGGACCTGAATTAACAAAAAGTTGACACGTGTAAAATTAATGACGTGGATTCACCAGACTGTGTCACGTGTAAATTTAATGACGTGGATTCACCAGACTGTGCCACGTGTAAGTTCACGGGCTGCTTTAGTATATAGATAGATATATAAGATTACGTGAGAAGTTTTATTATTTTTTTCATTTATTAAATTAATGTAGGTTTTGTTCACTAAATTTGTAAAAATATTTAGCCAAATCTTGTAACCACAAAAGTTGCGTAATAATTGCTCAACATATAAAACAAAAATGTTAAATCTAAAATATGATATTCTTGTATAAAAAATAAATATATTTAGTCATTTTAAGTAAGATCGTGATATATGTGAGAAATTAATTATTTTAATTTAAGTGATTAAACACTAATTAGAGATATACTTTTTCTAAATTTTTTTTAGGCTTTAGAAGCGTGAGCGCGATACGTGACAAAGAATGGAGAACAAAGAAGGGTTCTCCTTTAATACATATGAGATATTTTGGTCAAGTTGATATTTCAACAGAAAATGCTCGAAAATAATATAACGGATTCGGTTAGACAAAATAGATTTTATAAAAAAAAATTATATAACTATTTATTTAATGTCACGTTTGTTTCATAATTGTATTTTAAATTATTAGTTGATTTTTATTTTTCTTAAACATATTGAAAATTATTTTATGTGAACATTATACCTTTTCTACAATTTATCTGTATAACGATCCCGATACTTGCGCTGTTGTTGAGTAGACCGAATTTGCAGGTAAACCCATTATCCACCATAACTATTTTCCGTTCAATTTCTCTGTATAACGCTCCTCTAAATTAGGGTTCCAAATTTATCATTTCCAATATTGGCTTATCGATGATCCCCCTTCCCCCCGCAACCCTCAGATTTTGAAGACTTGATGCTTCTTCGAACCGTAATTTCTCTTCTTTTTTTTCTTCTTTTTCACACTGTCCTTCAAATTAAATGGGTGATTTTTGTTCAATCGCGACTTGAGTATAATCGCGCATTAGCATCACATTATGGACTTGTATCATAACCTTCTACCCATAGTTCATACTTTGGTTTGATTCTGCTTTTCATGAACCAAAGTTTTCTTATGAATTGTCAGCTGGGAAAAACCTTTTTTTTTTTCATTTGAATCATCATCATGAACGATTTTTTTCCCTGCAGAATTATAGAATGCCATTGCTTTGATTGGGATTATTTTGGATATGGTTTTGTTACTAGTTATCTGATACAGATTGATTTCCAAAGCATTCAGACCCCGTTTGGTATCAATAGCAGGGTATCAGGTATAGGATATCAGCAGCGATATTGATATAGGGTATATCAAGCCCGTATTTGATATACCTCGAGCCATAACACTGGTGTATATGTATAGGCTATCAAACCGATATCAAAATACCTGTACCTTATATTCAGATAGAGATACTGAAAGTGATTTTATAAAATGATATTTTTCAAGGATGGGAAGGGTTAAGATAGAGATAAAGAAACTGGACAATTCAAATGGGCGTCAAGCAACCTATTCAAAAAGGAAACAAGGTATACTTAAAAAGGCACAAGAGCTATCCATATTATGTGACATTGATCTTATTCTTCTCATGTTCTCTCCCACTGGCAAGGCTTCTGTTTGCTGTGGAAAACAAAGGTGTGTTCACTTAGTTTCTAAAATCATTGCTCTTTTTACTCTCTTCAGTTTTTTAACCATTTATCTCTAAAATTATAGTATAGAAGAGATCATTGAAAAATATGCTCAATTGCCTGCACAAGAAAGGGTTAAAAGGTATTCATTTGAATTTGAATCAGACTTGATGAATGCTGAGATGATTTGTTAATTAACCTTGTTTCAGCTTTGTTTGGATGATCATAGGAAGTTGGAGGGTCTTCAAGTAAGCCTACTACTTTCTGACAGTCTTCCTTTTCAAATTACAACTTCTATTGATTCCCTGAGCCTGAGGATCAGATTACTGAGTGGTGAGGTTTTCTTTCCTGTTTGAAAGTCTAGGCACTCAAGAAAACCTTCATGAAGTCAGATCATGATGTCAACATACCAGATTTTGATTGTTCAAGGTAAAAAAAAATATAATAAAAAACAAGATGTTCACTACTTGTGATTCATAGTTTTTTTCTCTATGAGAAACTTATGTGATTATTTTTTCCTCCTCCATCATTACTCTTGTTCACTTTGGCAGAACTCCAACAACTCAGGTATGTTTGATGTCCAGGTACCTCAGAAACATCCATGTTCTACTACAACAACATTTGGATTCGTGTTATTAGAGAGTTTTGTGTTCAGGGAATTGCTCTATATGCAGGATTTAAGCAATGATGTGGTGCAATTGCAACATACACTTACAGACACCCAAGAAAGACTAAGGTTATCTTACTGTATTGTTGTGACTTGTGATTGATTGCACGTAGCTAAAGTATACTGATCAGGAGTATTGTTCTTTATCTTTTGAATTTTGCAGCTGTTGGACCAATTCAGAGTCAGTCAATGATGTTGAAGTTTTATCGAAAATGGAAGATTCGCTTAAGGAATCACTTCAACAAATCCGACAACATAAGGTATACCTTGTATTCATGTACAGTAACATCTACAGTGAAGGTGTTGCTTGTGAACTTCCAAACTTCCAGTTATGATGTTGCTATCTTGGAAACTTTGCTAAACGTCACGATATGCTCTTCTGCCATTTGCAGGAAACAATAGAAAATCAGCAGTTTGTGAAATTGGACAGCGATACTCAGGCTCTGAAGTTGCTACAACATGATTTACCTTTGCAGTTGCAGAATGACTTAGAATTACCCTTCCATGTAAGCCAGGAGCCACAGCTTCAGGACCTATCTACCTGGATACCCTTTGATGATATCCAGCATATGGGTTTTCCTGAGGACCTAAAGCTCCCTTCCCAAAGGTCTATCATCCTAGGGTTTGTTTGGCAGACAATATATAAATACAATTTTGCAGTTATGTAAAACACACCCTAATTGTGTGTTTATGGCATTTTAGGAATGTGGGGTGCTGCTCAGGTCCATATTTTACAGGACCATACGGCTATCCCAACATGTCTAACAGGGAAGATGCTTTGAGTAGTATCCAACCCTCACAAGAAAACAACTTTGGAGGCCATCTATCATCAAATCAAGTTCCGATTGCCCTTGGTGGGCAATACCCTTATAGTCTCGATATGATGGGGAGTGATAAAGGATTTCAGCATCTACTAAGCATGGATTTGGAGGAGAACACTCTGGATTATGATTTTGAAATTAGATCACAACCACCTCCCCAAGGTCTAGCTAGGAGTGACGCGAGTACTAACCACATACTGCCTATGATGTCTTGCAGTGATTTTCTATTTGGTGAAGACCTTAACTCCCAGGTACTTATTTTAACTTCTCCAATCTTTCTCCTGTTTAACAGTCTTCCACAGTTCTTGCCGATCAGTTGATTCGTTTCCTTCTGGTTGAAAAGGAGGAGAATAAAAGTGCACGCGTTTACAATGTGCATTTCTTCTAGCATTTTTAAGATCTTCATTCTGTAGATGTAACAACATTCATCAGGTTTCTTGCGTAGCTAGATCAATTTCCTAATACAAATTGTCTTTCTGCAGAAAGGTTCAACGATTCCATCTCCAATGGCGTCATCACTCTATAAAACAGTAGCCAACGACCCAAGTCGAATGCTATATGATCTGCTCAACTAAAGAGTTGTTTGCTTGAGAGGTTGATGGTTTCTGCACAACGTATAAACCTCCATTAGGACTTACGAGCACCTAATTTCATGATAAATGGTGCTGTGCTGAGCATGTGGGGAGATCACTGTGGTAAAACTCTGTTTAATGTATTGTATAAATTATATGTAAAACATAAATTATTTGATGTAATGAAAAGAGTTCATTCTGGGCGTCGACTTTGCAATGGTTTTCAAGGCAAAGCTACCCAACTGATGCATACAGCGAATTAGTTTTAACTTCAAAATACTGAGTGTCCTTGGATACAAGAAGATAAAGCTGTTTCAATGCAAGCTGAATTTTGGAAGACGAGTCAAATGATCAGAGAAAATGATGGTTTGTAATTTCAGGAACGGAGCTATTAGATATACTTGTCTTCCAAATGTTAATTAATTCTCAACAATATTTTGTTATGCAGATTTCACGTCAGATCTCAACCATAATACCATATCTTGAATTCAATCCGCAGATCAACAGACCAATTACATACCCAAACTCTACCATTCACCAGACATGTTCAAAGATCAAACAGAATCACAGCATGAAAAGTTCTAGACTTTTCTATGATTATTAACCTTCATCTCTTCATACTTGGACCAGCTGCAGCCTTTGAGCACGAACCGGATCCTTGATCAGCAAACCTTCCACTCAGCAGCTGCAACGGATGTGATCCAATCTTCTTTAACTTACCTGGAAAGTTACCCTTAATAGGCAGATTCTTCTTTGTTCGATTCCGGCTAAGACACAACATGCTGCTGCGGGGACCACGAACTGCTCCTTCAACACAATCTCCAGCTTGTGTGCAGCCCCATGGCCTTGACGGCCCGGCTTCTTCAATTGAAGCTTTCTGTCTCAAGATAGAAACCATGGGTTGCTCAGTTTGGGTCTCCTTTAACTTAGAACATAGAGGGCAAGGCGGGTCATTTTTTAAAGTTTTAGGGGTTGCTTGCTCAATGCATTCGGCATGGAAGATGTGTCTGCAGGAAAGAACTCCAGTGACGGGCATGTCCCTGCTCCTGACGATTCTCCTTGAGCTCCATGGTGATCTTTGTGAAAGAAATTTGTCACACAATCCACATTTGAATCCCTCGGATGGGTTAATGTGCGTTTGGCCAAGAGTGTCGGGCTCAAATTGCTCTGCAATGTCAGTCAAATCCATGCTGCTACTGCTGCTATCATACTCTGAATATTCAACACGGGCATTTTCAGAGGCTTCTCTTGAAGACATTTTATAGGAAAACAACAAAGGGTGAACGGGTTTGGACATGAATGATCTGCGGCTTGGAAATGTACGTTGGGTTGATAGGCGGGGCTTAATTGTATGGTCAAGGTCACTGCCATCTGAACGTGATGAAGTTGAGCCTCCACCTTCCCGTATTATGGATGCTCCCTTAGGATAACAAGTCAAGTTCATGATGAAAATTAGTATAACATCAGTAAAACTCATACTTCAAAAGAATTTCATACAGATAATAAATACAGATGATACCTCCGTATTTGGTGTAAAGAATAACGGTCCTGATATGGATTCTGGAAGAACACAATGTAAAGAAAAGACAGAAATATCATTGGCAAATATAAGATAGAAAAATTGATGAGGTACAGCAAACCTCAATAAGTCATTGTCTTACCTCTCTTGGCCGAAGTTTCGAGATCATCAGTAATTCCTTGAGTCGGTGGTGGTGTCCAAGGCAGGATCAAAGTAGTGTCAGAAGGACTGCTGCAGTCTAACATAGCACCATCGGATGCAGGATACTGATGACCATGCTGATACCTGCCTCTCACCCAGCTTCTGCTTTCTTTACTGTTTGATGATGCAGAGGATCCAAACAATTGAAGACTATCGTTTGAACCAAATCTCAACCCTTCTGTTTGAAAGTGATAGTCCCACCTTGCTGGAGGAGGCGAGAAGCTTGAATTCATTCGCCAATATGGCTCATGTGGGCCCATAGACCACTCTCCACTGGCTGCATTCGAACCATGTGGCCTAGCGGCCACGCAACAAAGGGACCCCGTCTTAGCTATCTTCTGTCGAACTAAATGAAGAACTGCTGTGTGCTTTCCCTTTTCAGCTGCAGAGTCACAACCTTGACAAGATGTTTACTTTATCCTTAATTCCATTGTGGTAACTGAGAAAAAAGAAAGAAAAAAGGACAAATTATACAACAAGTTTTTCTGTTGGTAAACCATAATCCTTAGTGATCCAACAATGTCATAGTAAAGGCTAAACCTTTTTGAAGCTTTTGTTTTCACAATCAACACCTACTCCAGAATCATGTAAAAGAGGTCCTCATATAAAATACTAAGATGGTTTTCAAATTGGCTTTACAATAAATTCAACTTCAATCTATCTGATAATTAAAACAACACTTCCAAACAATGTTACATAAAGTTACATTCTACTTTTATCGTTACAAAAAGATAATGGATGGATACTTGTCCGCAATACATGCAACCTCAAAATGAGGTAATTGTGATATGATAAAGCCATAAATGGCAGTTTGCAGTTCATGAACAGAGTATTTTCTCCCATTATATACAGTGTCTGAACTAATCAATTCAACATTAATAAGGCAATATATGTCTATACTTGAGTTAGTCAAAAGCGGTAAAATTACTATTATTCGTATGCAGTTCATGAACTGTTCTTCTTGTGCAAAGAAGTAACAGCGTTTGACAATATAAACTCATAACACAGCCGAACCAGCAAGTCGTAGCCGCAAAGGGACCTCCAAAAGGCCAAAAGAAAGGCCTCCGAATTTCGAAACCGAAAAAATTGCCATTTGTTGCATTCAGTTGGACTAGGAGAAGTAACCATCAAAAGAAGAAGGCAGGGCCAACAATACAGAAAAAAACCTAGAAAGGTGAAGGCAAAAGCGCTTACCTCTAACAAAGTGCGAGCTCAATAGACATTCCTGAGGCACAATCCCAGCAGCAGTTGAATGCGAGCAAGATTTTTACATGGAAATCAAAATAAGATGAAGCAGTAGTAGTTGTTGAAGATGAGAGGGGGTATTCAAGTAGGAGAAAGAGCGGAAGCCATGGGAGGTAAATAGAATTGGGGATGAATGGTCGAACAACCAAACAAAAACCTAACCCTAACCTGTCGGAAAACGGTCCCCACGCACCCACTTCCCCTTGTAGGAAAAAAAGGAAAGGGAAATTCCTAGTAGCCCTTTAATATCTGTTAACTTAATTTGGTGTCAAAAGTTTTGTAGAAAATTTACATGAATTCCATAAAACTTTGTTTCGTTCGTATGATATCACTTTAAACAAATATTTTTACTATTAAATATTGGATAGTGTTCGGGTATGATTCCGGTATGAGAATATGGAGCGCCTACCTTTTTACACGTGAATATATATATATATATATATATATATATATATATATATATATATATATATATATATATATATATATATATATATATATATATATATATGGGTTAAGATTCGGTGAGTCCTATATTACAGTAAGAAATAAGAACGCATATAGAGCGTTAGATCAATGAACGGATGACTAAAATTTATCATTCGAATAAGGCAACTTTCAATTGGTATTAAATACACATTTGTGCATATGGTAATGAAATTATATGCGTATGTAATTATGGAAAAAAGATATTTTAATATTGTTTTTTATGGTGCACGTTTCTTTTTTATGTTGTTTCTTACACGAATAAGTTATATTTTGTATGACACGATTATATTTATCACTCGTAATTGTTGATTGATTATATTAGAGCATGCATGCAAATCAAGAGTTAACGTGCAACGGATAAAAATGGAACAAAATGTACGAATGGTGCTATATGCAAGAGTATACGTGCAATGCACAAATGATAGTGCAACACAAGTACCCAAAATGGGGCCAAATGCACAAATGGTGCCAAATTTTGGTACAACGCGAGTGGTTGAAAAAATTCGTGCACTGCTACATATCTTCACTTTCATCTATTGCAAGTACATGAATAAAATAAAAATAATTGGTTAAACATGTAAATTTATTAAAAGATTAACATATTAAAGTTGAAAAACATTCGTGCACGACTATGTACATTCACCTTCATCTATGGCTGCTTGAAATTCAAATGATTAAATGTGCAAATATAGGATCATGTTGGATTTATTAACAAACTTCTAATACATCAATATGCACATATTTGTTCAATTTGCACAATTGGTCCTTGTATTCACCGGCGAGTCGCGAGTCACAATTTAATTTGGAAAAAATATATAATGTAACCTATATGAAAACATGAAATATATCATTAATTATCTCCTTAATTTATATCAAATCATATCCGTCCAATGATTTAAATCGTGTGATCTAGATTTGGTCTCATTTCTCTCTGTAAAACATGTTCTTACTTGATCCTAACTAACTAACTATATATATATATATATATTTCTAACCTCAACTTTTTTTAGTTTAAATTTATTGTACCAATTTTGACAAATTAGGGCATTTATAGCCATACGTTTCTAATAAAATCTATGTTATGATTATTATACATTGTATTAATACATATAGGTGTGTTTAGTATATTAGATGTGTGGTTGTTGTTATGGGTGTGGTTGGAGTTGTTGTGGTTTTGAATGAAACAACAATTCCCTATCTTGTGAGAGTAGATTCTTCAAAACAACAATCATAATCTCCAAAACAACAACCACAATCTTATACTAACTACACTTTTTGTATGAGATTATCGTATAATCCTCTAAACCACAACACCATGTCTGATACTAATCACACACATGGAACAAAATAAGTTGTATGTTTCATCTCATTTCCATCTCTAATTCATACGAACAACATTCTTCTCCTCTCTTCATCACACTTACATATTGTAACACTAGTCATGCATGGTCTTATTTTCTCTTTTTACTCTGAAAGAGAAAAAAAGAAAAAAAAAAGTGCTTAAATGCTTAAAAATTATGCTACATAATAGATTAATTATCTTAAAACCTAAATAATTGAATTGCCTTATAACCATAACCTCTTTGTGTTGAACAATCCACACATACTTTTCGGATAGTAAAGACAAAGTTATTCTAACCTAATCCAAATTGCCAACCCATCTTCTTAAATACGGTAATTTCCACCATTTGGTTACTTTGAGTTATCATTGTAATTTGTTTATTTATTTTTGTCGTTTAGATTCAAAATGTCATTTTTGAAGATTGTCGGTCAAACATGCACCGACTTGACATTTCACTTGGGGTTTGCGTTTGTGACAAGGGAAGATGTGGAAATTAACATACACGTGATTCTACATCAGGTCGAAGGATGGTGTCAAGAGTCTAAACACCGACCTGAGGTGATAATGACAGATTGGGAGCTTGGGATTTTCAAGGCTACCCCATTGGTCTTTCCAGATGCATCTTATTTAATGTGTTCATAGCACGTCGATCGTGGGATAGAGGGAAAGACCTTTAAGAGGACATGATCGGTAACTATGTAACATGAATTCCAAAGTCAATGTAGTATTTTATTCAAATCAAAGTCAAGATCAACATTTGAGGCTCAACATTACAATGGTAGAGCATTGAGAGTGATTGGTGGAGATTTATAGACGAGATGCTTGTGGTTGTATAGTGTCTCAGAAACTGGAAATTCCTAAGTCGAGTTCATCGATGTGATGGTTATCTCCCCCGATGGCATGTGGCATGTGTTTGTCTCGGGATATCACCGCTCTACATATGCATGGGCAAGAGTATGATCCATATCATTCAATTCATCTAGTCATCTGGACCGTGAATAAATATTATCAAAGCCAATAAACTTATTTTTTGTCATTTATTTCCCTAGCAAATCAACCTTTTATTATAAGATTTTGTCTAGTTTAATGAAACAAACCATTATATATATATATATATATAAGATTTTTGTTTTTGAATATAAAAAAAAATTTAAAATAATTTTGCATTAATATCAGTTTTCTTGTGTGAATATATATTATTCATAATATATTTAATGAAATTACAATCAGATAGCTTTTATAAACTTAAAGTTGATTGACTTTGATAATATTTAATAATAACATTTTCTATTTATTAATGTTTTCAAGACTTGAAAATAAATATTTATCAAGATTAAATTATTTACTTTTACTTTAACATTCTCTTCTTTTTTTATGAAGTAGTTATAAAGTGTAAATGTAATAACCGGAAATATTTTGAAATTTTTATTTAAATAAAATTGAGAAACCGAATCGAAAGCTAAGAAATAAATTAAATGGATCTAAACCCGAATCGTATAGATAAACCGAACCGAAGTGGGGCGATTTTATGAAAATGAACTGTTACCATGGAAGCTTTGAAGACGAACATTTATGACAGGATTTTAAGAAGACCACCATTAACGCCAATATTGAAGACCACGGGTGAGGATGAACCCAGACGCAATTCATCTACTATATATAATACTAAAAAAGAAGTGAATTAAGCCACATGTCGTTGTTACATTAAGTCACCTCGGATTTTTCCACGTGTCACCATCACATTAAGCCACCTAGGATTTTGTCACGTGTCACCACCACATTAACCCACGTCGGATTTTTGTCATGTCTTATTTATATAAAGTCAATTGTTTCCGTTTTTATCTTATTTTGTTTCTTAATTAAAGGTATGATATGAGATATAAAAAAATATTATAGTATAAAAAAATAACTTTCTATATTTAACAAATATTATACTATTTATGTGTTAGAAGATTATATTATATAGATTTTCTTAACTCAAGTTATTTTTAAAACAAGATATATGATTGATCATTTACTTTTCCCTTTTAAATAATCGGATATTTTGGATATTTATTTAACATCATATTTTTTATTTTTATTTTTTTAGTAATCGGTTTATTTTATTTCATTTAAGTGTATTTTATTAAATTTTTTTTTGCCATAGTCAATTATTACCTAAAAGAAAATATTGAAACCTATTATAACCAATAAAGATATTACATTATTATTATTATTGTTATTATTATTATTCATATTTATTATTTAAGATAATCTTATAATAGGGTAATCCTATACAATTTTCTTTTCGATATTTTTAAATTTTGCATTTATTTTAAAATAATTTAATAATAATTTTTTTCTTAAATATAATAAAATAGATTTGTCGGATATCCTAATAGACTATCTCTCACATATATACTAAGTAAAAAAAATCTTTATTTTTAAACAATATATATATATATATATTATGATTAAAATATATGAATATTCTTATAATTAATTTTTTGACATCCCATACAAGGCACGGGTACTAAGCTAGTTCATATCCTAACTCTCCATCGCCATAACTCACCTCATCCTCACTCCCCTTCGCCATAATTCACCTCGCCATAACTCACCTCATCAAAACTCCCTTATATCCTAATTTTCGGCCAAACATTCTCCACACTCCCTGCGTAGAGACACCGAGCACAACCAAGATGACTCGAACACGTGACCTGATGCACCTTGTCAAGACCAGCTGGTTCCATTTCACGCCACCTGGTGCCATCCGATGCCGTCAAGTCTTGCAACTAGATCCGATTCCGGTTAGACCCGAAACCGTATACCTTTCCATCAATTAATTTCCGATAAGCAACAATTATATAAATCATATTTATTTAAGTTTAAGTATGAATGTTGATGAGAAATATTGATAGCAAGCTTAGTATGTCCGGAATATTAGAAGTTGGAACGAGTTTTGGAAAGTGAGGTGATAATATGGAATTGGAATTAGAACTGGAACAAGTTGAGAAATGTTATGTTAACGGAATTGGAATGAGATCTATGAGTAATTAAGAGGATCGATAACGTTAGACAAAATACGGAATTCCGAGATAGCGGAATTTTAAAGGAACAAATGTTTGGATAAGAGAACTTGAAATGGAAGTTTAGGTCCACGAGCTAAGTTGTTAAAGAAAGTCAGGGTATCGATGCTAGATATCATACCCTAATTATTTAGAATTATAGGTCAAATAGTTTTAAGGGTTGAAATAGTTCTAAGGGTTGATAATGTTGATCAGGATAATCGGATCTCTGACTGGCAAGATCACGAGACGTTGAGACTAGTACTGATAAGGTGGGTTCATTGGACTCACTTAGCTACCTTTTAATAATGAGTGTGCACTAGGGTAGTGTGTGTTATGATTGTGAAATAAAATGAACGAACTAGATCACTGCTTTTAAATACTGAGTGTGTACTAGGGTAGTGTGTGTTATGATCGCGAGACGTTGAGACCAATACTGAAATGAGGTGAGTTCATCAGACTCACAAGTGTATTATAACGTGTCGTAGCTTTCTGTTTGGGCCAAGGGTGCCGGAAGATTTCCCCGCTACCAGTCTAGTAGTGTATACGGGAGGAGGCCCTAACACCAAACCTACTAGTTAACAGGGACGGGGCAAGAGTCGGGAGACTCTTGTACTACCTTGAAAAGTTGGAAAATAGAATGACCAATCCCACCAAAGAAAAGATAACAAACTGGGACATTGTGTACGTGTTGCATGCTGATTTATTTACCGTATTTCCTTATATGTGTGTGTGCTCTAGTGACCTTAGTATTAGAATTGTAGCTAACAGTTTTACCGTGTTGTTAAGTTTTTGCAAGATAGATCTCTACCGAGAAATCAGGAGTTGAGTGGCCAGCCGGGTTTCCGTACTAGGAGTTTGGGTGTTGGGTTTATATAATTATGTTTTATATATTTTATTGTAGTAGAGTTTATTTAATTCACAGTTGGCTGATGTGACGTTATTGACGTCAACCTAAGGCGGGGACCCACTGTGAGGTCCTAGCCAATAATGTTTCGAGTTCTCAGAATTCGGGGTGTTACAGTAAAGATAGAGATATCTATTAATTTAAAACCTTAATTTTATTTTCTTATTATAATGTACTTTAATATTCTCTTTTTTTTTTCTTCTCTCTATATTATTATCATTTTTATTTAAATTTTTTTGTGTGTCTTTGAATTGTTTTTTTTATTACATTTTGTGATAAACAAAGTAGCATATAAATATCCGGATCAAACAGATCAATCGAATATCCGGATTTAGTTAACTTATTTTCGGATCAAACGGATCAACTGGGTCAAACAAAAGTCATTCTATTCGAACGAATCATCCGGATATCGGCGAATAATAATCTGATTCGGCTAAAATCGTTTTCGGATACTAGATTTTGGATTCGGATCATACGGTTCGGCTGAGTATCCACGGATAGTTATCGGATCCAGAAAAAAGTGTCGGATATCTGTCCGAATACGAATCCGTATCGGAGTTTTTATGAAATTTTCTATTTGAATATTATGGTATGATCCGTTACTAACCCCTACAAAACACCGTAATAATGATGTCATCAACACAAAAAAAAACAAGCTAAGGTGTTGGGGTTCTCAGCATATAATCACTATCGTCAATACAATATGAGTTTGTGACTAAAAAAAATCAAAACTACAATTTTGAAAAAATGTTTGTTCTTTTTAAATATGAAAAGAAATTTCGGTGTTACGGAGGGGTTAAGGAGAAGTGGGTTAAAAACTAAAGAGTTGAAAGTCTGAGAACAAAAATTTTCAATTTTATAACTCAAAGGAGTTGTTTATATAGATAATCTGATAGATTTCGTTAGGTTAAGAGTTTATCCTAAAACAAATTGGCGATAGGAGGTGTTTTCTGTGGGCCCATCGCACGTTCGAGCGCATATGCGTATTGGGTCCAAGTCCAGCACACAAGTCCAACAGGATTCCATCCTACAACCAATTGACAATAGAAGGAGTAGCCCACCGACCTCATATACTAGACTTGTTATCCCAATATTGTCGATGTGGGAATCATAATCCTCCACATAATCTTCCAATTATTTCGTCATCTCAAATCTTTAGGTTGAATGTCAATATGTCACCTTGTATGTTGATTTTCCTCTTGTATGCTTCAATGATATCACATGATATATATGGGCTTTTATTTATATATATATATATATATATATATATTTCTAAGATCCGTTGGATTAAAATTTGTACCTTTATAATAGAAGGTGCATAATAAGCTTTCCAAGGTGAGAATCATATGATTGTTCACTTTTCATTATTCATTCATTAAATAAGATACAAATTAGGAAAACAAATTTCTTATTTTTGGGCTATCCCAAAAATAAAATTGATCGTTAATATATTTTATAGAGAAATTTGATCGTTAATAAATTTTATAAGAAATTTGATCGTTAAATTTATTAGAATTGATCGTTAAAATTTGTTCTGGCAGTTAGATTATGGTAAAAAAAAACATTTTAATGACCAAATTTTCTCTATAAAATTTTAACGTCCCACAAAATATTTAACGTCCAAGATTTAACGACCCACAAAATTTTAACGATGACTATATTAATTATATAAAAAATATTTTAACGACCAAATTTTCTCTATAAAATATAATAACGACCACAAAATAAATTTATTTTCATATTGGATCGTTATTATATTTTATAGAGAAAATTTGGTTGTTAAAATATTTTTTTTATCATAATTCTATTAGAGACAATATAATATTCTCATTAATTATTACCATAAATAATATTAAATCTTAGACGTTCATCTGTATTAATCCAACGGCTATTATAAGTCTCCATTTCCTACTCTAAGAGAGGTTCCTACATTATCCTAACTCTACGTTATCCTAACTATATATATATATAATATTTCCAATATCCGATATGCAAGAGGTTAGATAGAAATGGATGTAAATGGGTCAAATGGATGGGTGGATCTAGTTTACATCAAAGAGAGAAAGAATAAAAAATTTCTTGAAGGCTTGAAAATTATGCTACATAATAGATTAATTATCTTAAAACCTAAAGCACTGTACTGCCCTTATAACCATAACCTCTTTGTGTTGAACAATCCACACATACTTTCCAGGTAGTAAAGGCAAAGTTCTTCCCACCTAATCCAAATTGCCAACCATTTAGGGTTAAGTACGTATATGTATATTCCTTTTCTTGAATCTCATACATTTGACTTGAATAGTTTATAGCGGTTCCCGAATGTCAAATATGCAATCTCGCATACTTTGGTTTTATTTATATCCAAAGTCTTATTATTTCCTTAAAATATCTTGAATTACAATCACTTATACTTATTGTACAAGATAAAACCAAAGTAGCTTAGCTAAAGCAGGTACGGGGTCTATGAATTTAGTATTGTATCATCATCTTCCATAATCATTTACACCAATTCCACTCAACACCTTTCTCTTATATATAAATCCATATTCATTGCTTCTGTATTCCATCAACCATCTCAAACATCAATCAACAGTAAACAGAAGAAGAAAATCAAAGAAAGATAATGACGAAGCTGGGAGCAATGGAAGTCGGAGAGGCCTCAAAGGTTCCACCACCGCCACCGGCCATGAACCGCGGACTCTCAATCATGGATTTCATCTTCAGGATCGTCGCAGGTGTGGGGACGCTAGCGAGTGCCATAGCCATGGGAACCACCAACGAAACGCTGCCGTTTTTCACACAGTTTATCCGCTTCCGAGCTCAATATGACGATCTTCCTACTTTCACGTCGGTTCACTATCAACCGTGTTCTTTTTCCCTTACTTAATAAATAACGTATTATTTCTAACTTTTTAATCAACATTATGTTGAACAGATTCTTTGTAGTAGCAAATGCACTGGTGTTTGGTTACTTGGTTCTCTCTCTTCCCCTTTCAATCGTCCACATCATCAGAAGCGGCGCTGTCGGAACTCGCATCCTATTACTCATCCTCGACACGGTACAATAGTCTTAACTTTTAAATACATATATATATATTTGTTTCAATATTGTTGTTAACACGATTACGTGTTTTTGTATAGGTTGCGTTGGGTTTGTTGACAGGAGGAGCATCAGCTGCAGCAGCAATAGTTTACTTAGCGCACAAAGGGAATGCATCCGCGAATTGGTTTGCCATTTGCCAGCAATTCAACAGCTTCTGCGAGCGCATTTCAGGATCCTTAATCGGATCTTTCATCGCGATCCTCGTCCTTGTCTTGCTCATCATAATATCAGGCGTTGCCATCTCTAGACGCCATACATACAATTTGTAGTTGACTTGATTTCGAGTGTACGTGTGTCAATGTAACTTCCAATTTTCTTGTGTTTTTTCTGTCAATTTAATTCCCTGTACGTACTTTGGCTTGTAATGTTCTTGAACCGATGTGTAAATCGCATATTCTTGGATTTGGATCACATTTTTCTAAATTACTCGAGAATACTACGTACGAATCATGAAGGGTACATATATAGTTCAAAAGTAAAATAGCTTATTCAGATGCTACAATATTAGTTCAAGACAAACGCCTAGAAACAGTAACCTTCAAGCCATTAGCCATTGACAAAATGGTCATCATTCTATACTTAACTTGATGTCCTTGAACCAATTTAAACTCATAGAATCTGCCTAGGATCGCCATGGCCATTTTCATCTGCAGGTAAGCTGAGTCCTTCCCTAGACAAATTCTCGGCCCGGCCTGCAAAACAAACATATAACGAGATTCAATGCATTCATATCAAGTTTTGTTGTATCATAACTCCTTTCAAATATTTTAACATACTTGAAATGCAGTGAACTTGAATGGGGAAGCATTTTGGAAAAACCCATCTTGTAACCATCTTTCTGGCTTAAACTCAGCAGCGTCTGGACCCCAGTTATACTCCATTCTTCCCATGGAGTAAGGCACATACGTCACCATTCCACCTGCTTTTACTTTCGTTCCATCCGGTAACACATCATCCTCCGATATACCCTTTGGATCCTACCACATTTTCACATAATTCCACTGTGAAATTTGATAGATCTAATCCTTTAAATAAATTAAAGGTTAAGATTATCTCACTAAATAAGGCTAGTATATTGAGAATGATAATTATAAAAAAAAAAAAAAACCATATTTGTACCTGAGGAACTGCAGGATAGAGCCTGAGGGTCTCGGTGATGACAGCGTGCAAATAGTACAATCTAGATAGAGCATCATAAGTCAAAAGCCCGGAAAACTGAGCCACTCTTTCACTAAAGGATTTCGGGTCATTTGGATCATATTTAACCAATGTCACATTTTCCTCCTTTGCACGCTCCTCTTCAAAGGCCTCGAGTTCAGAGAAAAGCCTTTTGGAGACATGTTTGTGAGTCATGACCAAGTAAACTGCCCATGAGAGTGTGGTTGCTGTCGTGTCGCGTCCTGCAATCACAAAGTTTAAGGCTATGTCTCTTAAGCTCTTCTCTGATGAGATGCTGCTTTTGCTCTCCGGATCCTCACTCTCTTCGCCTAGCTGGATGAATCTTGACAGTATGTCATGCTTCAAATAGGTACCCGAGTGTGAGTTGTTTACAGAACAAATAAATTGAAACTCGATTGTAATTGATGTTATTACAAGTTACCTTGTCATATTTTGAGTTCTTCTTTGCTTCTTCTATCTCAGCCTTCCTTTTTCGGATGACAGAGTATGTGAAGTCATCAATGACTTTCATGCTTTGGGTTAGTAAGGCTTCGGATCCGAAATTTAGGAATCTCTTGACCTTCCAAAGAGGGTCTATGAATCTAAGTGTGACAATGATGTTGGCAGTGTCAAAAGCTCTAGCAAACGAGTTTTCGGGTAGGTTGGGAGCTAAAGTTCCAATCTCTACTCCAAACCCGACTTTGCATATGGAGTCTAATGTCATCCTCATTAGCAATTCCTGTTGTCAAACATACAAATTCATCTCAAAAACTCACATATGTTTATGGACCGTTTGATATTCATATCTAGATACCAAGAAATGAATACGAGATATCAAGATACAGGTATGAGATTGATATCTGATACCTTTGTTTCGAAGAGTAAGAATAAAAGGGTGAGGAACAAAATTAGATATGTGATACCTCCTGTTTTTGGAGTTTATAAAAAAAGAAAGAGAAAATGTGTTTAATTACAATATAACAAGATATCAGTTTAATATCATATACTTACTTATATACCAAACATTGATAATTCTTTTTTTTAAGTCGATACCCATATATGATATTTAGATATGAATACCAAACAGGCCCTTTCAAACCATAGAGTATATGATTATACATACTTGCATGTCTACTTGACGGTTTTCAAAAGATGCTTGGCTTAGTATATCAGAGAGTTTGAGACTGTAATCCCTGAACACCACAGTGCTAAAGTCTCTTAAGTTCTTTGATGCAAATTCAAAGCTTGATGTTTTCCTTTGCTTCCTCCATAGCTCTCCGTCTGCGTTGAAGATCCCGTCTCCCAAAAGAACTTCCATGTATGAATGATAAGTTTCACCCTTACCACAAAGAATCACCCTCTTAACAAAATACTGATGTACAAAATAAAATAAAGAAAAAATGGCATTATTTGGTTATGTACCTTTGGATAATTGGCAAAATTGGTTTTAAGGACATGTTCAACATTGACTGGATCAGCAATGTAAGTGTAGGTAGTAAAGGGCATGGGGACAACAACGGTTTTGGACTTTGATAGGTACTCGACGAGCCAATCATGCATTCGGTCGTAGTTGATGAGTTGCTCTATTGCAGCTCCTATAAGAGGCCATGTTTTGGGACCTTTGTAGTTTCTCTGGTTCCATCTATGGATGAAAATCCATGTTAAACCCAAGATAGCAGCAAATAAAAAGCCCATTTTATGTTATATTGTATAAAAGAAAGCAATGAAGATGAAATGTTCCTAGGTAACATGACTTTGGATTCATTTGTTTATAACAAGGAGGTGAAGTTAGAATGATGATGAGTTTTCGGTGAAAATAAGGTGATGGGTTTCTTTTTTTCACAAGCTTTGCATTCCAATATCATAGGTAAATTCACATGATTTCCCTGCTTCACCTAATCAAGCATTGTATCCAATGTCTAAGTTTTTGCATCTGAAATTCTACTTACATAAAACTGACGCCAGAAAACTCATGTATCATGAACCGGGTTTTGGAAAAAGAAGCATGACAAGTTATTATTTTGGCGCATCGTCTCCTTAGCTATTTTAGGCATGCCTTCAGTTGGTTCTAGTTGAAACAGTTGAAATGTTCATGGGTTTGAAGATTATTATTTTCCTTTGACCAGTTAGTGTTAGTTTATGGTCCGTTCGTTTAGCACTGGTCGAAGACTATTAAGTTGTTGAAATTTAAGAAAAACCTACAAAAACCCGGTCCAACTAGTAGTAGTAATTTACATAAACTACCCTTCAACCCCATAAAACTATCTAAAATTAGCTAGTTGAAGAAAATGCATAAATTTAAACTCCATTATAAATATAGGCCCTTATGATTAAAGAGGTCGTTGTCACCTTTTTTAATGTTAAACAAGATACAATTACAATCTTACATGTAGACACACATATCCTCTAAAAAGTTGAATTCTGCAATGAGGAAAACTTGTACATATTGAGCTGCTGATTGAATCCAATTGCATTAGGGTCAAACCCAGTAGTATTGAACTGGTAATCAAAGGAGCTTATACTATTTTGATCAGTTGTATAGTCTAACTCCGCAAGCTGGCTCAGTGAAAACGTCTTTGGAAACTTCAACTCTACCTCATTCTTCGTCATGCTTACGTTGTTCGATGAACTAACCACCTCCATATCTGCATTTACATTAACATTTGCATTCCTCTTCTTGTATATCCTACACAGCACCCAATCATCCAACTGCAAAACCATCAAAAATTAACAAACGCAAACCAATAAAAATATTAATTAGTAATAATTTACAAATTCGGATTTGAAATCACACCCTCATGGATCCAAGGGGCCTGTTCTTGGAAGAGTCATTCAATCTGTATTCATGCATGATCCAATCAGTCTTGGTACCCTTTGGTGGTCTTCCCTTGTAGAACACAAGAGCCTTCTTCACACCAACATAACTTTTCTTACTGTAAATCGGTTTGTCGCTTCCTGTCGCCTTCCAATAACCACAAAGAGTTGCTCTATTGGGTCGAACTCCATTAGGATACTTCCTTTCTCTTGGTGTGAAGAAATACCATTCATTCTCCCCAAACTCCATTTTCTCTAAGTAGAGTTAAAACCAAATTCAAAATCATAAAATGTAAACAATTAAGTATAAACATGAAAATATTTGAAATTTTCTGCTAACCAGGAAGTTGCCAAGGATCAAACTTGTAAATATCTATTTCTGGTATGATTTCGACGGGACAAGGTTTGGACATGGCCTGGTTTTTAAGGTAGTAAACGATGAGCTCTTCATCTGTAGGATGAAACCTAAAACCAGGAGGAAGATTAATGCTTCTTTTGCATTTGTATTCCATTGCTACTTAACAAAATCAAAGGAGATCGATCTCAAGATGTTTAAATGGTTGCAGCTATTCTTGTCTTCTTGTAGGTTTCAATGCACTTTCTTGATTGGTTGTCTTTTTGTGTATAGGATATATATGAAATTGTATTTTTAAAGTTTGAACCAATCCATATTTGCAAGATAGGATCCCACTTTATTTGTATATTAAATGGGATTAGATCATACTTATGTACATGCTTATGGATAAATTGATTGTTTAATGTAAAATCCTGATTTGTATGACGTACTCATTGCTTCTAATTAAATCAAGATATATATTAGTATTGTCTTATGTATGATTTGTCATTTGTAAACGTGGTGACTCACCCCTTGAAAGAGAATTATGAAAATCGTTGTCTTATTCTACTTCTAATCTTACCTTAATAGTTAATACATATAGTTATCTCTATTAATACATTTGTACATTTTCGATTCATTTTTCTTCTTACCTTAAGCCAACTTATTTATAAAAACACATTTTATTTTATTTTATTTTTTTCACATTTTACATCTTTAAAAAAATCTTCTCAAACTCCTCTTATTCGCAATTAATTTTAAATAAAATGGAATACGTACCCGTACAACCCATTCGTTGTACGAGCCTATACTCATAGTTTTATACCTTCCATTTTTAATTTTAGGTATACTATTAATACCAAATATTGTGAACCAGGTAGATTAATTATTATAAATGTGATTACCTTTTTCAATAAATAATTAATAACTAATTTAAACAACTTTCATTTTAAAATGTTAAAATGTTAAACAACAAAAAATTGCACAACATCACATAAACCTTAACAAAATTTGATTTTTAATCAATATTATGAAAGCTAAATTATAATGGTTAATCTATTTAATATTAACAATAAGTTTTAGCAAATTTCGTATTAAAAGTTTTAGTAATCATAGTTTTATTGAAGAAAAGTCTTGTTTTGCGATCAAATTAATTATCAATATCTTAGATATTATATTATGAGTTAACTCAAATATAAATATAAGAAGTATAAAAAATACTTTATCAAAATTAAAAATACGTAGTAATACTTAAAAATTGTGCCTTGATGGGCAAGAACTCCAAACAACAAATGGGAAGCCGAAAAATATAGACTTAAGCAAAAGTTTATCGGTAATCCCCTTTTTTTAACCTTATCCTGCCCCGGTGGCTAGGAAGAGATAAGATTAGCACCTAAGCATAAGTTTTTGATCATCTTTTCGTGTTGTTGTTTGTGGTTCTTATCTAGCCACGTCATTATCAATGACTTTCCCTGCTCCAAATGCAAATCGATTGGAATGTAATAAAGAGAAAGATAGAACACAAAAAAAAAGTAGTTGCTCAGTTTACCGCAGATTTGTGATTATGTGCGGAGGCCCTATCAAATAAAACAACTCTAATACAAATGAACCTGAACTGCCTCTACAAACTCCATAAACCAACATCTCTCACGTGGAGACCGATCTCAATCATAGTCGCCTTCTTCACCAACGACCCTCATTAGGTAGTAGTGTAGCACTAGTCTCAATTACGCAGGGTTGTTGAAGTTATGTCAAGTTTCAACTTCTTTAAGGTCACCACTTTAGTATGCAATGGTCCTTTTAACTCTATGTGTTTATTCTTGAATGAAATGTTGAATTTTTAGCTAGGTGAATTGTGCTTTGATTATCATTGTAAAGAGTGTGTCTGTCCCCTTTACACATTTCTCAATTCACCCAAAAAATCCTACAACCATACAATCTTCTTACTAGTCCTATTCATTGAAACATACTCAACTTTTACGGTAGACAAAATAACAATTATCTCCAACTTAGAATCCTAAGAGACTGTAGTTCCACCCAATTTGAAAACATATTCGGCCATAGTACTTCTCTTGTCAAGATCACTTAATGTCAAATTTGCATTAACATACCCTAGTAACTCGACTTTCTTGCCTTCAAACACACAAGAAATGCTCAATAGTACCCTTGAACTTCAAGTATCTAAGGATCCATTTCACTACTTTCCGAAGTTGTTCTCTTAGATTGCCCATGAAACGACTAATAACTCCCGCCACATGTGCAATGCCAAGCCTTGTACATACCATAGTGTACATCAAATTTCTAACTGTTAAAGCATAAGAAGTTTTCTCTTGCTGGGTACATTCACTCTTGATTTTAGGCGAGTACCTAATAGATAGCTTGATGTGTCTACCTAGTGGAACGTTAGCCGTCTTAGCATCATGCATCCCAAATCTCTTCAAAAAATTTATTGATGTAATTTAACCAATGAAAGATGTAACTTTCCCGCTTTCCTATCTCGGTCAATCCTCATACCCAAAATATGCTTAGCCTCTCTAAGATCTTTTATAGAAAATCCCTCGGAGAAATTTTTTAACTTGCTCACTTCCCGAACTATAGAACCCACTATAAACATGTCATCAACATATAACAAAAGTATGATATAATTGCTGTCACACTTTATGAAGTAGCAGTAATGATTAAGTTACTTCTCACAAATCAATTTCATGTATGAACCCATCAAACTTCTTTTAAAACTGTCTAGAAGCTTGTTTCGAGTTGTACAAGCTCTTCTTTAAACTACAGAAAAGCTCATTATTACCCTCAAACACGTATCACTCTAGTTGTTTCATGTAGATTATAACACCCCGTAAAATTATCATCACGCATCATTTGAATGGGGATTTATGATTAACTTATAAGGATGGGTTGCTACCCATGTCAACAAGAATTCTTTTTTTTTCCAGTGGTCGAGTGAGGATAAAGAACTCTGGAGTTAAACGTTTTCGTACGGGAGCAATTTCAGGATGGGTGACCTCCTAAGAAGAATCTGCGCGAGCATTGTTGACATGGGGGCAACGTCCCTAAGACCTTGGGCCGGTCTTACAGATGATCAAAGATAATATATCAAAATCTCAATTAAAAAAACCATGTCTTTTGAAGGTAATTAAGAGTTAGGAATAAAGCGCTTTGAAAAAATATATCAAAATCTCAAATCATATATATATATATATATATATATATATATATATATATATATATAAACAATAAATCGAACCATTATAGGGATCATCAAATCCTTAGATCGGTAGGAGATTTAGACAAACATGATCATATATAAAACAAAGACAATATATAAATTTGGAAATATATAACTCACAATTGTTTGGTTCCAATAGGGGTGAACCTTCAAATTAAGCAAAGCTAACAACTACTTGACGGCTAGAATAAGGAGAAATTTGAGTACTACTGAATTCAAGAGGAATCAGCGTATCTAACCCTAAGGTTGAGGTATGTTTATATAGGGGGAATAGGAGTCTAGAGTTACACAAAATGTATCCTTCAAAGATAAAATCGGAGATTTTGGAAATCCTTCGTCGTGGCAGTGAAATGACAACACTACAACTAGCCATACGGCCACCTTACGGCCGTACACCGGCCGTTTTGCCTTGTTATGCAGAATCCTTCAGGTTGGGATTTCAAAGTTGGGATGTGACATCAATGACATAAATGAAACGGTTTCTATATGGCCATGCTGCCATGTGCCTTTGGCCGTTTCGCTTATCTGAGGCTTCGCATCTTGGATCTTCACTTTAAAGCATATATTGCGGACTTCGTGTTGTAGTTCCTCGGCCATATAAAGTCTTCTTCTCACCTCTGACTTCAGGAAAGATGCAATTCTGACACATTTGATGCCGTAAATGTCTGAAACACATAAAATCCAAGGTAAATACCGAAGTACAAAATGTGGACGCTTTCCATATAAATAGTGATGAGTGGGATATCAAAAGAGGTATGTTATGCATGAAACTATGGTCTAAAAAGTGTTACATTTGACACTCATCACGAGCCCAAACGAGCCCGAGCTTTCTCGTACAAAACGAGCTAAACGAGCCGAACACGAGCTTTGTATAAGGCTCACAAGCCGAGCTTGATTTCAGGCTCGTTTCTCATTTATAAACGAGCCGATCCTGAACAAATCAGGGCTCAGATTAGTTCAGCTTGTATAACAAACCTAGTATTATGTTAAAAAGGAATGAGGATGAGAATGTCACTCCCCAAGTTAGTGGTGACAAAGGGGCGTGTTCGGTTCAAGGAGTAACATACCATCCACATCCCACACTCGTACCTACTAAGAGATTTAAAGTTGTACACATCCTCATCCCTGTCGGGTATCTGTACCCATCAGAGATTTCCCATCCCTACCTAATTTTTCCAATTTATAGTTACCGTCATGTTTTTCTACGAGTTCTTGTTAAAAATTTTATTTATAAATTCACATGATTTGAACTATAGGATCTCATGTATATAACTATATAAGTAATATATTTAACATAAAATTAAAAAAATATTACCCAATTTAATAAACTAAAATCATTTAAGTATTAAAAATATTCATAAGTCATATTAACAAATTATAAATCACATTAAATTGTTCATGAAATCCGTAGTAATCCCAAACTAGGCTGAGGCAGGGTATCGGGACGAAGACCTCTAATCTCAACCCCGTGCGGGGAATGACATTTTTCCCATTTTCGTTATCATCCTCACTTTATTTATCATCTTAGTCCGACGAGGGTGACCACATCAGCTATCCGGGATTCCCCATCTCATTGACGAACCATTAACCTTAATAAACCAGATATGGTTCAGCTTCCATTAATTTTGAAAAATTCCGGTTGGTACTCTATGGTATGGGGATACCGGATTTTGTCTACAAGTTTTTCCGAGTTTGGATTTTTTCCTCGATTTTGCAATTTTTCGATATTTGTCTAACACCTCTAACCATGGTCAAACAACATTTAGTTTACACAAAAATAAAATGAAATAAAAAAGGCTCTCTCCTGTCCAAGTAAAACTAGTTTTCAATCAAATTCAATCACAATGTTCTTGTACAACCGAAGGTCATAAGTTCATCTGAAAATCGTCAATTCAATTTTTGTCACCCTAAGCTATATTATCATACATCATCGTAGTAATAGCGAATTAGCGAATTTGATAACGAAAAGAAATAGGCTGACTGCTGGCCACAGAATTACAGAAACCAAAATGGATATCACTACACTTCACTTGTAACCCCAATTCGTTGGAGAAAAGCTTAAGGAAATGGCGGCTCATCAGGCACTTAATATTGCCGCCAATTCCCACCATTCCATCCCCTTCAAAATCCCAAACCGTCTAAAATCTCAACGCTCAAATTTCTCCAACCCTAAATCTTCTCTTACCTCAACCAAATCTGATCTCCTCAACCTCATCGCCGACCAGGATCGCGGCCTTAAATCGCAGCAAAACCCTAAAACTCGATCCCAAATCATACAGGCCATCGAATCCCTCGCCATTCTCGGCAAGGATTCGATCACCACCGGCCCTTCTCTCTCCGGTACATGGCGGATGATTTGGACCACCGAGAAAGAGCAATTATTCATTGTCCAGAATGCTGGCTTCTTCGGCACCAAAGCTGGTGATGTTTTACAGGTAATTAATGTCGATAATCTTACCCTCAACAACGTCATCACTTTCCCTCCCTCTGGTGTGTTCTTCGTTAGGTCTGGTATCGAAATCGCCTCTAAGCAAAGAGTGAATTTCAGGTCGGATTGTTTGTTTCATGACCGGCTTTTGTTCATGCTTTCATTTTGTGGATTGCGTATTGAGTTTAGATTGATATGATTAGGTTTACCAGTGCGGTTTTGCGTGGGAAAGATTGGGAACTTCCGTTGCCTCCCTTCGGCCAAGGATGGTAAGCTATGGCCATTACTGTATGATTAAGCTATTTCTGGATTCATTTTACCATAGCTTGTGGATAAAATGTCAAATTGCTGTAGTGCAGTAGTAGAACACTTCATAATTTACATTATGGTCTTCTTCTCACGATTTAATTCTTTTTTCTTTTCTTTCAGTTTTACTATTTTATTTATGCTCTTTGGTTGAAAATACTCAGCATCTTGCAGGTTTGAATCTGTATATCTAGATGATGATATTCGAGTTGCAAAGGATATTCGTGGAGATTATTTGGTAGTTGATCGTGCTTCTTATGAATGGAAAGAGTGAGGTGTACACCATTAGTACAGTTCCACATCCATTTCTGCATCCGGCAGCTCTTAACTATGAAAACAAGTGTAAAATGGATATTTGATGTTTGTGTGTGTGTGATTGTCTTCTATTTAAAGTCCAATAACTGTTATTCTTTGTACATTTGATCCGCCATTGCCTTCCATAAGTAACAAGTACACATGTTGAAAGTAATTTAACAACGGGTCATAAACAAAACATGACTATTAAAAATTGATATCTCGGCATTCTGGGGATTCAAACATCATTGTCATTACACTAATCTTATGACAATTTGACCTTTTTCTATCAGTAAAACATACCA
Organism: Fagopyrum tataricum; assembly: GCA_002319775.1. Classification (NCBI taxonomy): domain Eukaryota; kingdom Viridiplantae; phylum Streptophyta; class Magnoliopsida; order Caryophyllales; family Polygonaceae; genus Fagopyrum; species Fagopyrum tataricum. The sequence continues at coordinate 8,820,810 of CM008281.1, forward strand.
CTTTAATGAAACAATGAAATAGCCGTCTGTGGAATCCAAACAACCACAGTAACTAGGAGCAAGTATAAGCTAACCGTGTTCCGAGTAATCGTATCGCTTCTACATCTCATCGTGGCCTTCTACAAGCTTGAGCCCCCAGCTAATGTCCTCACAGTGCCTAACATGAGGTACAAGCACACCAGTGTCAATACCCCTTTTTGCCTTGCAGTCCCAGAAAGGAGGAGCGTGAAAGCAAGGTTCCATTGACATGGCCCTCCCACATGGCGGATTTGGAGTTGCCCTGTTCTCGGCCTTGTATAAGATCCATGGCTTGAGTCCTCCAAGGCCCTGGGCAACGTAACCAAAGGTTGACCATGCACTTGTTATCAACTTATCGGTCAAACTCAGCAGATACATCTCTGCAAATGCTTTCCTGTTGTGGTTCTTCTTGTGACTTTGTTGGAATTCTTCATGGCTTGGTTGAAAGAAACTAATTACCTCACCTGTCACGGTTGCGTGTTCCCAGTACAAATCTCTCAGGGTCTCGTAGTATCCTGATTTCAGAGATGTCATCAGAACAGCTTTAGATTTCTGATCGGGGGATGAGTTGGAGATTGTTTCTTCGCTGTGGAATTCTGGTAGCAATTTCTCTTGCAGTGCACAGTTGAGGATTTGATCCTTTACATGTTCAAATGCAATGTCACCAGTGTCGAAAACCCTGATTTGCATACCAATCCTCTCGTCTGCTTTAGCCATGTAAGCATTGTAATACCTCGTTATCAATCCCCATACTTGGTTCGTTGGGTGAAGAAGGTATCTTCCGAGGTGGTGGAAAAGGGCTACTTTTTCTGGAAACAATTTACCAAGCTCCTGCTCAAAAGAAGGCATTAGAAAGAGAGAAGGGACAAAGTAGTTATCGGTTTTCATGATCACCCATGGAACTTTTCCAAGAACAATTTGCTCTTCATCACAGAAGAACAGCTTGTCGTGATCCTCATAATCATGGACTATATGTACATAAACATATGACGGTACTATTTCTGATGAAGAGTTTAAGAGATTGTACTTCAACATGTAGCCGTGACACTGAGGGGATTGCTGGCCAAAGCCTTTGAATTGATTCTTTAATGGGAAATCCATCGGAAGAAACCATGAGGTGTCTGGAAATGGCTCGCAGAAGAGGTCAGTCATATCAGTCCCCGGATCAACAAGCAGAACTCTATCAGTGAGGAGAGCATAGAGATAAGCAGATGCAAGAGTCAGGACTCTGTTTCCCAAGCCACTGAAAGATATCCATACAAGATAGTTACAGTCAGTTGTAGCAGAACTGCCTCCAGATTTCAGTTGTTTCAACGCCTCCTCGTATGATTTTGTATTCGGACCACAGCGCTTATGAAGATCTTCATACTTCCTCAATCTAGAAAGAAGATATGAAGATGGTTTATAAGATGAAGGTTTGCGATACAAAGCAGATTCATATCTGCTTAGACAGGAAGCTTGGTCAAACCCAGAGACTAGAAGACCGTCAAGCAAATTCCTCCCTGTGTCATTTGCTGAACCTGCAAATAGGGAGAGGGTTCCGGGTGTGAGAAGCTCAGGCAGTTGGGTTACATAGAGAGAACTGGAATCACACAACTGACATGTTGGAAAAATTTTAGGAGCATAATTTCATTCCTAAAGCAAGCCATGGAAATCAAGTCACATGCCATCACAATTTACTACTCCTTAGTGTTATGTCATCATATAGAATACCTATAATTGACTCTGTAACTGAAATCTCACTTAGACATGCTGCTTTGTACCAACCAAGCTCCAAAAAGGTAAACAAACTCACCCAACAAAAAACATGCAACAATAGAATAGCTAAAAATTGCTAGTACATTTGCACAAGGAAAGTTCAAACGAGAAAGGCTAGCTGATCCGAAAACTACCACATGTCACAATCACCATTGTCCCATTGAAGGCAAAATCATTTCCCCCTAGAAGATAAAAATATGTCATCAGTTTAAACGTAATCCTTCAATTCCAGTCTTTCATACTATTTTTTCTCAATACATGGGGAAGGTGAGAATATCAAGCTAGTGATCCTAAGACATCAACTAACTTTGTGCATCTACCAGCAACCATTTCTCAACTTCTAAAAGAAATCAATGGCTTTTAGCTACCACGTGAACAGGAGATGGCAAATATGTACCTATCTTAATCCAAATAAAAACCAGAGTAACCATCACATCGAGTCACATAAACATCATCAATGACACAAATGTGCTTAAATTTAGCTTTTAACAGATAACATGGGGAAGAAAACAATATCGATCATAAATTTCAGCAGAACTTCACCTACGGGTATCAGTTTGATTTTTCTTATTGATATATCAAACACATATCAGTATTTGATAAGGATACAAAACATAGCTAGTGGATGTGCAAAATGAGGCTCAATTCATGATTAGGTAAGCTGATCCAGTCAACCATGGATCTCAATTACCATTTCAGCAAAAGACAGATCACTCATTTCCAATCTTTCGCTATTTTTTTCCAAAATAAGGCTCAGTTCAGTTGAGTAATTGACTAGCTTAGTTCACCTTCATATAAGCAAAACTTTACTTTCTAAGAGAAATGAATACCAGCTTTAGCTACACGAACATTTGGTGGCGAGCATAAAAAAATTTCGAGTCGCTCAAACATCCCCAATCTAGCGTCAATATTTATAAAAGTTAGAAAGCAATCAATGATCAGAAATATTAGCAGAACTTCACCTGTGGAGTCCGAATTGATAATTAGCGCAGGTTTCGATTCCAAAACCCTGGCATCAGCAAACGGCAATGTGCGGTCGGAGTGAGGGCTCCGAAAGACAAAGGAGAGAGTAGCGAGAAGTGGGAGAATGACCAGGAGAGCACCAAAGTATCTTACGAAGCCGACGCCATTAAAACCGAGGCGCTTAGCGACAGCAATATGAGAAGAGTCGATAGCAGCGGTCCGATCTGAAGAGTTGGAAGGGGATAGCCGTTTTCTCAAGGCTTGCAGATCCATACAGGTCATTCGCTTCTCCCTCGTCCTCTACTTCTTCAAGATAGTAGCACCGACACCTTGATCGCCATTGATGAGAAGAAAAGAACTGTCAGATCTGTGGAAGTGAAAATTGGGTAAACTCCAAACCTGAACCAAATATGTCTTATAATATAGTGTAGTAAATATCATGTTGCGGATGTACTGTCCGTGAACGGAAACACGATTTAGGTTTCACCAAATTCAGAAATTTGAAACAATATTAAACGTAAATAAACTTTTACTTATTTTATCCTAAAATCACAAAGTTATGAGATTTTTATTATTGTTTGCACTATAATAACACATTATATATATTTTTTTACATCTTATATATTAATTAAATTAATGTTTGTAAATAAAGATAAATTATGATTAAATTAAAAATAAATATATTTATCATATATAATATATAAATAAATGTTGATAAATAAAGATAACGTTAAAAATAATTCAGGTTAAAAAATCACTGTTGTAGTAATATATGGTGTTAAATTGAGATGGAAGAGAGATTAAATGAAATTTTAAGTTAAGAAACTAGGTTAAAAATCACTATTGTCCATGCTCTAAGACAATTTCATGTAAACATTTATTAAAATAATAGCATAATCACTTCGTACTTTTGTGTTTTTTTTAATATTTTTTTTCACTTTTAATGACGGGTTATCCGTCTGTCAATTTTTTCGAACTTTCGATCCATTAGACAATACGGCGTCTAGTGTATCGAACTGCTTTCTTTTATACAAAAATAATAAAATAAAATCATGTGAAAAGCTAATGGTAACTATTGGTAGAAACAATACTCAATAAAAAATAATAGAAATGACATCGTTATCTCAAGGTGTTTATTAATAATAGGATATGTACAATTAATATTAATAAATAGTTAACACAGTCTTTAAAAATCTATAACTATAGGTTGAAACAATAATCAATAAATATTTTATCAAATGAATTTTACCATTTAATTGAAGATAAAATAATAAATTAAAAAAACTGTGTCAAACTATTATATTAGTTATGTAACTTTATAAAAGAAAAGGTTAAAAATATAATAAAATAATGTAGAAGTGTTCAATCTATTTTATGTAAACTTTTTAAGGAAAAAATAGGATAATAAATGTACCAACCATGTAAATTTGGTTTTTTGAGCAATAAATATTTTAAACCCAAATAAATTACGATGTCTCAAATAAATTACGCATTTATTTTTTTTGACTGATCCGCGTGAGAGAAGGTCTACTTTGAGACCTGCGAATGTGTTAGTTTTTGGATGGGTGGGTGAAAAACATGCTTGTATTGATTTGACAGAAGTCTCTTTTGGTTGGTTTGGATAACGAGTCTTTTGTGGTGGGTAAGGCGGCTCTCAAAGCGGCCTCTTTGAAGGTGGCTACGCATGAAAGGGTTTGTCTTGAAAACCAACATGTGTTTCTTCCGTTTGCTTTCAGTCAGTCGCCGTTAAGATTCTCAAGAGGGTGTAACGGGTCTTGCATGATAATTTTGTGTCACCTAGGTCTTCAGATGTAGTGTTTAGAAGGATCGAGTTTGTTATTTAGAAAGGGTTAGCGGCACAGCTTGTTGTCCGCCTAAATTATAACTCGATGTAATAATTTTATATATGAATTTTTATTATTGATCAATGGAAAATTTACCTTTTTCTTAGAAAATTGTGGCTCATATGCTGTTGCTGTCTGTGTACATGAAAATTTCGGTGTATAGTGACTGGTGAGTGCCATATTCTTGTATTGAAGTTGGTACATGTGGTTACTTATCAAAATTTAGTTGTGCTATAACATCTAAATTTGTATGTTTGAACAGTAAGTTAAATTATTGTGTCTAAATGTAGGTTGAAAGTGGTGCATCAATCTACTCGCTAGACAGAATTTGGTTCCAGTAGTTGTCATTACGCATGTTATATATGCAGCTTCTTGTATTCACACTGCAAGTCAGCTGGAATAGTTTAGATCTCTACAGCTGCTTGGAATCATTCATAGATAAGACTGAGAAATTGGATGTACATTGTGAATTGCTTAAGAAAATCGTCCTCTTGAGGGATTGGCTTATAATTAGCTAACAACACCTACCATTAGCACCCATGTTTCTCAACGGATAATATGCGTCTTACTGTTTCAAAAGGCGTGACATTTAGGCAACTTACGTTTGCTTTTCATCTTAATTATGTTAATTAATTTAAGTAAATATTCCAATTGATATATACAAAAAGACCCTAATTCATTTTTTTTATATATTTAATACCACATTTGAAGTGCGAAAAAAATAGGTTTAAATACTTTTGCATTTAGGTAGGGTGTGAAATTAAAACTGAGTTTACTTAATTTTGTATTTGGGACCGTATAAATTAAAGTAAAAGAAAGAGTTTTTTTTGGTGCTCTCTCTCTATTATTTTTTCCATAAATTTCTAGAATTCCTCTTGGATCCTCAACCATCTAAAACATTCTTTGTACAGATTTTATAATTTAAACAAATAATAAGTATTTTTTTTTCCTTAGAATTTTTGTCTCAATATATTATTTTTATAAAGTAAACACAAAAATTAACTTATTGTTTATAAAGAAAATATATATATACATGAATGTTTTAAACCATTTTTTGATTCATACATTTTTTTAAATAAAATACAGAGATCAATTAGAGAAGCCACTGGATCATTAAACTATTATGCAATATTTTGCCATTCTCATTTTACAGCAAACTTTAAAAAAAATGTTTGTAAATCATTATTGTATCTTTTATTATTTAATTTATAAAAATAAGTTACATATTTTGTTTAATTTATAAAAAAAATTACCTATTAGTTGTGTAATCTAGGTTATAATATATGAAAATATTTTTTGTTTACAAAATAAATAATAATTTAACTCATTTTTGTTTACTTACTAGAAATTAAAAATGGGTAGAAAGAGGAATGTTTTGTAAAATTTTGAGGATAAAAGAAGAAGTATATAAATTCGTGTATATAAAATGAGAAGACAAAACTATTTTTGCTACCAAAAAACAATTCTCCAATTTTTTAGATGAGCTAAATGATTCTGCACTCAAAATTCGAAAGTTAATAACTCTATGCATGTACCAATTCATTTAACATTGAGCAGATTAGATGGTCCGGACTGGTTTGAACCAAGCCGGCTCGTATCAAGCCATATATAAAATTAAAAAAAATTAATAAAGATGATCAATAGGTCCAGACCGGATCATTTTGGACTAGATCATACGGTCCAATCAGTCGATTACCGGTCCAATCGGTCCACTATGTTTTTTTTTGTTTTTTTTGGTAATTGTAAATTGGGAGACCACTCGGTTCGATACATGCCGTCAGGAAGATTCGAATTCGAATTTCCAAGCTAAACATTTAAGGAGCTAACACCACATCCCACTAGACCAACTGAGTATTGGTCGGTCCATTGTATTACTATTACGGTATGTTGCGGACCGTTTCCATAACCTTAGGTATACTCATTACGATTTCCGTATATAATAATAGTGTGTGGGGTGACTGTTGAAAAAGAAATGAAGTCCTCCATGAGAACGCGCGCACCGTCAGGATTCACTCGACATGCCGCTAGCTGAGTTGCGAGTGACGTTGACGTGTCAACTTTTCCGGTGGCCGTTCCAAACAACCACACTCTCCTTCACAGTTCACAAGTACCACCATTCTTAGCAATCAAATTTAACTCCCCGTGGGTCCCAACCTCGCTGGCGTAAACTAAACGGCTGTCATTCCATCAGACCACCTAAGCTCCATGCTCCGCGTCACACCCTAATATTTTTGCATGCATCCCGCTACGCTTCTCACTTCTCGCCCTATATATATGCAACCGTCCTCAAAATATCAATTGATTTAATTTTGTGACGCTTCCCAACAGCTTCTCTAGCACGTAATCCCATTAGCTTCAAGTACTGGTGAGTTCGTCAATGGCGCTTTTTATATGCTCCATTTCATATTCCTTTCACATTGTTGTTCTTAATATATCTTCTTCGTGTTTTCTATTATTGATTTTGTTTTTGCGCTTCGCTTTTCGGATTTTAGAGTGTAATCGAGCCATTGATGGTGAAATTAGATTCATTTGATGAGTGATACTACTGCGGGTATGTAATCTAGTTGCGACTGGCATACGTTTTTCTCAATTGAAGCTTTGTTAGTGAAAATATTGAGCTCATTACTGGCGATGACTCGACGAGTTTTTCAATTCTCGTTTGTTTGGATTGCTCATCAACGGCGGTAGACTTATTACCATAATAGGTAGCTATTTTCTCGTCGCTATTGAAGTAGAGCAAAATTGTTGGTCGATCTTCTCCGCATATTTACCGCTAATAGCGTTACCAAAAAGGAAAGTGAAAGATAATTCACAATTCTTTGGCCTATAATGAGTAAAATCGTTGTTGGGCATTTCTTCATTTGGTTTGTAATTAGGCACTTCTGAACCTGCTTTGGGGGTTTTTTTTTTTCTCATCAAAACTGCGTATATTTCCTTTTTGATAATTTATCATGAATTTCGCCTCCTGCTGTTTGGAATGGTCAGCGTGATATCGATTTGCTTATGTTACTTTGCGTCGTTTCAGAGGAGTATACAGACAAGAAAAAGGTCGATTGATTGTGCAGAAACAGGAGAAAATTGTTTGTGTTTGTCTATAATTTGTATAGATGAAGTTTGGGAAGGACTTCAAGAAACAAATGGTGCCGGAATGGGTGGAAGCCTACATGGACTACAATGGTCTTAAAGGTATACTGCGAGAGGTTCGGAATTTCCGGAAGCCTATGAAACCATTAGCACCACTGAAATCCTTACAGAAGTCCTTTAGTGGACTTTCGATGGGGTCATTGGATAAGTCAAGCAAGGGAGACGTTGAAAACCAAGCCATAGACGTAAGTGCTATTCCCGGAGAGAGCAACATGCCAGTCTATAAAACAAACCTTCTTATGCCTCCTGAAGAGGCAGGGGATGCAGAGGTCGAGTTCTTTAGCAAACTTGATGAGGAGCTCAACAAGGTAAATATGTTTTTTAGGGGCAAGGTGGATGAAATTCGTACTGAAGGGGACAAGATTAATAAACAAATGGATGCTTTGGTAGCGTTTCGGATCAAGTTGCGAAGCCGAGACTCTGACAACAATGCCTTGACAAATGGTACAAATTCCACTGAAGTGATTGCTTCAAGTAGTACATCTAACTCAGGCAAGTATGATAAATTCACGAATATCTGAATCATGAACTAATGAACCTATAGGGTTGTCTTTGGTTGTAGTCCGTCAATTCAATATTTCCGACACTTCACTGGTATATGAATGATATGATCAAAGTGAATTAGCATAATTCTTCATGTTGCAGAAGATCCCGCCTCAAATGAATGCATCAAAGAAAATGAGCAAAAGCAAACTCCCGTGGAGATCCTTGATCGTGTCGAGATTAATCCTACTGTTGAAAAGCCATTGTCTGCCATAAAGAATTTCCTGAAAGATTCCAGACGCAAAAATTCTAGTTTTAAGAAAGAGGAACTAAAAGCAGTTGAAGATAGAATGAAACTTGTTCTCACAGAATTCTACCACAAGCTTCGTCGACTAAAACAGTATAGGTGAAAATTTGAGAAACGTTTTTATTTGAAACTCTGTAATTTGTCAATATTTATACAATTTGAGAGCCAGGCTTTGCTTTTCTGATGTCTTATTGTTTTATATAAATGTGACCCAGCTATATGAATCTCTCTGCATTTTCCAAGATCCTGAAGAAGTACGAGAAGGTTGGACTCCTATGTGGCTAAATTTTTTGTTTAGGAATTATTAACTTGCCGTGATAGACGTTGCACGTTGACATCTACTCTTCCTTAAGTTACTGGAACTAGATAATGAATATTTTTCTTCTTGTGTAATTGTAGATTGCATCGAGGCTTGCAGCGAAACCCTACATGAAAATAGTGGACCAATCATACATTGGGAATTCAGATGAGGTAAGTTTCACTATTTGACTGAACTAAATGGATGTTTGAGGATATTGTTCATCAGATAGAAGAAAATAATGCTTTATAAGTTTTTCTTTCTTCTTAATTAAGATGATGTTTTATAATATATGATCTCATGTGCTTCTGGGCTAGTTGAAAATTTCCAACTTAATTTAACAAAGCATCTGTATCTGATCTATTGACCATTAACACTCTTTGTATCCCTGGAAAACTTGACAATGGGGGCCTCTGTCCTCATGTCTTATCTCTTTGTAAATGATGAATTGAATCTTGTTTCACGGTCATAGGTTAATGCTCTCTTGGTCAAAGTAGAAGAACTATTTTCGAAGCACTTCTTCAACGCAAACCGCAGGGAAGGCATGAAGTTGTTGAGGCATAGACGGAAAACTGAAAAGCACAGCGTGACTTTCTTTACAGGTTTGTAGTCTATGCAGGAGTTCATTTATTTTCACCATTCAACTGTTATCAGTTGTGGCTATATCTCTAATATAACCCCAACTGTCATTCTATATGTTATTTGCAGGTTTCTTTACTGGTTGTGCAGGTGCTCTCTTAGTCGCAATTGTTCTAATCATGAACGCTAGAAAAATGATTAACGATGGAGAAGGCATCAAATACCTAAATAACATGTTTCAGCTTTACAGGCAGGCCATACGTTCCTGAATTACGCGTAGTTTAGGAATTGCATATATCTGAAACTTTTTTCTAATGTTATGTTACAGCTTATTTGCATTTTTAGTCCTGCACATGCTCACGTATGCAGCAAACATATATTGCTGGAAGCGCTACCGAGTCAACTATGCATTTATATTCAATTTCAAGCCCGGAACTGAGCTGGGGTTTCGAGAAGTGCTCCTCCTCAGCACTGGTCTTGGAGTTCTTGCTCTTGCAGGTTTGCTTCTTAACTTTCATATGATAATGGAGTCAAGAGCACTTCATCACCAGAATGAAAGAGTCTTTGCACTTGCCAAGTTGACCCCATTGATCTTAGTTTTGGTAAGACTGACAACAACTTATTCCATCAATCGCCTGTATCATATCTAAATATATTATCACTAATTCTTTTTGTAGATTGTCCTAGTCATCACCCTCTGCCCTTTTAACATCGTATACCGTTCAAGTCGAATGTTTCTTATAAAATACATGTTCCGGTGCATATGTTCTCCCTTCTATGAGGTATCTTTGAAACAAGTAGGATCAAATGCAATGTGACCTCAAGTTCATGGTAATTTATCATATCAGTTCCTTTGCAGGTTACTCTTCCCGATTTTTTCTTGGCAGACCATCTTACTAGCCAGGTTCAAGCAATAAGGTGCTTCGAGTTCTATGTTTGCTATTACAGTCGCAAAGATGTCTCTCAGACACAAAGCAAATGCCACGATTATCCTGTGTACAATGCCTTCTACTTCATTTTAGCGTTGATTCCATACTGGATCCGCTGCCTTCAGTGTATCCGAAGGCTAGTTGAAGAGAGGGATTCAGCGCATATATACAACGCCTTGAAATACTTCTTGACGATAGTTGCAGTGATCATAAGATCAGTATACGAACTCCGAAAGACGACAATATGGTTGGTGTTGTCTTTAGTGAGCTCATCTATTGCTGTGATGTATCAAACATATTGGGATGTGATAGTAGACTGGGGTCTACTTCGATGGCGTTCTGAGAATTTCCTGTTGAGGGACAAACTCCTGGTGTCTCACAAGAGTGTATACTTCATAGCTATGGTAATAATATTAATTATTATTTTAAAAAATGAAAAGAGTTATTATTATTATTATTATTGATATATATATATATATGATGGGGGCATGCAGATTGTGGATGTTCTCCTGAGGATCTCGTGGTTGCAGCTTGTGCTGGAGTTCTATGTGTACACTCTACACAAAACAGCACTTTCAACCATCGTTTCATGTTTGGAAATAGTTAGGCGTGGGATTTGGAGCTTCTTTAGGTAGTAATTAATATATAAATGGTTAATTATTAGCTTTGATACCAACTTAATTAGAGGATTTGAGTTGATTTGATTTGTATCAGGTTGGAGAATGAGCACGTGAACAATGTAGGGAAATACAGGGCATTCAGATCAGTTCCGCTCCCCTTCAACTACCACGAAGAGAATTCTGAAGAAAGCAAAGATGAGTAAAGGAACAGATCGAAGCATGAGATTGATCTGTGTCTATCATATGGCGACTATTATGATATACACAGCTTGGTAATTCTGATTCTGTTACTCACACATGACGTGGCCTGTTTATAACCTCACAATGCTGTAACAGAATATCTGATAGATCCATTGTATAGGATATAAAAAAGGAGACACATCCATTTCATCAGTGTACTTTTTCAATCATCAATACAATCCAATTCTCTCTCATTCTTCTTCCAAAACTGTTCTGAATATTCACAAAACAAACACTTCCGCACACTGTAATATGGTATCAGAGCTTTGATTTTTCAAGATAATGGAGATCGAGTCGTCAGATTCAGACGACAGTTCTGAAAGGAGAAATCAATTGAATTCAAAGAAAGTAAAGAATTCGAAGGGATCTGAGTATGCTACGATAGATCCTAATGATCCAATCTATTTGCATCATTCGGATCATCCGAGTTATGTCTTGGCAACACAGTTATTGAACGACAACAACTACCATAGATGGAGGTGTTCGGTCGAAGTCTCTCTCAGCGCCAAGAACAAACTTGGATTCGTCACGGGATCTTGCAAGGAGCCAAAGGACGATAGTTCATTTCAAGTAACTCAATGGAAGCGATGTGATAGCATCGGTTATTCCTGGTTGATTCACTCAGTAGATAAAGATATTGCAGATACGTTGCTATACTGCACTTCTGCTCATGAGATCTGGTCAGATCTCAAACTCAGGTTTGAGAATCCGAATATTACACAAACTTATCAGACTCAGAAAGCTTTGTTCAATGTTTCTCAAGGAAACATTTCTGTCTCCCAATACTTCACAAAATTTCGAAAGCTATGAGATGAATATATTGCTTTAATCGAATTACCTGAGTGCAAGAATTGTGGAAATATGAAAGTTGTTCCACAATTTCTTTTAAACCTACAGATCATTCAATTCTTGGTAGGATTAAATGATACGTATAATGTTGTAAGGGGGAATATATTGATGATGAAACCAACTCCGAAAATGTCTGAAGTATATCATATCATCCTCCAAGAAGAGAAGCACAGAGAACTGAACAATTCTTCCAATCATCCAAGTAACTCTACTGCTTTTAATGTCTTTCCTAAGACATGAAAAGCCTCAGGAAATGCAAGTTATAATCCAAATCCTAACAACAATCAACAACCACGGGGATCTTACAACAATCAACACTCTAATTCTAGCTCAAGAACTGGAAGTTCTAACCAGCAAGGAAACAACAATGGAAGCAGTGATAAAAATGCAAATTCAAGAAATGACAAAGGCAAACCCTATTACTTCTGTGATTATTGCAAGATTGAAGGGCACAACATAAGTAGATGCTTCAAGATCCATGGATATCCTCGAGGAGACAGAAACAGGAAGTTTGCAGGCAATGCTTCACAACAGGATGAAGGCAACTGTTATTCAGACAACAACTCAATTCCTAACTTCACCAAGGATCAATACAATCAGCTTATGGCTCTTCTTAGCAAACCAAATGATTCGAAGTCTACTCCAGACCATGGAGCGAGCATGTTGGCAGGTAAATGCTTTAATTATATTATTCATAACTCAAATCACTCTTGGATCATTGATAGCGGTGCAACCCATCACATTACTCCATTCTTGTCCGTATTTGATCAATATGAACCTTTATCCCAACCAAAATATATCGTCATTCCTAATGGAGATAAATCTCTCATTTCTCATGTTGGCACTGTCATCCTCAATTCTGACATCACATTACACAATGTCCTTCATGTTCCTACCTTTTCTTTTAATCTTTTGTCTGTTCACCAACTTTTATCTGACCAGCAATCTAACATCTTGTTCACACCTTCACAATGTCTCCTTCAGGCCCCTTCAACGAACAAATCTCAGGTTATTGGTAACCACAATCAAGGTCTTTACATTACACCAACCTCTTCTGATATTACTTTAGCTAAACAGACAACACCATAATTTTCTTGTAATGTCTCTGCTGAACTGTGGCATTGTAGACTAGGTCATATCCCTTTTGAGAACCTACGTCTATTTCCTTTTCTACAAAATGTCAAGAAAGTTTCCCCTTCTCATGTATGTGGCATATGTCCCAAAGCAAGACAATGTAAGAAACCTTTTTCTATCAGCTCAATAAAAAGATTTGTTGTTTTGGAAATGTTACATGTGGACATATGGGGGCCATACCAAACACCCACACATGATGGTTTCAAATTTTTCCTTACTATAGTCGATGATTTCTCACGTGCCACATGGACATACCTGATTGCCCAAAAGAGTAATGCTTTTTCAACCCTCAAAATTTTCATTTCATTTGCCAAAAATCATTTTTCCAAGCCTATTCATACCATTCGATCTGACAATGGTGCTGAATTTTGTAGCAATGAGGCTAATGAATTTTATGAAGCTCATGGCATTATACACCAAACATCATGTGTCGAAACTCCTCAGCAAAATGGGGTTGTTGAACGAAAACACAAGAACCTACTTGACACAGCTAGAGCCTTATTTTTACCAATCCAATCTACCTTCTCAATACTGGGGAGAATGTATACTCACAACCACATACCTCATTAACCGATTTCCCCTATCTAGCATCAATTTTCAAACCCCATACACTGTTTTGTTTGGTCATTTGCCTTCCTATGATCACCTTCGACCCTTTGGTTGTTTATGCTTCATTAGCACTCTAAATCAGGGAAGAACCAAGTTTGCTCCACGTGCATTACCTGGCATATTTGTAGGCTATCCTTATGGCCAAAAAGGTTATAAAGTTCTTGACATCAACACTCTCCAGATTTCAATCTCAAGAAATGTGTCTTTTCATGAACTGATTTTTCCCCTTCATACTAAACCACTCCAAACTCAAACAATGCTTCCTTCATTACCCTCTCATGACTCTATATTTTCTGAGAATTTTTTCTTCCAACCAACTTCATCTTTACCTTCTCAGTCCATTTTTTCAACTCCCTATGATTCCAATATCGTCCCTTCACCTTCTGAGTTGCCACAACCTTCATCTATCTCAGTTGAATCCCTACCTACAACCTTAGATGATGTCATCACCTCTCCTGTACCAATAAGAAGATCCACTCGATCCCATCATCCTCCATCACATTTCAAAGATTTTATTTGTCATTTTAGTGCTAATCAAGATCAGTTCCCTTTACTTGCTGGTTTTCTCTGTACTTTTCATGCTTCCTTACCATCTCCTTCTAATACCAATTTCTCTATTCCTATTGAACCAAAAACTGTTTCCCAAGCATCCAAAGATCCAAGATGGGTGGAAGCTATGAATAAAAAATTAAATGCTTTACATTCTAATCAAACTTGGGTTCTTGTTGATCTTCCTCAAGGTAAAAGAACTATAGGTTGCAAGTGGGTATTCAAAGTCAAACTCAAGGCTGATGGCTCTCATGCAAAGCTCGATTAGTTGCTAAAGGATACACACAGGAATATGGTATTGATTTTGAAGAAACTTTTTCTCCTGTGGTAAGAATGACTACCATTCGCACATTCATCTCATTTGCTCTACACAAAGGCTGGTCCATTTTTCAATTAGACATCAACAATGTTTTTCTCCATGGAGATCTCCATGAAGAAGTTTACATGACACCTCCCCCCGGGCTTCCTAATGCTGAGAATAAGGTCTGTTTTTTGAAGAAATCTCTTTACGGACTCAAACAAGCCTCCCGACAGTGGTTCTATAAGCTTGCAACCACTCTTCTCACTCTTGGTTTTCAGCAATCTAAACATGACTCTTCACTTTTTCTACGACATACTGCTGCTCACACTACTATTATAGCTGTCTATGTGGACGAATTCTCATTACTAGATCTGATACAGTTGCTATCCAGACTCTCAAGGATGCTCTTCATTCTCTTTTCAGCATCAAGGATCTAGGTCTTCTCAATTTCTTCCTTGGCATTGAGGTTAATTATTTTCCAGACCATGTTGTCCTTCATCAGAAAAGGTTTGCTTCTGAATTACTAAGTGATTCTGGAGTTGAAGATCTCCATCCCTATGTTACTCCACTACCAATCAACTTCAGTTTTTCTCATGATGATGTTGATTACATGCCTGATCCCTCTCTTTATAGAAGTTTGGTTGAAAAACTAAATTATTTGACCAATACCAGGCCTGACTTGTCTTTTGCTGTCCAACTCCTTAGTCAGTTCCTACAAAAACCAAAACATTCCCACTTTACAGCTCTTTTGCATGTGTTACGGTATGTTAAAGGTACCTTACACTATGGCCTCAAATTCACTGTTGGGTCTACAATTACCCTTCAAGCTTTTTCAGACTCTGATTGGGCTAGTTGTCCCATATCCCATCGCTCTGTTACTGGTTTTGTCATTCTCTATGGCAATAACCCTATATCCTGGAAATCTAAGAAACAAGTTACAGTTTCCAAGAGTTCGTCTGAAGCTGAATATCGAGCAATGTCACAAGTTGCTTCTGAAGTCACATGGCTTGTTGGTTTGCTACAAGAATTAGGTGAACAAAATCTCACTCCTGTCACACTGCATTGTGACAACAAATCAGCCATTCATATTGCAAGGAACCCGGTTTTTCATGAGCGAACCAAACATATCGAAATTGACTGCCACTTTACACGTGATAAGATTATGGATGGCTTGCTTCAGCTCAGTTATCTTCCTACTTCGAATCAATTGGTTGATGTTCTCACTAAAATTCTCCCTTCTAAACATCACACTGAGCTTTTGTCCAAACTGGGAATGTCTACTTCTCCAGTTTGAGGGGGGCTATTATGATATACACAGCTTGGTAATTCTGATTCTGTTACTCACACATGACGTGGCCTGTTTATAACCTCACAATGTTGTAACAGAATATCTGATAGATCCATTGTATAGGATATAAAAAAGGAGACACATCCATTTCATCAATGTACTTTTTCAATCATCAATACAATCCAATTCTCTCTCATTCTTCTTCCAAAATTGTTCTGAATATTCACAAAACAAACACTTCCGCACACTGTAATAGCGACAGAGAATTGACACTCATGAAAGAAACATTGCAAAATTGAGGGTTGGAGCTTTCGTGTTGTTCCGCTGCAAATGGTGGATGGTGGTTGTGGTGGTGGCCGCATCTGGGTCGGTGTTAATTTTCGGCGTACACTAGTCTAATACATGTCTCAATTTCATACACCTCCAATTGTATATAGACATGTGGCTTCAACAATCAAAGTATTGCGCATTGGGAAAATACTAAAACCAATACGATATGTGCATGCATGCATCACTGGTAGTTGTACATTTATGAACAGTTGGATCTGCACCGATTAAATCGATCGTTAAGAACAACTTTATTTATATCTTTTTTTAAACCTGAAGAGAAGGAAATCATATGGGAGATTGATATTAGAAGGAGGAGTACTACCTGGAGCTTTAGGCATAATTAGTTGCGACTTCAAAAGCTGACGAATTTGTCGTCGATCTATGTGTTTTGTGTGCTTGGGTGCTTATGTGTTTACATGCTTGCATGGTTTTGTGGTCCTTACGTGATATGTATTTGTATGATTAGAGATGAGAGGGGATGACACCTGCATGGTTGGTTTTTAGGTATGTCTTTAGGATTTTAGACTTATTTAGACGGTGGGACGAAACTTATATTAAGGGAGATTTATTGTAAATATTCCGAAAATTTATTTTTAGAAACTCAATACATGATAATCAGGTTCAACCTAGTTAAACCGGACCTAATCCGGTTTGAATTCTTTCCATTTTTTATTTTGTTGTTTAATGTGTATATAGTCAATCCCATCATCTCTTAACTCCTTTCTTTTATCATTCCATGTTGGTATATTTATTCTTGTTGGCAAAACAAGCCCTTATTGTATCCTAAAACATATCCACTCATTTACTTTTTTTTTCCCCTTGTGGTCCGGGGTACCAATTGAGTTATCCTTCCCCCTTTCGATTGCTCCTTCACACAACCTGCAAAACTTGTACCTCCACCTCACAACTACAACTGCAGCCTCCTCCTAGCAATATGGGCAACAACCGACTTGCTTCTACTCTCCTCCTTCCGTGAATAAACAATAACAATGTAAGCTTCTTCCTCCTAGCATTCGGGGCGGCAACAACACCACTCGAGTTTTTCTTCTCCTCCAGCAACAGCCAAGACTCGAGCCTCTCCCTTTGAACAAGCAGCAGCATACCTTCGTTCTTCTCCTCCTCTGAACAAAGCAACGACACCATCCTCCTGCTGCAACCACACAACAAGAAGCAAAGGACCGACCTTCTTCCTCACTTTCACGCAGAAACAAACGGAGCTCCTCCTTGATCTTCCCGCAACAACCTGCCTCTCCCTTGGGTTGAAGAACAACATTAAGGCTCCTTAGTCCTTACCCATCTCCTTCTAATCTAGATCTCAGTTCACCTCTCTTTTCCTTCTTCATTTATGCCCCTTGTATGTTGAGGTGTTGATGAGTGCTTCAACCTCTCCTTTAACCACGTTGTTGGAGAATGTACTAACCTTAACGGTACTCATACTGGTAGCGTTGTTCTCAGTCCACCGCGTTAGCCTATAACAGACCAGAAGTATCCACACCCCAAATCCCAAAGCCACTGATCAATGGTAAGCTCTGGTGTGTTTTTCTAGAAGTGTATTGTAGTAAGATATATATTCACATAGAATAAACCCCTATTTATATTGCTCCAATATGCCAGTTACATTGAGGAGATTAAGGGATAGACGGCTGTGATTAAGGAGAATAATGACTAATTAAGACCCCCTTAACTTATCAAAGGAATATGTAACAACCAATAGCCGTTACAAAAGAATATGTAACAACCAAGAGTCGTTCAAATTACAATACTCTCACTCGGCTAGACAACCAATCAAGCCTCCCACTTGGTCACACAACCAAGTTTACAACAATAAACAAACTAACACAGTTCATACAGGAAATGGAGTGTGCGACCAAAAAGTAACAAGTAATGTTATATTAAGCTACCATCAAACTAACATAACACTTTCATCATAACAGCGATTCCCTAGGTCATTCAAACAACACCGCAGCATACACTGTCCCTTTATGCTATTAACATGTTACAAAGTTATATACTTAATATAACTGTCGGCCGGGCTTAACATGGTGCAGTTGAATTGACCTTCCTTAGACACTAATGAAAAAACATCTCGACACAACTGCTTTCTTAATATGACCCATTACGCCTCAACTTTCCGGCTTTATGTAATCATACGAAAGTAGCAACATCGTGTTTAGACTTTTTAACACAGCTCTAAGTCAAAAAAGGGCTTCGTACAACAATAGACACTACGGTCCATAGGGCTCACACAGTGACAGAGTGGGAAAAGGTCTGTCACTCCTATAATGGTCGGAAAACACACATAGTATGATATATGTGTCACGACATAGTTCCCACTAAGGGCATGCCACTCTTCTATGTCGTGTGAATAATAGTCTAGATACTACCTAAGTATCTAACCCGAGCCACTTGATTTGACATACTCAATGTCCAATCCCACGCTCGTTATTCGGTTTTAAGCTCTAGTACGAAAGACGTGTATTTCATACTTGACTCTTTGAGAGTCTCATCTTATACATAGGCGACTATGTAATGAGTCAACTTATTATCTACACATCACAAGTTTAATAATACATTCTCGTACACACAAAGTGTTAATCAAGACTCAGTCTCATCTTGCATGCTACTCTAGCATCAAGGCGATTACCTGTGTGACAGGTCAATCAAGGAGCTTGGTAGCATTCTTACATGCCAGAAAAATGCAACAAATGCTCATGAACAATTAAAGAAAAAACACTATATTCCATAATGCTCAAAACATGTCCATAACACAAACAACATGTCTACGATCAAAACAAAAGAAGATACAACCAAAAACTAAAACCTTCGTAAGCCCAAACGTTTAACATGGGCTCGGAACACATCTCTAGCAATAGGTTTAGTTAAAGGATTAGCAATCATCTCATT
This sequence comes from Fagopyrum tataricum, assembly GCA_002319775.1. Taxonomy (NCBI): domain Eukaryota; kingdom Viridiplantae; phylum Streptophyta; class Magnoliopsida; order Caryophyllales; family Polygonaceae; genus Fagopyrum; species Fagopyrum tataricum. The sequence continues at coordinate 8,839,957 of CM008281.1, forward strand.
AGTCGATATATACTTAATGGCAACTTCCTTATTTTTTATGGTGTTTCGAACAAAATGATAACGCCTCTTAATATGCTTGGTTTTCCTATGAAATTTCGGATCCTGGGCAAATTGGATAGCAGCGGTATTGTCACAACGCATCTCCACAGGCTCATCAACTTTAGGAGTAAGATCAAGATCTTGTAAAAAAACTCCTTAGCCACATCGCCTCTTGGACGGCGAGGCTAACAACGACATACTCTGCTTCCATAGTCGATAAAGCAATGCAGTCTTGCTTCTTACTACACCAGGATATTGCACCTCCACCAAGGACAAAAGCGTATCCCGAGGTCGATTTAGACTCGTCTAAATCACCTCCCCAATCAGCATCCGAGTATCCTTTCAAACTCAAGTCCCCTCCTTGAAAACATATGACTAGGTCACTTGTACCACAAAGGTAACACAAGATTCTCTTGACTCCTTGCCAGTGCGCAGGACCCGGGTTACTTTGGTAACGACTCACCAAACCAACCGCATAGCAAATGTCAAGCCTAGTACATAACATGGCATACATCAAACTCCCTATTGCACTAGCGTAAGGAACATCGCTCATCTGTTTCTTCTCTAAATCTGTTTTAGGGCATTGATCAAGGCTTAAGAATTGACCTTTATCAACTGGATTATCAACGGGTTTGGACTTATTCATTCGAAAACGCTCCAATACCTTCTTAATATATGTCTCTTGACATAAACCAAGAAGTTTTTTAGGGCGATTTCTCATAATCTCCACACCTAGGACAAACCTAGCTTCACCCATATCCTTCATCTTAAAAACAGAGGATAGCCATCCTTTGGCAACGTTGATCATCTTCATGTTGTTACTAGCTAGGACTATGTCATCAACATATAAGGAGAGAAACATAATCCCTTCTTTAGATTTCATAACATACACACAATGGTCTTCATCAGCCATGTAAAAGCCAAAAGCAGTAATGGCTTCATGGAATCTAAAGTACCATCTCCTAGAAGATTGCTTAAGACCATATATGGATCGCTTAAGACAACACACTTTCTTTTCACCACCTTTTGAAATAATAGGTTGATCCATATATATCTCCTCCTCAAGTGTTCCATTGAGGAAAGCAGTCTTGACGTCCATTTGAAACAACTCTAAGTCCAAATGGGCGACTAGGGCTAGCAAGAGGCGAATAGAGGCAAATCTCACCACAGGAGAAAATGTCTCATCGTAGTCTACACCCTCAATTTGGGTAAAACCTTTCGCCACTAATCGGGCCTTGAATATATCAATGGACCCATCCGCTTTACGTTTCACCTTGAAAACCCATTTGTTTCCAATTAATCGGCGTTTAGGCGGAAGGTCAACGAGTTCCCAAACCTCATTCGTCGACATAGAGTCCATCTCATCCGTCATAGCCTCCATCCATTCTACACTGTGTGGCGAACTCATAGCTTCTTGAAAAGAAGTAGGCTCATCGATCTCGGAAACGGTGCAAAGAAGTGCTCGCTCTTCAATATCAAAGAAGCGACGAGGAACTCTCCCTCGTGTACTCCTTCGTTCAACAGCACCGTTTGCATTACTAGTTGAAGAATCTCTCCCACTATCCTCTGTAGGCGTGGGGTTTGAAACTTGAGGATTAACCTCTTGTCCGCACCATGGGCTAGCCCGTACACCGACTGCTTCCATACTTGAAGGTTGAGGACCATCCTCGTTTTCAAGTCGATCTTCATTAGTAGGCAAGCTCTTATCCCTTGGAGTTATAAGACTAATCTCATAATTTATTCTGACATTGAGAGTATCAAAATCCTCCCCCTCACCTAGAGATGGTTGTTGTAACTCATACAACTCGAGATCTTTCTTTATTTCATCAATACTTGGGAACTCATCCTCAAGGAAATTGACATTACGAGAATCAACTTCAGTCATGCCACCATTTGGGTGTTCACCATACATCACATATCCTTTGGAGTGATCCGGATATCTTATGAACACCATTTTGGTAGCTCTTGGACCTAGTTTACCATGTTTATGGGTCGGGTTATGCACATAACCAGCCGAACCCCATGGGCGTAGGTGGTCCAAAGAGGGCTTTCTATTATTCCATAACTCATATGGAGTAAGGGGTACACTCTTACTTGGTACGCAATTAAGGATGTAGGTTGCCGTAAGCAATGCATCTCCCCAATAGCTAATAGGTAAGTTGGCTTGAGCCATCATAGACCTAACCATGTCAAGTAAGGTACAATTCCTCCTTTCCGCAACACCATTTTGTTGTGGAGTATAAGGAATAGTAAGTTGTCTAATTATACCCTTTTCCTCACAAAACCCTTTGAACATATCAGAAAGGTATTCACGACCACGATCAGTTCGAAAAGTCTTAACTTTTCGTTCTAGCTGGTTCTCCACTTCAGCTACAAAACGTTTGAACGTATCAAGCGCTTCCTAACGATGAGATAACAGATACACGTAACCAAAACGTGAATAGTCATCTATAAATGTGAGAAAGTATACAGCACCATGACGAGCCTTTACGTTTAAAGGCCCACAAATGTCAGAATGGATTAAGTCTAAAGGACTTGAAGCTCTAGAAGCCTTACCAAAAGGTTTCTTAGTAGCTTTACCAGCTAGACAAGGCTCACACCTGGGCAACTTAATCCTAGTGAGTTGGTCTAAAAGACCATCTTTAGCTAGTCTATTCATTCGTTCTTGGCCCACATGACCAAGTCTAGCATGTCATTTAACAGATTCAGAATCAATATTAAAACGAGAAACTAAAGCAAATGACGGATAATTATCATAAAAATCATCCAAGTCAAGAACGAAAAAACCATTATTCAAAATACCATGACCAAAAACATCGCCATGATACAAAATGTCCAAACTATCACTACTAAAGTTAAAAATAAAACCAAGTTTCAACAAACTAATCACTGAAACTAAACAACTTTGCACCCCGGGTGCATAAAGAGCATCATGAAGAAGCAACTTATTGCCTCCACGGAGCTTGAGTTGGTATGTTCTAGTTCCAAGAACGTCTTCCTCGCTGCCATTCCCAAGCATGACGGTTTGTGAACCCACCGAAAAACGGTGAAAATCCAAAAACCCTTCACGATCACGAACTATATGTTTGGTTGCTCCCGAGTCTACAATCCAATTAGGAAGTGTATGAGCAACTAATGCATGAGAACAAACAAATAATTCATGAGTATAGGTGGAAACAAGTACCTTCTTTGGCTCGGGACATTCTCGAGCAAAGTGGCCTTTTATTCCACAATTGTAGCACTTCACAGGCGCTAAATTGATCTCTTTAGGATGGCCTTTTGCCTTTTGTTGTTTGTTGACACCACCACGTGGTCCTTGAGTTTGACGCTCTACCTCCATCTCCACATGTTTTGCAAGTTCAGCGAATGTCTTGATGTTTTCACTGTGAGACATGAGCAATTTGAAATTCTTCCATTCTTCGGTATTAGAAGGAAGAGAGCGAAGCAAATTCACTATTTGCTCCTCATCAGGCACATCACGCCCTGAAGCTTTAAGATCACGTACCATGGCACTCATGATACGCAAGTGCTCGGTCACATTGTGACTAGGATCAATCGTATAATCCATCCACTTCAAGTTTAAGGCACGAAGCCTAGTTGCTGAAGTTTGACCAAATGTGATCTTAAGCTTATCCCACATGTCCTTAGCAGTCAGACATGTCTCAAACTCACCGATCAAATCATTATGCATGCAAAACAACATAGTAAAGCGTGCAGAAAGATCTTTTCGGACCCACTCATCGTGGAGCTTCATATCCTCAAGATACTTCTTATCAAGAGGATCTTGTGGCTCAACAGGTTTCATTACGATAGCGGATATGGTTTCTAAAACTTCACGTTCATTAAGAAGATACTGAATCTTCCTATGCCAAATATCATAATTTGTACCATCAAGTTTCTCAGATGTGGACAAATCACCAATCATATTTTTAGCCATCTATAAGTATATAAATATAATATGAACATTTAGGCATGGTAGATAAGATAAATTACTAAAAAACTCTTTTATTTACGTCTCATGTTCGAAAATTTCACTATGCTCATAATCATCACACAAAAACCTAAACTATAAAGTTTCAGAATTTATCTCTCATTATTACAAGAATGTATGATGAAACATATTCAATTGTACATAAAATTAAGCCAAACAAATTAGCAATATAACGTCACTAAGACATTAAAATATAATGAAAACAAATTTACATTATTACGATATATATTTTATAAAGTAAAACTGTATTCACAAAAAATGAGTAGCGATATACAAAACTCATTCGTACGTACAAGCATATATTTTGATAAGTAGTGATAGGCAGCGGAAAAGAAAACAAGAAATATGATAACATATATTGTCACAACTTATAAAAAAAAAACTTTTCTTCTTCTCACCAAGGGAAAAAAAAGAGAAGAGTTTTAAAACTCTATCTCCCTCACAATATACCAAAAAAAACTATTCCCATTCAAAAAAAAAAGAAAAAGAAATCACACAGATCCGCGAGCGTGTGCCACAAAGGCATTTTCTCAGTTGTTGTCACCGACTAGAAATAATCATAGCCTGACGCACTCATGCCGATACAAAACCGGTGAAGGCGTTTTACAACGATGTTCTCAAATGGGAATAACTATGTGTGGGTTAGGGATGATCGACGCGTGACATACACATGTGCAACATGTACGAGACAAACTCGAAGTCTGGTGTTTAATACACAATCAAGAAAAAAAACAATGGGATAGTTACGGTACAAAACGATAGTCGGGACAGAGGCCGAAACACGTTTGGCTCTGATACCATTGTTGGAGAATGTACTAACCTTAACGGTACTCGTACTGGTAGTGTTGTTCTCAGTCCACCGCGTTAGCCGATAACAGACCAGAAGTATCCACGCCCCAAATCCCAAAGCCACTGATCAATGGTAAGCTCTGGTGTGTTTTTCTAGAAGTGTATTGTAGTAAGATATATATTCACATAGAATAAACCCCTATTTATATTGCTTCAATATGTCAGTTACATTGAGGACTTTAAGGGATAGACGGCTGTGATTAAGGAGAATAATGACTAATTATTCCCGTCTTAAAAACAATTAAGACCCCCTTAACTTATCAAAGGAATATGTAACAACCAATAGCCGTTACAAAAGAATATGTAACAGCCAAGAGTCGTTCAAATTACAATTCACGCAGAAGCTTACACAAATCGAGCTACAACCTTTTGCATTTCCATTTTTGCATAGTCCTCTAGCAGCAGTTTCGGGACCGGTTTTAGTTATGATCTACTAAACTCTCACGGTTGGATTAAAAGTTATGATTGTGTAAAGTCGGGCTAAATATTTGTTTTTGGAGAGTTTGTGAAATTTTAGATAAGTATGAATTTTGCCTTTGTGGAGGCAATTTGGGATTTTGTTTAGAATTTGTGGATAGGAATTTGGGAATTTTATTTCTTCTAACCTAGAGTACGTATGATCTAATATACCTATAGTTTTTCCTTTGATTTTTTTTTGGAGTTGTTTAAGAGTAGATATATAAGGCTAAAGGAGATCAATTGGCTAGATTGCTTATAAGTTTATAAGAGTTTCTTAGTAAGTTTGAAAGTTCATAAAACTTTCAAAACTCGTTATCGATCGATTGTCATTCATAACATTTTGTTGAAATATATCTTGAGGTTTAGAGCCTTTTGGTACCCTTGTGTAATTCGGAAAAAGTTAGGGGGCAAAGTTGTCATTTCCTTAAAGTTAGAGCTAATCTTGTAAATTTATTCCCGAGTAGTTCTTTATAGCCTAGAAGCGTTATAGAATCTTCTAGAAGATAGATATGTGATGTTAAAATGTTTTCCGGTTTGACCAGGCTTTAAGGGCCATGTACGGGCGAGATCGTGACAATTCGGTAGTCGAGTTTGGATCGAGACATGTAAGTCTTATGGACTTACTTAACTAGTTTTCCTCGTATAGGTGTGTTACTTTAGTGGTGTGTTTGATGATTTATAATTATAACTTTAGTGGTATGCGTTTAGAGACGGAACTAGATTCTTATATGAACATTAAATATTTTTAAATTAAAATATATAAAGAGATTTATAAAATTTTAATATCCATGTATAAGAACATGATCGTAAAATAACTTTTATTACTGTATGAAGTGACAACTTCTAAAAGAGATTCAATCTACATAAATAAAAGTTAATGATTTTGCCCCTTATCGTGCGTTATTCTTACTTCTTAGGTGCACAATTTCATACACGATCGTGACCTAAGTATTTAGCTAAGGCCTCTTAGTTAGCAGCGTCATGGGCCCATAACTACACACTGCATCATGTATCTGGGCCTAGCTTTGGGCTAACAGATGTTGTTGTGCAGCCCATTAACATAACATAGTTTGGAGGGTAGAGTAAAATAAAGTTTTTAAGATGAATTGGAACAAAACTTGATAAAAAGAAGGGGACATAATATTTGGGAGAGGCACGAGGGGCCTTGGGGAGACCAAACACATACATGTTTTTGCTAACATCAATGTCATATTTTGTTTCATCTTTAACACACAACCCTTCATGTTTGGAGTAACCTAATATATAGCCTAGGGTGCCATTTTCATCCAACTCAACATAGGGGTTTGTCTAATCCTCTCCCTAATCTCCTTTAATCATATATATCATCGGTAATATGGTTTAATAATACAAAAACATGTATTTTCATGATAACACAAGTTAAACTTATCATAGTATTCCTAATTTTGGAAATGTTATCAAATTTTTAACACGTCCTTTTGATTTATTGTATCAATAAATGATGATGAATACATATCTCTTTTTCTGACTTCAAATTGTGAGAAAACTATATTCGTAAATTGTATTTAATTTGAAGCTGATTTTATATATCTTGAATCTTGATTAATTTTATCTTGATAAAATAAAGTTTGATATTTTGTGTTTACAAATAAATTATACTTGTTAGAAAAAAAAAATTAAATAAACAAGATCAAGGAAACTAATAGGTAAGTAAAAGTGCAAAGAATCATTATCTACTTGTAAAACAGATTTTAGAACACTAAATATTCTCATTTATTATAATCATATTTATTTAGTAAAATTTGATGAATTTTAATAATTATCTACATGTAAAATAGTTATTTTGTTTAATAAATGCTCTTATTTTTAATATTGTCATATTTATTTAGTTAAATTTAATAGTTAAATTTAAAAGATTAAAAGTAGCGATAACATAATTTTTATCTATATGTAAAATAAGAACTTTTTCTAACAAAAAATTTATATAATAGTAATCTTTTGAAACTTTTAAATGTTAAATAAATAATTGCAAAAAAAATTATAAATGTTAATAAGGTTTAATGATCGTTAGCACAACAATATAAAAAAACAAATGTAACGTTTTTTAGGCTTGGTTAACAATCTTTACATTTGTTTGTTTTACATTAGCTAACAATTGTATCGATCACTAAAAAGTTAACGATTTTTAAGGAAAAAAATACAAAATATAAGCTTGTTTAACGAACGTTATGAAAAAAATAACGATAGTTAATAAGGTTTAATGATCGTTAATAAGGTTTAAAAAAAAATTTAACGAACGTTACGGTAAAAAAAAAAAAATTAAAAAAATCTCGATCATTAAATAGGTTTAACAATCGTAAAATTGTTTAACCACCGTTAAACAATTGTTTTTTTTAAGTGACGAACGTTATTCTGCGCTAACGAACTATATTTAATTGTCGGGATTTATTTCGTTCATATTGAATGAGTTGTTTATCTATAAATGATATATTTTATTTCTTACGGAGTAGTATAATAATCCATTAACTACTAGTGAATAATATAAGAATATGGTAAAACTCCCCTATTAATGCTTACTACATATGCATACTAGTGTACTACCTGTGCGGGCGTGATTTAAAATTTATTCTAAACATTTGAATAAAAATAATTTTTTGTAGAGCATAATATTAATTATTCACTTATTCACTCTAAAGTTACTATCTTTTATTGTACGTAACAATTCAAGTTATATTTATATAATATAAAACAAATTTTGTCGAAAATTATAATTATAATATGATAAGTGCATATTATCCTCAAAAGAAGCTAGTTTAAGAAGATTTGCAAATTAAAATCGGTGAGATAAGATCGGAATTATCAGATTTTATTTACGGATTTACAAATTATTAAGATTTGAATTTGTAAATACCAAAATTATTGATTTTTTAAATACCAGATTTTATTTACGGATTAACAAATTATTAAGATTTGAATTTGTAAATATCAAAATTAATGATTCTTGAAATACCAGATTTTATTTACGGAATTACAAATTATTAAGATTTGAATTTGTAAATATCAAAATTATTGATTTTTAAAAGTAGATTTTTAAAATATTTTTGGGAGCTGCGTGAATTGTGACGTTGACACGTGACAAAGAAGGTCTCTCCTTTAATACTTATAAGATTCCGTTATGAACGTTGAATATTTAATCTAACGATGTTACATGTTCCCAACTTCCTACTCTAAGATAGGGTATTACCAGAACTTAACCCATCTCCGTTGGGCTATGTAACATGAAAGTTTCACAGTCCGGTTATATATACGAGTTAGATTCAAGTCTAGCTATAAGTTTAGAGAGTTTTCAACCTAAAATCAAATGACAATAAAAGGGTTAATTCTTAAGACTTATATAGACTGGCTTGTTGTTTACTTATGATAATGTAGGATTCTCCACACTCGCACCGACTCATCGAACACCCTCAACTTTGATCACTGAACTCATACCAAGACACATATAACATATTTTCTTGAGTGACACAACTTGTAATTTGAAGTTAACATTCAGCCAACAATCAAGTCAAACTTGCCATGTAAATTAAAGAGTACGTTTACTTTCGTCGTAACATGACTGGAGTTAAAGTAAAAAAAATATGAAATAGTTTACGCAATAACAAAATTGATTGAAATAACATTAGATAGTAGCAAAACACACAAAATTAGAAACGGGGCGAGAAGACATTAAGTTCAAATACGGGTTAAGATTTCTCTTCGGAAAGACTAAGTGCACGGCGATAAAATTCACAAATGCATGACGTTTACGGGAACTGTAGTTGTCATGGCTTTGAAAACCATAACCGTGAAAAAATATCCACGGTCACGGTTTCCAGAATCGTGGAGGCTACGGTTTCCGAAACCGTGACAAATTTACTTTGTAAATTTTACCAATATAGAGGATAAAAACAAACAAAAAAATTTAAAAATTTATCACGGTCACGAGGTAACGGGATCCGTGACCGTCGTTCAATTGTTAATTTTTCATCCGTGTCTTTAAAATCGCCCTTTTCCTTTTATCTGATATAGTAAGCATACAAAATTATATAACATGAAATTAAAACGGATAATTAACGTGGCGAGTATTGTGTCGGTTAACAAATTTTGACCTTTCTATCTACATCCGATCTATCCTTTTACCAATAAATCTGTTTTTCGAGTTCCACCCACATTTTAACGAAGTTTAGAGTTTATTTCAAAAAGGATTACACCTCTAAATTATCGTTCCTAAGTTGAAAGCAACTACTAATAAAAGCTTGGGTGGCCCAAAAGGTGATGAATTGAAAAGGGCGAGATTTTCACAATCTGAACCTAGGTAAAATTTGATTGGTAATTAGTGGAAGCTTTGATGGAATAACTATCTTAATAGTTTTCAACATTGTCACATGGTCCCAATTAACCCACAGTACATTACTAGTTTTTATGTCCCTTTTTGTTGGCCATTGGGAACTGTGGAGTAATTATGGAGTTGTGTTTTTTTACTATGGTTGAAAATGGTAAAAATAAAAAGGTTTTATTTTAATAAAAAGAAGCATTTCGAAAACGCTAGACGACACATCGTCTAGTGGATTGAAAAACCGAAAAAGATCAGTAGATGGACTAACCGTCTTAAAGGGTCACAATAAAAAAAAAAAAATACATAAAATACAACCTAAAAACCAGAAAACATAGGAAATTTTCAGGAACATCGAGTTATAGTTAAAGAGGCATCGAATATTATACAAAAAAACTCATTGAATGAAGGTGAAGTAGAGAGTATTATACACAAGTTAAAGTTAAAAGAGGCATCGAGTAGATATCAATTACTATCACCTACCTCATTTCAGGTACTTCCTACTTTCTTATATTTAGGTCTGGGGTTAAATGTCACTTACATTTCACATATCATTCTATAAATTTTGTCATATTTTTTCATATAGTGAACCAAACAATTTATCCTACAATTTTTTTCCCCAGAGTGGTTGCATTTAGTGATACAAACTAACAAACTTTAATTTAAAATTACATTTTGTTCACTTGTACATCTCGTATCTAATGGCGGAGCTTAACGGTTAGGGGACAATGTATGTAGCGTTAGAATTATAAGACAATAAATCAAATATCAAATTACAGTTTTGCGCTATATTCTGTAATTTATAATTTTGTTATAATAATTAAAATAATCGTTGATATATATATATGAATTAAAATCATATTTCTAATTCTCCTAGAATAAGATTAAATTCTTAAAAGATAGAATTTCACTAATATTGGTAGGGAAAAAAACTCAAATACAAATGTGACTAAAGTTACACGGCTCATCAACTTCCATGACCGAAGACTCTCCCATCTAGAGACGGATTCTAATCGTAATCGTTTTCATCAACAACTCTCATATAGTAGTAGTATCACGCCTTCAACTCAGTTACCAAGGTCCGTTTAAGCTATGAAAATATTCAACTTCTCTAAGAACACCACCTTAGTTAACATATCCTCAAGATTTTCACTTTTTTTATTCTTCTTTAGTTATACAATTTTTCTTTTCAAGAGACGTCATATGTAATGATACTTCAACTCTATGTGTTCAGTTCTCGAATGAAACATTGAATTCTTAGCCAGGGAATGATGCTCTGCATGTCACTGAAGAGTATATGTCTCCTTTTCTCCTTTCCCGATGCAACCAATAAGTTCTACAATCATATCATCTTCTTACTAGCCTCAGTCAAACAGTCTCTACAACATACTCGGCTTTCATAGTAGATATAGTAATGGTTTTCAACAATTTAGAAGTCCAAGAGATCAATATACAGCCTAATGTAAAGATATAACCGGTTGTACTTTTTATCTATTCAAGATCACTTGATGTCAAATCTACATCAACATACCCTTCTAACTCGACCTTTTTACCTTTAAAACACAAGGCATGTTCAATGGTACCCTAGCTTCAGTTATCTAAGGGTTCATTTCACTACTTCCCGATGTACATTGTTTTCCTAAATTGCCCATAAAACAACTAACAACTCCCTCTACATGTGCAATGTTAGGCCTTGTGCACGCAATTACATACATTAAATTATCACTTGTTAAAGCATACAAAGTTCTGTGCATTTAGGCAAATTCTATTTTATTTATAGATGAGTCCCTATTATATGTATCAAAGATTAATAAAAGATTTATAGGACCAAAATCACCACAACAAACATATCAAATCTCAGTTGCATACAATCAATCCGTAATAGAATGTAAATCATGTTATATTGGGGACGATTTTGTTTGGCTCTCACATCAGACCTAACATAAGCATCACAATTAATTTTGAGTGTTCCAAGGCTTGATTTACTACATTTTAGCAGACCGTAGAAACCAGTCGAGAATCATCCTCACCATCCCGTACAAACTCCCGTAAATCATAAAGAGTGTTTTCAGCCTCGTTTAATACCCTCTCCAGATTCCAGCAGGTTCCCTCGAAAATTCTAGAATTTCTATCCTGCCAGATCGACCACACCACTGTCAGTCATTGTTGTTTATCATATTGAGAAGCATTCTTCATAATTAACCTGAACCAATGCTTAATCGAAAGAGCGACGATCCCGATCCAGGCAAGGAAAAACCTTCCACACCTCATCCAGATCTGAACGGTTTGCAAGTATATGAAGACCTGATTTGATTTTTCCACATAGGTCGCACCAAGGTTCCATAATTGCTCTACGATGAACCAGATTATCTTTGCATGGGAGTACATCTAAGAAAGCCCACCATGCAAACTCTTTAATCTTTGGGACCATATGAATCTTCCAGAGTTTCTTCCAGACCTCATCCCCCAAAGCCATTCCAGAAGAGCTCGAGGCCTACAAGAGTCTAATCCTTTCCGAAACCTGAAGATTATACGCCGACTTTACAGTAAACATTCCATTATTAAATTAGTCTCAATATATTTCATCAGGAACCTCGCAATGAATTATTGGAATTTTAGTGACGGCATCAAATCGACCTCACCCAGCAGATTACGAACAACTTCCTCCTCCAACCAACCAGTCGACCAGTCGATAAGGTCAATAACTTTAAGATCTGAAGGAGCATTCCCCTTCCTAAAAGTCGGCCTGAAAGACATGGGTCTAGGGATCAATTGATCTTCCCAAACACGTATAGATCCACCATTACCCACACTCCAACATATACCTTTTGCTAAAACATCCCGTCCTTTTAAAATAATCTTCCATTTATAACTAGGTCGATATCCCACTGTAGCTTCAAGAAAATGTCCATTCAGAAAATACCTAGCTTTCAAAAGACGAGCACTCAAATATTCCGGATTTGTGATAATACGTCACCCTTGGTTTGCCAACAAAGCCATATTAAAAGCCCTTATGTCCCGAAATCCCATTCCTCCTTCCATTTTTGGTTTACACACGAATCCAGGAAACCCAATTAATATTTCAGTTTCACTCGTTTGTACCTATTGGAAGATAAACAAGAGAATATTATAATATCTTACTATTAAATGAAAAACGATATTATCTCGTTATTTTAGGAAATATATATTTTATTTTCATCTTTTATAATATTTCTTATGCTCTTAATATTCTCTTGTAACCCTATAAATAGAATAATAATATTAATACATTGTGTGGTTTTATCCCACCATAAATCTTTTATGGTATCAAGATATTATAATATTCTCTTGTTTATCTTCCAATAGTACCCCACCAAAATTAGCTCATAAGAAGCTCGATCTATATCAAGACAAACTCCCTCAAGAATCTTGAAGCATGACATAGTATAAGACGGAATAGCTTGCACCGCCGCCTTGAGGAGAAAATCTTTCCCCGCCCGACTTAAAGTCGATTATTTCCATCCCTTCAACTTCTTCCAAATCCTCCCTTTAATACTATAAAATATGACCTTCTTTGATCTCCCGATCATGGTTGACAATCCAAGGTATTTTTCATGCTGACTGACCTCTAAAATACCCAAACTTCTTTGTATCTCCTCCCTTGTTTCACTCCTCAAGTTATTACTGAACGGAAATTTAGCCTTCGCAAAGTTAACTTGTTGACCGGAAATCTCTCCATATACTCAGAGTATCTTTAAAAACTCATTGCTCTGTTGACAAGATGCATTTGCAAAAACCAAACTATCTTCCGCAAAAAATAGGTGAGAAATTGTTGGTGCCGAACGGGCAATTTGAATAACCTGATTCGCACCACAAGTCTCGTTGTTTCTGATCAACCACGATAAACCTACAACACAAATGAGGAAAAGAAAGGGTGAAAGAGGATCACATTGACGTAATCCCCTCCCGGGTTTGAAATAAGGTGTCAGAATTCCGTCCTTGAGGACCGAGGAGACACACTTCATCATCAATTGAACCCATCTTTCGTCGAAACCCATATCTTCCATACATGCTTGGAGATAGGACCACTCTACCCGATCATAAGTTTTTTCCATGTTTAATTTCAGAGCCATATATCCCTGCTTTCCTTCCTTCAATTTCATATAGTGAAAGATCTCGAAAGCCGCGAGAACAATGTCCATGATAAGCCGTCCTAGAGCAAAATCAATCTACGTAGATGAAATCACCTTGTCTAGACATTTCTTCAATCTGTTAGCCAAGACCTTTGCAAAGATCTTATAAATCACATTACATAGGCTAACGGGTCTCAATTCCCGCATGGATGTTGGGTTTTTAACTTTTGGAATAAGAGAGATAAAAGTATAATTGAGTGAAGAAGGGAAGGATGCACCTTCAAACAAATCAACAACAAACTTTGTAACATCCCTACGAATAGTATTCCAATGTTTTTGAAAAAATAAAGCAGGTAAACCGTCAGGTCCCGGAGATTTTGTAGGATGCATACCGAATCGCGCAGCCTTAACTTCCTCAACAGAACAAGACTCGATATCAAAAATTCCACCCAACAATGTCCCGATCTCCTTTGCTAATGAAGCATCATCCATTCCGAAAGGTATATCTAGAACCCGGACCCAAAACGCCATCTCCGAGAAAGTGATCTTAGAGGGCTATATGCTACCTGACTCTTTTAGGGTCACCAAAGCTTTGTCAAACGACCATGGTCCCATACGAAGCACTTGCTCCTTGTCCTCTATTGATGCGAACTGAAAAACATAGATATTTTTTCCTGAATTTCTCCAAAATTGAAGCCTTTTTCAACCTCCATGCTACCTTCATCGTCGACTGTAGCGCATAGGAATTAAAGGGTATGTATCATCATTGTACCGATGAGAACCGTCGATGGTGTCGTCTCCTTGTTCGCACCCCCTCTAGGCTTCAGGATTGAGCATTTCTCATCTATTAAATATATCTTTTGTTTTCCTCTCTCCATAGCCAAAATCAATTGCTTGAACTTGCATCTGCCTTGCAATACTCAATATCGGATAGCCTTTATCTAGACCCACGTCCGAATGGAGGGAGAGCAGAGGGTAACAAAGACTACGATAGCGTAATCGTCTTTAAGGCCTCCAGAGCTACTGGGGTTTTTCTCCAAATTTATTTAATCGATATTAATTAATAAGTCTTTGACAGATGTGGAGTAAAAGATAGTATTATCTAAAGTTTCATAAAAATAAAATATTCAATTAATGCACAATTAAATTGGTTATAAATTATCACTACAAATGTTTATAAAGGATAAAGGAGGGAAGCCATTAGGTCAATATGTTTGATGAGTTTCTTCCATATTACAAATTAATTTTTCTACATACCTAAAAGGTTATGCCATGTTTTGTGTGTATTTTTTTATTTTAGAAAAAACAGATAATTAATAAGGTTATTTTATTGAATAGGTTATCAATTTATCTAATTGGAAAATATTCACCTAAATAGTTATGTAATTTATTGTCCTTAATTTGTAATATTGACTTTTCTATTTCATATCCTTTCTTTTTATAGATTTTTTTTTTATTATCCTTAGTTTATGTGAAAATCCCAAGCTTTGATTCAAGTTGATAGTAGTAAATTTATCAAACTTTACCATGAAGTTATATTTGAAGTTTATTGGATTCAAAACCGTTTTAGTTAGGATTTTAAATAGGGTTATTCTATAATATTTTACAAAAATGTCCTCAATGCACTTGAGTATGTGACTCACATGATGACACGGATGATTGTGGTAGAAGACGAGTATGATAATGACTTTTTTGAAAATAAACCCCAATAATCTCAATAACTTTGAGGATGAAGCTTGTAAAATTGATATATTTTTATTGAATTTTATACTCTTTTAAAAACACATCATGTAATGTCTATATACAACTACACATTATCATTTAATGACCTTAACGAAAATAAACTACAATAGACCTTTATAGCATTAAACTAAACACACCCGAAATGACTCGACTTTTCCTCTCAAATAACCCGATGGATTTGCATACGATCATATAGATAAAATTTTGCTCAAAAAAAAAAAACTTAAAGATAAAAAAAAAATTGTGTAACTGAAATGAAGGCAAATTGGGGACAATAGCATAGGTCTCCGCCCAAACCCTAATTTTATAATACACTAATTGCGGTTCTACGAATTGCGATACAAGATGGGGGAAGGTAAGATTGAGTGGTCCAAAATAAATATTAATCATAGTGTTCCTTGACCAAATTCCTACAATACTCAATCTATTATTTATAATAAATAATACTATTAAATTGGGACCCACCTCATTTTTGATGGATGGGAATTTAGATGGCCCCACCTTTCTTCTCATTCCCCACAGGCCACAGCCATTAAACATGCATGTTGACAAAAGATGAGGCAAAAGTGGGCCTCTAAAATTATATAACTTTTATTTTATATATTTAGCCCAAGGTTTGTATGGAGACCATGAATATGGTCATGCTTTTTTAATGTCATTTCAGCGATATTGAATAACCTAAATTGTTCTAACCAGAACACTATACAATCCTTGGCTAAGATTAAGGAAAACTTATCTCTATTAGAATGGAGAGAACTTGAAATAGTACGGTGAAATATGTGGCTAATCAGGAACCAAATCATTTTTAATAAGAAAAAGATTCTCAAAATATAAAAGAGTGTGTTCGCAAAATGTGAGTGATTGGGACAAGGCCAATGAGAACCCATATAACTAGGTATGGGGCCGGTTTGAACCAAACCGCCAAACCGTCGGTTTGGCAAACCGGCAGTTTAGGTTTGGGCCGGTTCAAGGTTTAGGTTTCGGTTTGTGTTTTTCGGAAACCTAAACCGGCGGTTCAAACCGACGGTTTGGGCCTCCAGCCGGTTTTTTTTTTTTTTTTGCCCAACGGCTCTTAAAAGAGCCGTTGGATGATATGGCCTCAACGGCTCTTTTTTGAGCCGTTGGGGCCTTATGATATATATTAAAAAAAAAATAATAATTAATAAATCCCCCCCCACAATTTATCCTAATTTCCTATAAATACACATTCTCTCTTCCTCTACAAATCACACAATCTTCAACTCATCTTCTCTACTCTCCTAATCTCTTATTCTCGAATTCTCGATTCCTCGTATTCTCGATATCTCAATTTCTCGTAATGGCAAACCCAAGTGATCAAATTCCCTCTTCTCAATACTTTCCTAGCACCCAAGAGAGCGAAACACAAATGCCCGACAATCCCGATGTTACCGAAGTTCCACGAAGAAGTCTCCCCCCTCCGAAAATGCTTACATCCGAAATATTTACGAAGCATTATACCAAGGGGGAGCCGGTGAACGAGTATTGTCAAGTGGCATGCAACTATTGCCCGAAGGTGTACAAGTGGAAGGTGAAGGGCGGCTACGGGACATTGCAAACTCACATGGCAAACGTCCATCCGGAGAAGCTCGGGATTTCACGGGGACAAACACAATTGTCCCACGGGTTTGCATCTTCTACCTCTCATTCTCCTTTATTTACATATAATCATAGTGAAGAAAGTTTAGGATTGACCGATGTTATTTGTTCACATTCATTACCGTTTTCTTATGCCGAATATGAAGAAGTTAGGGAATATAACACTAGATATCTTCAACCTTCTTTTAAACCAACTTATAGGAAAACCGTTTCAAAATTAGTTAATAAATCTTACTTAAAAAAGAAAGAATTTTCTTTTATCGAATTTGGCTAGTTTTGAACATCAAGTTTCAACTTGTAGTGATATTTGGAGTACACAATCACAACAACATTTTTACATGGGCATTACTTTACATTTTATTGATAACGCTATGTTTTTGCATAAATATGTTATTGGTTTTCGGCATTTTAATCAAAGACATAATGCACTAGGCATTGCAAGCATGATTAAAACGGTTTTACAAGAATATAATTTACAACATCGAATTTTTTCATATTCTTTTGATAATGCATCCGCAAATACTGCCGCCGTAAACCATTTGGTTGAGGATGCAGGACAATATATAAAAACTCCTTATACTCATTAAAGATGTGCATGTCATATTTTAAACTTATGTGTTCAAGATGGACTTAAGGTTTTAGGAGATATGTTAACCCCAATCAAACTTGTTATTGATCATATTTGGCATGACTCCGATTTAAAAAGAAAATGGAGAAATTTATGTTTAAACAAAAATGTTCATCATATTGCTTTTTCCAAAAGATGTTGGAACTCGTTGGAACTCGACTTACAAACTACTTTGTGAAGCCGTACGTTATAAACTTTTGTTACAAGAATTTGCTTCAATTCATGTTCCTTGGTCAATTTTAGATGATGAAAATGTTTGGAAAACTTGTGCCCATATTTGTAATGTTTTAAAAACTTTTAATGATGCAACTAATACCATGAGTTGTGTTTACACTCCAACATCTCATAGATTTTTAGAAATTGCCGTTAATGTTTCCGAAGCTTTTGTAAAATGTTTTAACAAACCTTGCCTTCTACAATGTATGCTTGATATGAAAGAAAAATGGCTTAAATATTATAAAAACATTCCCATGATTTATCTTGTAACCGCCGTTTTTGATCCTAGACTTAAACCAGATGGTCTTTCCAATTTATTGACTATTTATTATGATTGTTTGTGTGTAAACTTAACACAAGAAGACTATAATATTCCTAACATTGTGCAATAAGTTAATACCGAAATTGGAAAATTACTTAGTACATTTGAATCTAGTGCTAGCTCTTCTTCTACCGCACCTAGTTCATCTCCCTCTTCTACTAGTTCATCTTCTTCTCGTTCACTTGCACAACAAGTTTTTGCTAGAAGAACAAAAACACCTAGACATTCATCTTCAAATGCGGAATATCAAGATTATCTTAACACTTGTTTTAATTTTGATGATAATGTTGAATTTGATATTTTGGATTGGTGGAAGAGATTAGCTCCCAAATATCCAACTTTAGTTAAAATTGTACAACAAATCATGGCCATGCCCGCATCAACGGTTGCGGTGGAGCAAGCATTTAGCCGAGGCGGGAACATTCTCGGTCACAACCGAACTCAATTGAAGCCCGAGAAGTTGGAGATGCAAGTTTGTGTTCAAGATTGGATAAGGGCGGCTAAGCGGAAACAAAGGAATGCACCGGTGTACGACTCCAAATTGGATTCCAACTCCGAAGACGCCGGCACTACTTCCGAGTCCGACATCGAAAGGTAAGCGGGATTTAAAAAAAAACTCGGAAGTCCGAAAAAAGGTAAGTCAAGGTAAGAGAATTACGTGGGCTTTGATTCCTCTTAATCCCGAGAGGATACGTAGGCAACCGGGAAACCGGTTCAAGCCCTTTAATTTTTCCGAGTTTTTTTTGTTAAATTGAATTTATGTTTCTTTTATTTAATTGGTATAAATTTTAATTACTAGTTTTTATATACTAATTTTTTTTATAGTAATTTTTTTTTATATAATATTAATTTTATTATATTTTAACATTATTACTTTGTATTTAATTTAATTTTTTTATTTTTTATAAACCGTGCTAAACCAGCAAACCGGCGGTTTGCCGGTTTCAAGGGCCCCGGTTCAGGTTTAGGTTTGCAGCCCATGACTACATATAACAAGAAAAATAAGGTAACGAAAACAAGGAGAAAAACTAAAAATATTAGATGGCAAAGGTCAAAGAAAGGCTTTATTATCAAACTAATTTTTGTTGCTCAAAAAATGATCTTGACCAATATGCTTTTGGTTGTATCTTACGAAACAATTTGGCTATTCCAGTGGCTACAGGAAAAGAAAGATGCGGTGTTGAATCGATACTAGAGGGTGAAGCATACGCTCTCAAGGAAGGTCTACAAAAGGCCAAACGACTAGGTGCTACATCAATTGAGATAGAAGGGGACAATTTGATGCTAATCAATTCGATTAACCAAGTTTGGAAGCTACCTTGGGAGACGGACATAATTATTTCACATATTTCCTCCTTGATCTCCACATTCCACAGCTTCATTAGTCAACACATATTCAGAGAAGTTAACACTGTGGTTGATAGAATCGTGAAACTCGGTTTTAATCAAGTAGCAGACGACGCAGTTCCAGAAGATGTTGACATCCTCATCCGCAAGGATGTCTTAGGTCGACCGATTTTTAGAAACTGATTCACCTATCTCTCTTACCTTGTACAAAAAAAAAATCATTTCAGCACCTAATAATATCTATTTTGCTGAATCACCTAGCTTGAAACTTCTAAATATATATCATTTTCACCACCCAAGAAACATTTTTCTGCATGGTCGTTCAAATTTAGAGGAATTATTTTTACGAAACTTTTCTTCAACCATTTATTGATCCGGGTGATTCGGATTCATGAGTACAAGTCACGAATATTGCCAATTTATAATATATTTTAAATTATTTTTAAAAAATTTAATATATTTAAAACCAATCTTATTTCACTAAAATATGAAATATTTTAGAAGGTATATAACAACATAAACAACTATATTGTTATAGTTTGTAATTTTAAGACTAGTATATACAAGATTTAATATATTTCGGGTGTATAGGGATGGGTGATGAATGAAAGACCTCACCCATCATCCATCCATCACCCGAATTTTTTGGGTTTTCAACCGTTTTTACAAAATCGGGGAAAATTACTACCTTAGTTAACGTGCGAATATAAAACTTTAACTATAATAAAAAAAAGGTATAATATATAAAGTTAGTGGGCTTTTCTAAAAATATCGAGTAAGGTTTCGGTGGACAAAACACTTACATCTTTACATGTATGTATTTGGTTAAGACGATTCTTATTCGGGATGGGCGATTTTAAGTACACGGCCATGGAATTAACAAACGCACGTCAAAGGAATTAAAATCTCAATACAAGATGGTTCTTTGAAGGTTCACCTTTAAAGAACCTTCTTGCCACCACAAGGATATTCTTTCAAATGAGATTGGGTCGGTCGTTAACAACTCGCCAAAGGAAGAAAAAGGTAAGCATGAGGAGACACCAAATAAAAGGATGACGTTCGGATCAACAAGAGCTTACGTCGAGCCAACAACGTAAAACAAAGGTGTTGCCCGGTAGGCAACCCGGAGGATCTAGAAGAAGAAGTAAAAGCACCAGAGGATGTGACGCTACACCTGCGCTTGGATGGACCCGCACCTGCGACAAGCTATTACTGCACCTACACCCCTCCTTGGCCGCACACGCGGTAGAAGGTTTGGGGAAAAAAATGAAAATTTCATTCCCAACTCTACACCATCCATCACAAACCTTCACCTACACCTCCACTTTCACCAACACAACCACTTACATAACATCTACACCACTACTCAAACACTTCACACCTCACCATTTTTCTAGAATTGTTCGTTGGAAACCACTCACCTCAAGTATGTTGCTACCGCCCCGCGGAAGCACCAAGCCACACATGTGGCGCCCCACGCATCCGCAACCGGGGACATGTCACATCGCAACCGTGGACACAATTTAACGCCCCCGCGGGACCCTGTTCACGCACCTGCGGCCCACCACTAGAAAGTCCATTCCATTGTTTGTCAGTAAGTATTTTCAATCCGTTCTACCAAGGAATATCAAGATGAACGAGAAGGAGTTGGAGGTTTACAACATTTCTAGACAAAGTAAGGTCCTCTCCACAATTTTTTTTGGATAAACATACGTTAGATAAACTTGGCATGCTCGAAATTACTAAATTAGGTCTTGAGAATGCTAATTTGGGAGATTTTTTTGAGAGACATGTCCTTGCATTATAGATACCTTTCAATGTAACATGTGGACTATGTTTTGGACTCCTTGAATTTCAAGTATTAGGACGGAGAATATGTGCTTAGCGTTGAACAACTAAGGACGGATTTCGGTGTTACCAAACCACCTACTGTAGGGTGGAAACGGGTTGTTGGTAATGAGGTCTACTTGAGTTTTGTTCCAGTGTTAGAAGAAGTAAATTTCGCTCAAAAAGCGAGTATTGTAACAAGATCACTCATCCATGCTTAAGATTGATTTGTAAAGTATTGATGAGCACCTTTTGTGGTATAAGGAAGACAACTAGGTGGTCATGAGAGACTTAGGGTTACTGTACTCTATCTTACCTTAGACCAATATTGTTAAAGAGTGGGTCCATTTCTTCCTAGCATCGCTCAAGAGAATTAGAAACGGTGATGCCCGGGACATTGTAGGAGTATAACTCTTATTATAGGACAAGTAATGACAGTATTTTCCATTGAATGGCCGGTTGCCGCCTCTCTTTTTACCGTGAACTTGTTGAGAAGATGTCTGATGATAAAGACGATCGAGAGACGGAACTTTTGGTGTCCTTGGCGTGATATGTGTCGTGTTCAAGCTCTTTCCCATCATCCTCCTAATGGGATTGAGTTGGAGTGATCTCTACCTTCCTTCTGATCCGATATATGAAAATGAAGGACCCACTCTTGCTGAGTGTGTTGCTGGAAGTTCGAGTTGTTAGACGGATGTCCATACCCGTCTTGATAAGATGAGTAGGCAGATTAAGGAGTTGAGGAGCATCTTGGGAAACTTACAAAGAGAGGTTTATAATAGGCTGAATGATTAGGGCAACCAGATTGCATTACTGAGGCGCCGCCAAGACCATTTCTTCTCTCCGAACGGTCCCCCAGACCGTCATGACGCCCTGCTTAGTGAGCCGGTTTTCCTCCCTCCCCCTTGTTTATATGTTCACAATTTGAGGGCAATGTGTGATTTAAGTATGGGGAGGGAAATAATGCGGTACATATTTCTATTTCATAAAATAAAATAAAGATTGAAAAAAGGCAATAAAAATCCTGGGATAAGTCAAAAACCCAAAAGGGCGACTTAGGCAAAAATAAGGTAATCCGACCAATAGTAGGTCGGTGCAAAAATGGATTCGAGTGATTTGAGATTTTTGAGACCATCTATGAAAGAAAAGAGAGGCATGGTGAAAACCCGAAAGGGCGCTGTGGCAAAATGAGTGAAAGTGTTTAGGATAATTCGTTCACGGCGTTGGCGACATAAGAAGAGAAGATATAAGGAGAATTCTGGTAGGCCACTCTTGGAGCGATAAAGATCTAGATGGTAGTTCATTCTTATTTATTCACATCACTATCACAAAGACATAGTCTATGCATGGTTTTTTTAGTCATATTATTGTATATGGGTGCTATCTTTGTGAATTCGGCTAAGGAAGCAAACATTGAGGAAATCAAGGGATTTAGTAGAGATCGAAGAAGTGAAGGAAAGATCAAGGAAGAACGCTCCCGGAAGTACCACCGCACATGCACCACAATCCCACCGCGCCCGCGGCGGAAGCACATTCCACAACTCATTAGCAATCATCCCATTCTACCTCATTCTACATCAAATCATCTCATTCTTCATTCCATCTCTCTCTCACACAATGAACGTAAACTTGTTCTCTTTGTTTTGTTTTGTTTTGTTCGCCATGGAGGGCTAAACAGCTTTAGTTCTCCTTGACAATTGAAGCTCTCGACGTGTTTTGGTTGTAAGTTTTCTGATTATTGAAGTATTTCATTCCATATAAAGTTTATGTTATTTTCTTGTGCTTAACTTCACGATTGTATTTCACCCTTTTATCTAGTTTGGCCATCTAGGTTCATGAGTCTTATCCAAATTAAAAGGGATTGTCGATTCCAGTTTCGGGTCGCTTATCTAGTAGCAAACACGTTTTACATGTGCGGGTTGCAGTGTATTTCGTGAGTAGGATTTAGCCATATGTCTTTAGTAACAGGTTGCTAATCTTTGTTTGAATGCTATTATTTTATTCGATTATGCAAGTTTATGAGTTGGATTTAATACTAAGTAATATCGGGGCTGGTTGAACCGGTATTTACATATGACCGAGATAAGAACAAACTATGGAATAAACTTTATGAAAACAATGATCAACATTTGCCTTTGTTGAAGTGGATAGTTGTCAAGTGCAACATTTTTCTATCGTAGTGAAGAACTTTTTATTGCTTTGTTTTATTTGTAACTTTACAACACCAACCCCCATTTGTTACCTATTAAGTTGTTAACTTTTAATTACACAATAATTGACTTTCTCTTTTGGGTTCGACCTTACTTGTCCACTATACTCATGTTAGTGAATTGGTTAGGATTTTACTTTCGATTGACATAAACATACGACATTTAGGCCGAGTTATGGACCCACATGTAGAGTTATTGTCTCTCATCAATGAGGATGCTCCAGGTCAATTAACATTCCATAGGGCTTTCAATTGGACAATTCAACCTTTACAAGTTACGATCTCCCATACAAAACTTTACAAATTCCTAGTTCATATACATAATATATAGTAATAAAACAATTATGATATATAGCATTTTTCGGCCAAAGTTTCAAGAGCAAAACTATTTTGCGATAAAAATTGTAATTAGTATCAATTTAGATACAAAATGTGAAATTAAGCACAAAATCCAATTTGGACTTGACGTGTCCCTGATATAAGTACAATTATGAAACACTTAGGGGAGACCATACAGTACTGCAAGTGCATAACCGTGTCAATGTAGGTATATGATGTAGCATATCAAGGTTGTTTCCAAGAGATCATGTTATCCTACTTTGATTTAAAAAAGTCTCTAATCAAATGCAAAACGTGTAAAATGAAAGAGAAAAGAAAGATCAAGTGATCACAAGATGCATTAATTTTTCCAATGAGATCGAGTGACAAGTACACTTGGATAACATGGATTGAGTGAAGAACATAACAGGTACACTTGGAACGAGTGAAAACATAGATCTAGAAACTAAGACAAGTATAAAAATGTGAGAAAACTATTAGGACTTGGGGTTAATTTCTCCAAATCCTTGATAAACCAATTGAGTATGATGTTGTGCCATGTAAGGGTATGAGAATTTAATGCTCAAGTGACAAGTTAATATATACATGTTAAAATCAAAGCATGAATCAATCTATCAACAAATGTCACATGGTATTTTCTACACAAGTGTTGATAGACAACTTTAAGTCACTAATAAGCTCTAGATGAAATCATACAAGCATCACATGGTGTTTGTTATTTGCTCACACAAATCAATCTAGTTTAGCATGGATAAACACAAAACAAGCATGCAAGTCATCCTTTCAGCCCTAGGAAGGCATACTCTAGCATGATAGACATCTAAACAATCATCACCATTAATGAAAATACTTGTAAGTCTGGTCCATAATGGTCGGCCCACGAGGAGATGTAAAAACATGCTTGAAAACATATAATGTACATAAGAGGAACAATCTAGATCAATATCTAGAATCCGACATTCAAAATGAATTCAAACATATATCAAATATGTCAGATTGATTCAGATGAGAACCAATTTTCCTATAAGGAGTGAAAACCTATCTCAATCGTTATATTAGTATAGATTAACAAGTAAGATTAAAGATAAATTTTGTAATTAAAGTGTCCATATATGGTATTAATTCGTTACCTTAAATGAGAGATCGTTTTGCCTATTTGTGAATCAAATAGTATAGAGATAACTAGCTGTAGTACCCGCGCCTTGCACGGGATGTCAAAAAATTAATTATAAGAGTATTTATATATTTTATTCAATATATATGTGTGTGTGAGAGAGATAGTCTATTAGAATATCCGACAAACCAATTTTATTATATTTAAGCAAAAACATTATTATTAAATTATTTAAAAAATAAATGCAAAAATTTAAAATTGTTCTAACGTAAAATTGTATAGGATTACGTTATTATATAAGATTATCCAAAATGAGAAATATGAATAATAATAATGTAATATTTTTATTGGTTATAATAGGTTTCAATATTTTTATTTATGTAATAATTGACCATGTCAAAAAAAATTTTGATAAAATACACTTAAATGAAATAAAATAAACCAACTACTAAAATAAATAAATAAATAATATGATATTGAATAAATATGTGTATTTAAAATATCCGATTATTTAAAATGAAAAAAGTAATTGGCCAATCATATATTTAGTTTAAAAATAACTTCAGTTAAAAAAATTATATAATGTAATCTTCTAACACATAAATAGTATAATATTTCTTAAAGATATAAAGTTATTTTTATTTATATTATAATTTTTTCTTATATATCATATCAAACCTTTAATTGAGAAACAAAACAAAATAAAAATAGAAATAATTGACTTTATATAAATAAGACATGATAAAAATCCGACATGTCTTAATATAGTGGTGACACTTGACAAAATTTTAGGTGGCTTAATGTGGTGGTGACACGTGAAAAAATTCGATGTGCTTCAATGTAACGGCGATACGTGGCTTAATTAATTTCTGCTATAGTATATAGTATTTTATACTAGATATTGTTACCAAACTTGAATGAACATTAATTCACATATCTTAACCGCTTGTTACCGAAAATACTAGCCGCGACGATTGATTTCATTACACATCCGAGATGGAAGATGGGCTTAGATAGAGACGATG
The DNA here is from genome assembly GCA_002319775.1 of Fagopyrum tataricum. Classification (NCBI taxonomy): domain Eukaryota; kingdom Viridiplantae; phylum Streptophyta; class Magnoliopsida; order Caryophyllales; family Polygonaceae; genus Fagopyrum; species Fagopyrum tataricum. Next base: position 8,866,142 of record CM008281.1, read on the forward strand.
TTTATTAATAGAAAGAACATTGTGTTCATAAAAAAAAACATATTTATTCTTATAAAGAATAGTGTGTTTATAGAAGTCGTGTTTATTCTTATAAAGAACATCGTGTTCACAGAATTTGTGTTTATTCTTATAAAGAACATAGTGTACATATAATTTGTGTTGTTTGCATTGATATAAAGAACACCGTGTTAATAGAATTTGTGTTTATTCGTATAAAGAACATAATATTCATATAATTCGTGTTATTTGCAATAATATAAAATCTAACACGATCCCAAAATGTTCACAACGATAAATATGTCTCATGAACAAATCCATTAATATTGGAAATATTACATGACCATTACTATGAATCATCAAATGCGAGGATACTGATGAACAAGACTATTACTACAGGAAAAGCAAGTATGAATGTGTCGTACACGATCATTACTACTGATCAACAATGCCATTAGGCCCATTACTACCTAGAACTCTAATAATACACAACTCTCATGATCTACGAGTATTAATACTTAAACATACACAGATACACTACTATTCATATAAATTCATGACGATTAGTAACTAATTCATAATGAACAAGTACACGTCCATTACTCCACTGAATATGATATATAATATACACAAACGAATAAGATGAAAATAGTGATCCTAAGATTAAACACAAGTGTCACCTATGTATAAAAACTAGAAAGTAACAAATAAAACTCACTGATAGATTTCATTGGGTCGGAAACGACGTGGGGGTCCATAGCACGTCCGAGCGCATATGTGCGTCGGGCTCAAGTCCAACACATAAGACTATGTTCCATCATAAAACCAATGGACAATATAAGGAGTAACCCACTAGCTTTATATACTAGGCTTGTTATCTCAATATTGTCGATGTCCCCCACACTCACACAATTGTCTGACTGACATGAACCTACACATGCACGAATCACTCATGCACTATTCGATTAAAATATAAGTGCTAATAATAGTGTCCATTAGAAACACTCGTGCGTGAACTTACATGTGCATGCTCGTGCAAAAGTTAATTAATGTTAATCGTGCATGACCATACATGACCATGAACACTCATATAGTAATTACAGACAACAATAATGACACGTTTCATGGAATGAATATTTTATTTCCATAACGAGAGTTTTCATCATCTATTTAATCCGTGATATTAAGTTGATTAATATTTTTTTTATTAATTACTTACCGGATTATTTACATTGTTCATTTTTTTTATAGATAAACATGCATCTCAAATCAAACAAAGAAAATAACACTATTATGTTAAAGAAACTAGCATAATATCTGCCCTCCTAGGGGATGATATAAAATTTATTCATAAATTAATCTATTATATATATTAATAATAATAATAATAATAATAATAATAATAATAATAATAATTGTATATGGTAAGCCAAAAACCAAAAATTATTTTATGACTTTTAAAATACATAATTTTATTATAAGAATATTTATATCTTTTAACAATAATATATTATATTTGCTAATATATATTCTCATAATTTTCTTTTAGAAATACACGACAAAGTTTTTGTCTAATATACATATAGTTAGTCTATTGAAATATCCTATTTCTTATATTTTAATAGGGTGGTTACATGTGACAAAATTCTAGGTGACTTAATGTGATTATGACATGTTGAAAAATCCAATGTGACAGTGACACGTGGCGTTATACACTTTTATTTTAGTATTATGTATTAAAATCTTGTAACGTCAAATAAAATAATTTTGAAGTCAACAGTATTTCTCATTCATTAGAAACAAATGACTCTAATAATTTTAATGTAGAATCGATACTTTTAATCCATATACACGTCATGTTTTTATTAACCTAATAAAATATAAACATATAGTAGGATTGGATAGTATAATTTTTCTGTATACTATTTTATATTACAAAGTTAAAATCATATATAGTTATTCAGTTTGGTAAAAAATATTAAAATTATTTCTACTATATAAATTAATATTACTTTACATATTAATAATCTTAGGGTCTGTTTACTTGCAGATTGATTTATTTTTGGGTTTATAAACTAAATGAGTTTATACGAGTTTATAGTTTATTTTCGGGTTTATTTTCTCAATGGGTTTATATATATAAATCATATAAGGTTGTTTACTTGTAGTTTATTTTTTTGGTTTATTTTTGTTTAAAATACACTTATGTCCCTAAAAAGATCGAAGAACGACGGGGAATACATAGAGATAAACAAAGAATATCGGGTTGGAAAAACACAAGGCTAAAATCGGGTTTTAAACAAAAATAAACTCATCCCAACAAAAATAATTTTGCTCAGATAAGTTTATTTTTGAGTGGTTTATAAACCCAAATAAACTCATAGAGAATTAAACCAATCTCTAAGTAAACGCACAAAAATTAAACTCAAGGTTTATAAACTAAATGAAATAGAAATAAACTACAAGTAAACAGGCCCTTAATTAAGTGAAAAAAGATTAAAATTATATTCCATACTATTAAGATTATATGTGGTAAAATGTTAAAAAGGAAATTATTAAACCAATAAATCATATATAATTTTAATTGATATAAAATAACATAAATAAAATAAAATAAAAAATGTTAAAAAAATGATGTAGCTCAATCTAGAATCGACACATGATAAAATATGCCTCGGCTTAATGTGTGGATGCCATGTAACAAAGATAAGAACTTTACGTTCAATTACCCTAATTATTTCAACATTAATTCAATCTTAGCGGTTATCCATTATATTTAATCATTTAAGGTTCTCATTTCTATTCATAAAATTGATTTTCACTCGAACCGATTCATGTATATATATTCGTTCTTATTATTTTCATTATTTTTATTTAATAAAAAATAAGAATTTTTTTTTTCTCTTTCTACTCCGATACGTGTTATACTCTAATATATGTTGTATTGGAATAACCACATTTTTCTTTCTTGTTTTGCTTATATTTTTTTAGGTTTTGTTAATTTGTAGATCAATCATTTTCTATATTAAGCTTGCAACTTAACAAAAAATCAAAATAACTCAAGTTAATCAAACAAGTACAAAATATATATCTCAAATAACTTGCAATAATTTATGAGATTGTAACAAAAAAGGATCTAATCTTGCAAATGTAATACAAATAATATTTTTAATTAACAAACTCGAACAAAACACAACCAATAAAAAAAATGTAGGTATTTTACATTTTTATTCTTTTATTTATGGGTTCTAAAATATACAATAATTAATAAATAATAAAAAGTAAAGAATGTAGGTTAGTTAAATCTTTTTATTTTTAAAAAAGTGTATCAAGTTTTAAAATATCCTATAATCAAGCAGGTTCAATCCAAGAAGAGTAAACTTTTTATACATGTAAGTAATTAAAGTGAGGTAATTAAGTATTGATGACTGTTGATCACGACGAGGTTGAATTATTGGCAAAATGTAATCAAATGTTGAAGTCATATCACGAGCAAACACACACTATTATAGTTCAGAACATCAAAATCATAATTATATCACATTTTAGTTACTTAAAATAAAATATAAAATATAATTTTAATCACATCAAATCAAACTTGATTACCCGATGAACGTTTTCCATTAACCAAATTTCAAGCTTTTGCTTAATGATAATAATTCCAAAATAACAGCTGGGCATATTCTAAAAATCACCTTAAAATAAGGGAATTCCTATGTTTTTATTATCTCGTCTTATGTATATTTTTTATTAAATATAATCTAAAGATAGATGAATTTTGGCCGGTGTACTTTGACTTGCAGAAAGTAGGATATATAGCTAATGGTATAAATGCATAAACAACTAGATAGTTCAGTGATTAGAGTAATAGACTTATTAATTGAGTTGTTCAGGTTATCAGGCTAATAATATTGAGAAATTTAATGATACAAATAAATCCAATTTTGCAAAAAGAAAAACATATATTCTCACTTCTCAGTCATGAGTTCTCACACACAAACAAATAACACAAACTCCAAATATATGAATATACAGCTTCTCCTTCACTGCAATTTGGCCTTTTCCTAGTCTTTTTCCAGACGAGTCTGCTATCATCTTTCTCCCCCTTTGAATTTATTCAGTACCCTTTTAAGGGCTTAAACCCTCTCCTTTCCTCATCTAGCAGTGACTGTAAATTTACTGTAACAACCCTTTAAACCCTCTTTTTCTCCCTTTTGCTCTCATCTGATGTAACTACAGTTTACTAGCGAGTAAACCCAGAACAGACTGTACTCATTCATACAAGCATCAAAATTTCAAACCCCAACTCCCTTTCGCCTTTGCCCTTTTCTCAGCTTCAGTAATGGAGGAAACTCAAGATTCTGATACAAACAAGAAATGGGTTCCTCAAACTACAATCACAAGACCTAACAACAACTATTATCACCAGTTTCATCAATACCAGCCAATATTGCACCAATCAAACCCTGCCAGCACAACAAGGCCTTGTTTGTCTAACCAAAACCAGGGTTTCCCAGCTCTTCTTCCTCTTCCTTCAATCTTACCTCTTCATCTGAATCCTTCAGCTCTGTTTTTTCATCAAACCCAGAACCTAAATAGCCTAAACTCAAAACCCCATCTCCATAAACCTTTTAAGAAAAGACCCTCTTGTCCAAATCCTCCTCTTCTTCCTCTTCCTATTCTTCCCACTACCTCTAATGCAAGGTTGCCACCTTCCATGCCTTTCCCAGGTATATAACAGAGTTCTTTAATTACTTTTGTTTTCACTTGTTCATTATTGTAATGTAAATGAACATTTTTGCATGGTTGTGGAATTCCAATATATAGTTGTTTCATTTTTATGTTTTTTAATGTTAGGATCAGCATCAAATGGGATTCAAGTTGATGTACAGCATAGCAGACCAAATGATTCTCACAGGCATAAAAATAATGGTGTTGCCTCTACAAAAGCACTAGTGGTAGCAACAAGGCCTGATTCAGGAGGTGTAGAAGGTCAAGTTATCTCCCTAATTGCTAACCATTTTCGAGTACAGTTTGACCCATCTCAGACAATTTTCCACTATGATATCGAAATCTCACCCAATCCATCAAAGGAGATCGCACGCATGATCAAACGAAAGCTAGTGGAAGACAACTCAGAATTGCTCTCTGGTTCTTATCCTTCATTTGATGGCAGAAAGAATTTGTACAGTCCTGTTAAATTCCAAGGAGACAAGATTGAAATCTATGTTAGTATCCCAGTCCCCACAACCAACAACAACAAGCTGTCACTACAAACCAATCATGAGCCTTTAGAACAAAATGAACTAAAGAAGAAGCTTTTTAGGATAACCATTAGACTTGTCTCTAACCTCAATGGTAAAAAACTGATAAACTACTTGAGCAAAGACTCCAACGCCGAGGGTGATTTAAAGCCAATCCCACAAGATTACCTCCATGCTTTGGATGTGATTTTACGCGAGAGCTCAACGGAGAGCTGTATACCGGTAGGGAGGTCACTGTACTCACCTTCAATGGGAGGAAGTAAGGAAATTGGAGGAGGAGCTGTTGGATTAAGAGGCTTCTTTCAAAGTCTTAGACCAACACAGCAAGGACTTGCTCTCAATGTAGACTTAGCTGTCACTGCTTTCCATGAGAGTGTAGGAACCATAACTTACTTGCAGAAACGATTCGAGTTTCTTCGTGATCTTCCTCACAGGAAGGATAAAGCTCTTAGGAGTGTAGAGAAAATGGAGGTCGAGAGGGCGTTGAAGAATATTAGGGTCTTTGTGTGTCATAGAGAAACTGTTCAGAGATACCGGGTTTATAGCTTGACTCAAGAGATAACTCAGGATCTTTGGTTTAAAGATAGAGATGGGAAAATGTTGAGGATTGTGGAATATTTTAAGGATCATTATGATTATGATATACAATTTAGGAACTTGCCTTGTTTGCAGATTAGTAGGAGCAAACCTTGTTACCTTCCTATGGAGCTTTGTGTGATTTGTGAAGGACAGAAGTTTCTTGGTAAGCTTTCTGATGATCAAACTGCCAAGATTCTCAAAATGGGATGCCAGAGACCGAGAAAACGAAGAGAGATCATCAATGAAATCATCAATGGACCAGTTGGGCCAACAAGGTAAAATTATAAATACCATATGATTTCAATCCTCTCTTGTCATTGCTGCTTAACTGTATATATTTTCAGTGGAAATCATGTAGAAGGATTCAAGCTTCAAGTTTCGCGGGAAATGACTAGATTGAAGGGAAGAGTTCTAAATCCTCCAAAGCTGAAACTCGGGGAAGGAGGGTTCATAAGAGATGTAGTTCCAACACGGCTTGATTGCCAATGGAACCTTCTAGGCAGCCATGTGATTGAAGGAACTCGAATCGAGAGATGGGCATTGATAAGCTTTGGTGGAACACCTGAACAGAAATCCAACATTCCAAAATTCATAAACCAGCTTTGCTTGAGATGTGAACAGCTAGGAATCTATCTGAATAAATTCACCACAATGAGTCCTCAGTTTGAATCAACCCAAGTCTTGAACAATGTAAGTCTGTTAGAATCAAAGCTCAAGAGGATCAGAAAAGCTGCATCAAATCACCTTCAGCTTCTTATATGCTTAATGGAGAAAAAACACAAAGGGTATGCTGATCTAAAGAGAATCGCCGAGACCCGAATAGGTGTGGTTAGTCAATGTTGCTTGTATCCTAACCTTAACAAGCTGAGCTCGCAGTTTCTAGCAAATTTAGCTCTCAAGATGAATGCCAAAGTAGGTGGATGTACAGTAGCCTTATACAACTCATTACCATCTCAAATTCCAAGGCTTCTTCGAAATGATGAGGCGGTTATTTTCATGGGAGCTGATGTAACACACCCTCATCCATTAGATGACTATAGCCCATCTGTTGTTGCTGTTGTAGGAAGCATGAACTGGCCATCAGCAAACAAATATGTATCAAGAATAAGATCTCAAAGGCATCGACAAGAGATAATCGAGGAACTCGGAGAAATGGTAGGTGAAATCCTTGAAGACTTTCTCCAAGAAGTATGTAAGCTACCAGAGAGGATTATCTTCTTTAGAGACGGCGTAAGCGAGACACAATTCTATAAAGTGCTAAAAGATGAGCTTCAATCAATAAAGAGTGGTTGTAGCTCAAAATTCTCAGGATACAACCCTTTGATAACATTTGCTGTAGTGCAAAAGAGGCATCACACAAGGCTGTTTCCTGATGAAAACGATCCGAATTTTGTTAATCTACGAGACGAAAACATTCCACCAGGGACAGTTGTGGATAGTGTGATTACTCATCCAAGGGAGTTTGATTTCTATCTGTGTAGTCATTGGGGAGTGAAAGGTACAAGCAGGCCAACACATTATCATGTATTGTGGGATGAGAGTAAGTTCAGTTCTGATGAGTTTCAGAAGCTTTGTTACAGTTTGTGTTTCACATTCGTAAGATGTACGAAACCAATTTCAATTGTCCCTCCGGCTTACTATGCTCATCTGGCTGCTTATAGAGGTAGACTTTACCTGGGGAGATCAGAATTATGTAACAAGGATTTTAGTCTCTCTCGTGCAGCTCCTCCAAAGGCTATGCCTCTTCCTAAGATCAGTGAAGATTTAAAGAAGCTTATGTTTTACTGCTGAACTTGGTTCCCCTAATTTCAGAATTATTATATGTAATGATGATTGTTATTATTGAGTTGAATGAATAAATGTGAGGTTGTGAATAACAAAGTAGTTAGCTGGTATGAATATGACTGTATGAGTAAGATCTTGAAAAAATGAAGGAAAATACAGAAAAGAAATGGCGTAGGTTTTACACGAGAATGGAATCTGCACAGTGAAATTGTCCTTTGTTTTGTCAGGTAGTATTATTGGAGAATGGAAGATGAGTAGAAAGGTACGTAAGAGAAAATAATGTAAGCTAGTAAAAATGAGTTGTCAAAAGGTGTGTAAATTTAATATACCTATTTTCCATGCATGCAATGCAAGCATCTGCAGGTTGCAGAGAAAAGGAAGTATCAACGGAAGGAAGATGCCTCTTTAATCTTTATCAGTCTTACTGTGGGTGTCCCCACACTGAATTGTCTCCCACCTTCAAATCCTTCTACTTAATTCTTGCAAGTAGTTACTGTTTGACTGCTACTTGTTTTCCTTTTCACAGATTTTTTAGCTCATTAACATATCCCTAGGAAGACAGGAAGAAATACAAAATATATATTGTCAGAGCACGAATAAAAAGAAGCCAGCTAGCCTTGTGTCCATCCAAGAGATATAGAATAGTATCATACAAACACAATACAGGGTAGATTAGTCCAATGGTACCAAAGATTGAAGTGAAAGTGCAAAAGGAACATCCCACTAAAATATAACCTAAGATGAGTAAAGGGGCACTGCCAAAAAGACCACCATTTCTCTCTCAAGGACACTACACAGTACACACCCTAAAAACTCTGTCTTTGTGTCTAAACTTACAGTTTACAGACCCCACCTTTTACCAATTGTATAAATTTTATCATACTTAAAAAAAAATATTATAAACAAATCATGATACTTGTATGTTGTTTATCGATTGAAAACCCTGCGATTGTAAGAATAAAGCAATTGATTTAGCGTGTCATGTAAGAATCGTTTAGACTATAGAGTAGGATGAAAGCAAAAGCCAAAAGACATGACCTTTTTCCGCTCCACTGCTCCTACTCTCCCATCAAATATCAATCCTCACTCCTTCGAATCTTTTTTAATTACCTGATCGTTCTCAATGGGCCTGATCATTTCCATCCAGGCCCAATCCAGATACTGAGCTTCAACAACCAGCGTTTCTGGACTTCTCCTAATGACCCGGCCCATCAGAAAATAAACGCGGCCCAAACTGAAAGCCCAAATCCAGAATCCGTTTCCTACACGCATCCTCGTCTATCGTCATCTTCAACTAACTTCCTTCCGCCAAGAAAAGTTGATGAACAACCAGAGGTTTGCAGAGTCCAGAATCTATTACTCTGTCCACCCCGCTGCCATGTCAACCGTGCTTCCACCTTCAATCGCCGATTTCTGTGGCGTTATTTCGGAATCAAAGCGCATAATCAACGCTCACTCTCGCCATTTCTTAGCTCTCTCAGTCCTCTTTCTCCTCCCTCTCTCCTTCTCCCTTGCTGTCTTCCCGATCCTCTTCTCATCCTCTTCTTCCTCGATATACAGCCATGTCTCCGTCCACGCTCTCCGACGAATCTCAGCATCCTTCCCTCCACTGCACCACCACCGCCTCCACCTTCATATCTCACTCGAAACCCTAACTTTCGTCCTCCTCTTCGCCACCTTCTCCTTCCTCCTCTCCCTCGCCGCTGCCTCCACCGTCACCTTCTCCGTCTTCCATGGCTTCTATGGACGCCCTGTCAAACTCGGATCTGCACTGACGTCTCTCTCCCGCTCCTTCCTCCGCCTCCTCGCAACCTCCGCCGCTGCGCTTATCTCGTTCTCCTTCGTCGTTGCTGCATTTGCTTTTTTCAAGTTCGTCGCCTGGAAGGGGTTCGAGTTAATTGCCGGAGCAGATCGAACACCACTCGATTCGGTATGGTTTCTTGCGATCTCGTACGTGGGAACCCTAATTTTTGCTTTCGCTTTTACCGGTCTGTCCGTCAATTGGATACTCATGAGCGCTGTAGTTGTGATCGAATCACGATGGGGATTCGACGGACTATTTCGGAGCAAGAAGCTCGTCAGCGGAATGAGATGGACGGGGCTATATCTAATCTACTTCTTCTGGTTAACTTCCGGTCTTCTGTTATGTATCAGCTGGATATCCTCTTCTGATGCAGGTAACGGTGGAGGCGATTCGGATGTCGTCTTTTCACCCACTGGAGATTGGTGGAGGAATTGGGCGTTTGTGGTTCAGATTGTGGTGACCTCTGCAATATTGACCGTGATTTTACTACATGGAATAGCAGCAGCCGCGGTGTTCTACATGTACTGTAAAGCTGTGAGAGGGGAATTAGCCGATGAGATTGCAAAAGAGTTTGCCGCGGAGTATGTGAGCTTGCCATTTGATGATGAGAAAGTCCCTCATCTGGTCTCAGTCATTAATCACTGAGCTTTTGCGTCTGATATGATCATGACGTTCTCCGCTTATAACCAACTCATGTGCTATATACGCTTTTTCTGGCTGAATAATGTTGCAGCAGGAAGTAGACTGTATAATTCCTTAGAGAAATCTCATATACTTCCATTGTAAAACTCACCTTCATGTGAATCGTGGCTTGTGCTAAACTTTAGCCATTTCCTTTTGCTTGTTATGGCTTATGTAATGTGTTTTCATCCATAGTCCAATGATCAACTTGTGGATATATATCTATAATAATTTTTTGCTGATTACAAATAACATTTGATCAAGATTTTGTTTGCTAGTAAAAGGACAGGGCAATTTGGAAGTTTGCTTCACAAATCACAATGAACACAAGGCCTTTTTGGTTTGCAAATCTGAGGGTTCTTACAACAGTTGTTAAACTGAAAAACATAGCCTAGAATTACAGTTCTAATAAAGAATTTGAACAGCTTTCTTCCTAGGAATGTCCATTGCAGGATCTAAATACAAATGGTAGCTACATGAAGATGAATAAACACATTGTTCCATTGCTCTTGATATTACATCAGTACCTTCTAAAATTGGGATGGGTAAACGGGGATGACGACGACGATGCTTTTAGTTTGGTAATGGAGCTTGCGTCACCATAAAGAAGATCGTTCCAGTTCATTTGTCCTCCTAGCACAGCAGCAGATGAAATCCTATCACTATCTTCACCTCCAGAAGCTTCATACCCATCACTGGTTGAGCTAGAGCGCTGAATCCTGGGCAAGGCTGCAGAAAAGGGTCCACTCCCGGCTCCCAAACTAGTCAGCTTCCTGGCCTCCTCAGCTCCAGAAGACGAGACCCGAAATGAGGGAAGATCAGGTGAATCTAAACTGCTTTCAGGAGAAGAATTTGCCATGTGAGCAGAGCTGGGCATGGCAAAGCCAGACCGAAATGCATTCCTTGCTTCCAGTTGAAGTGGGGCCATACTGTTGACCGCTGTTTTAGCCGAGGGCCCCACATGTTTGTTGCTTCTCCTCCTATTATTGTCAAGCCTCGCCCCAAAGCTGCTGTCTTCTTGTCTTGATGAGATAGGTTGTAGAATTTTTGACTTCTTCCTTGCTTCTGATGCTGCTTTTGAAACTTCTTCTGCATTTAGACGGGCTAAAGTCCAAGGGCTGATCTTCACTGCCGCGCTTTTTCTCTTGTTTGGCTCCTCCTTGACCATTTTCTTCCCATAAGAACTCACAGATCCTGTTTCCGGAGGGACTACATCATACTGTCATGACATAGTTCATCGGATGTCAAGATTATACACAAAGCTAATCAAGAAACTCTATTGTTCTGTAAAAGGGCCATGTACTTACCTGATCCTCTACAAATAACCGAGGAGGTGTGCACCATGCACCTCGATGGAAAGTGTTAAACGAGCTGGCACTGCTTAGCCCAGTAAGAGAGCTAACTTGTGACATCTGAGGGCTTTGTTGCCCTCCTCCAACAGCGGGTTGTTCCTGTTCCCTTAGAGCTATGATATAGTCATATGTGCTTAATCCCTACAACAATAGCGCCCACTTATTCAGCAATTACTCAATTAGGTGGTGAAAAACAATTATCTCAGACAAGGAAAAAATATACTTATGTCAGTACCTTCCTTATTAAGAGGATATGAAAGAAGAAAAGTTGAGCTAGTGGAAGAGTTGCAATCATCGCCAAGATGGTACACACAACCTGCCATAGTTCAAGCTTACCATGATTAGAAAGAAATTTTCATTTTAACACGGCCAGAGAAGGGGAAAATTCTGATCACGAACCACCACAATAACATAGGGAACAATTGTGAAACTGGATCCTAGCTTGGAAACAATGTCTTGGCTAAATCTCTTCCGATCCAGAAAACAACAGATCAAAACAAGGATTCCAGTTGACCATTGAAGAATAAGCTGCAAAATTAGAGCACCAGATATCAATTGAAGGCTCTGTGTCTGTTGTTTCCAAGCAATTGAAGCCAATGCTTACCAGTAACTGGGCAAAAACCATAAGGGTGAAAAACTTTCTGTAATTCCTTTTGCCTATGCAATTATTCAGCCACTACAAGAGAAAAGACAAGAAGATTATGAAGGTTCATAGTAAAAGAAACTTGCCAAAACAAATTGAGAAAGTCTCTAGTACCCGGCAATGATGATCAAAGTTGTCTACACATTTATCACAAACTCTGCAGTGCTTGCTGTACTTGAAAACCTACAAGGAAAACACTATCTGAACCTCGCGAATGCATGACAAAAAATGCGAGACATACTGATTTTTATGTACCTATGCCGTTATGCGTACCTCGACTTTGCATAAGCTGCAATAAAACATGCCATCTTCACTCATATGTCTAACTGAAGATTCTTCCCCTCCATTCAAACATTTGCATAGCAAATAACAAGGATAACACAATACCCCAAGAAGCCCAGATGAACACAATGGAGATGCATTTGCTGCACTTTCAGCATCAAAACCTTCTACAGTTGTTCCATCCACACCCTTCTTTGGTACATCTGGTTCACATATTGATGACGTTGATTCCCCATGTAATTTAGACTTCTTTGGCTGGGAGGGTTCTCGCTTGCCTGATGTTTTGAGATATTTTTTGGATTTGAAGACTCCCAGATCTGCTGGATCAGCTGCAGCACACCAGATGTATAGGCCAAATACACATACAATCTGAAAGAACAAACTATCTTATTCAATGTTGTATAGACAATGACCACAAATTCCATACCAAAGGCAAAATTATACCATAATTAGCAACAAGAATGGATGCATAAATGCAGGCTTTATTTATTGCTGTTCGTAAGGTACATTTCATAGTCGACCATGAATGGCCTATTAACCAGCTCATTTGTGATCAAATTTTAGATTCAACCTATTCAGGATTGTGAATCTCTCTCCACTCTCCAATATTGTAGAGTATCAAATGCATAACTTACAAGAGGATAGCCAGCATTTGCAATTCGAGAAATATAAACATATAATCCGGATACATGAAGGGATTGATCATCAGGATTAGTATGTAAATTTACATCCAGCATGGAGAACACTGCACACTTTGATACATTGTTAAGCTACCAGGGTTTCTATTCCTCAAGAGATTACCCAGTGGGTCTGTAAATTTTGCTAGAAAACAAACAACAAATTACCCTTATCAACAAAAAGTGAATGACAGGCTCATACTATTTTCTACAGGGATCAGATGCAGAGGGGGGAAAAAAATCACATGTCCATAAGAGTAACTGGGAAGTAATAGCAGAAAAGGAAAGCGGCCCACTTTAGGAGATGAGAAATTGAGTAGAAAAGTAGGAACAACCCAATTGAACACAAAAAAGCTAACAAATGGATACAATAAAACCACAGATCTCAATTTCTTAACCAGGCAAAAGAAGAAGAGAAGCGAGCATTAAATGAGAAGTGAAACAAGTTTATCCAGATTAGGGTTGGATTTGTATAAGACTTACAAGTGAAGTGTAAACCCCCATTACAATGTACTGATAAAGCTTCTTCCCAACAAAGGGAGCAAAGAAAACGTAGAAAGCAAAACCCAATGCGAGAAACACTGCAACAGCAACCACCTGCGCAAACCCAGATATCAGCATTCACCAAAGTATCAAAAAAAACTAAATTGAAGCAAGAACAATGGGAATTAGCAACCCATTTCGTTGAATTCCAATAGGGTACCTGAAGAGGGTGATAAGGAAGCTGCCATCCATTCTTTCTCATGGTCTATTTTTCTTCAAGGTTCGAACCAGATGAGTATGGAAAAGAGGAATTTTGCAAAAAAAAAAAACAAAAAACAAAAGAGGATTAAGAGGTTGAGAGTGTAAACATTTTTTGGGTCAGCAGCCCTCAAGATGCTTTGGGGGAGAGAACAGAGGAGAAGGTTTGTCTAATTATTCTTTCAACAAGGCATGTTTGCCATAACACAAGGAGTGGGGAAGACGAGGAGGTCTCAGCTTGTTTCTTGTGAGGTATTGTTTTGGGTTATTTTAACAATGAGATCTGTGACACTTGATAGAGAGCTGGTGGGCTGAATTCGCTTTAGAAAGGCAAACGAGAAGCTAATTGTAAAAATTTCAACCCCCACACAACACACAACAACTCCAAAGCTTTATTGCCTTTTTCTCAAATGTCACAGGCCAGTAAGGTTGCTTGTAGTTGTGGAGGTGAAAATATGCTAAAGTTTTTTTTTTCAGAAAACTATACAAAATTGCTTTTTATTTTTATTTTTCTTGAATAATTCTGAAACTAGGAATTAGCAAAACTTATTTACAAGAACTTCTTATGGAAACTGTCCATAAGTGGACTTCCAACAAAAGAAAATGTAGAAAAGCAGAGGGTTGCGGTTCCTATGACTTATTGCCTCTGCAATTCTCATTATGAATTTGCCGATCACCTATTTTTTAAATGCAACTCTTTGAAGGACTCCCTAACAGATAATAAAATTAGGATTGCGATTGGCTAGTGTAATGATAGTAAAGACAAAATTGCAGATAAATTAAATTGGTTAAGATCCAACCTTGCAGAGTCAGGACTTAGATTCTTAGTCCTGACTTGGTGGAATATTTGGTTTGCGAGGAACCAGAGAATCTTTAACAATAAAGACCCACAAAATATTGACCTTTTAGTTAAGAACCAAATTATGGAATGGAATAGAGCTTATAACAAAGAAAATAGTGGAAAAGATAAGGAAAAGAAAAAAAATAGGAAAACCAAAAATATTAGATGGGTAAAACCTGGGAACGATTTCATCAAATTAAACTTGATGGTTCCAAAAAAGTAACTGGTGAATCTGCATTTGGATTTATTCTCCGAGATCATAATGCAACAAAGACCTCCTTTGTTTTTGGGCGATGTGGTAACATATCGGTCCTCATGCTGAAGCATGTGCGCTGAGAGAAGGACTCGTTGCAGCTTATGATCTTGGAGCGAAAAATATTGAGGTTGAAGGGGATTGTCTTACCCTTATTAACTCAGTTAACCGGGTTTGAAAACCGCCTTGGGATTTGGACTTGTTTCTGTCTGACATTTCGTCTATTTTGCCTGGTTTTTGTCAGGTCAAAGTTAGGCATGTGTTTAGAGAGATCAATTGTGTGGCGGACACACTGGCTGAGTTAGGGTTCGGGGATCAGTTGGTGTCTAGTTCATCAATGGACCATGTTGATGAACTCATCCGGAAGGATGCTATAGGATGGAGAGTCTCGAGAAAATGATCCATTCTCGCTGCTTACCCTGTTATTTGTCAAAAAAAAATAAAAAATATTAAGTTTTTAGGTTTAGAAATAACCGCTTTTTGAAACACCAGTTTATACAAAGTAAGCCTCACTTAGGTTTACAAACTATGAGTTATCTTTGCGGAAGGAAAAAAAATTGCGAAGTCGATCGAACCGGACAACGTACCTTCTTAAAAAAAAAAAAACTGAAGAACTGCAATTTGAAATTGCGGTTTTTTTTCCTATTTAGTCACAAATCTTCTTTGACCAAAACAAAAGTCACAATTCTTCTATTCTCTCTTAAGATTCGTTTGTAGATTTGTTTTTTGAGCAATAACCCGCAGTTTGAAGCTATGGTTACTTTGTTTTTAGGTCATTTATTTCCTACATACCGTCTTTACTCTCTACCTTCTTCCATCTTGACATTGTTATTGTTTCTCTTTCTTCACTTTCGGCAAGACGAAATTTTCTTTTGGCATGCAATTTCTTTCCTTCTTGATCGTTCTTCTGGTTTATAAATAGGTATGATTACATCTTCTTGACCGATTCTAGTTTAATAGGGCCTCAAATGCCTCAAGTATAACAAAAACTCTTACAGACATGCCAAAATAACAATATCAATGGAGTCTACCTTAAAGTCTATGCAAAACTAAACTAAATGTCATGAATATGGATGCAAATGCACATGAAAAATAATGCATAAATGGATGACATCATATGTGTTTTGAGTTTATACTTACATGCAAAAGCTAAAGATGACACAAGCTCTATTACTGATAGCATTCATTTTAGCGTTTTTCACCATCATTTTCCTACTCTTTGAACATTTAGTGTAATTTTACATCGTCATATTGGTAGATTTCCTTCCTTGTTTTTGGAGATCTACTCGTATTTTATTGATGATGCAGACATTCTAATCTTTCTTGGAGCTAAAATGGAGTTATTTTCGGAAGAATGTTTGTTACACTCTAAGGATCAACATTCGATCAAGGAACTCAAGGTCGAAACTAAATTGATCAAAAGATTCAAGAGTGAAGAAATAAAAGCAGCTTGAGCATGCCGTGTTAAGTCGGTCAGTTGACCCCCAAAATCCGACCGATCTGGACTTTCATGTTAACCACAAAGTTGTATATCTGTGAATTACCTTCGAAAGTTTTACTTGTAGGTTTTTAGTTCCAACTACAAAAACAGAAAATCTGGTTTTACTAAAGTGTCGCATGTTGTCATATATATGCTATTTTTATGAGCAAGCCGATCAACTGGGCTCCACCAGGCCGATCGACAAGGTCTACAACCTTGTTCTTCGACGTTTATCTTTTATCCCCATTTCCCTTTTTGATTGGGATATCTTTTAGCTCATCCTATTGGACGTTTTTTCTTTGTAGTTATCTACTATGAACAAATTTTATCTTATTAGAAGATAGGATTTGGTAGATTTGATAGATCTTAATAAGTTTTTGAAGGATCAGGTTAGATATCCTTCCTATAGATAAGACATTTAGCCTTAGGATTTAGACTTTAAGTTTTCATTCGAAGGTGTTGTAAAACGGTTGAATTTTGCAACTCTGGTCAATCAACCACACCTTGGTGGTCGATCAACCGACCCCCTTTCCCTTTCAGTTAAGGAATAGTGAAGTTTTGTAAAGGTATGTCTTGCTAAATTCATTGGTTTTAGGGTTTGGAGAGCCCGACTACATCGAGTTATGATAATGATATATGAATTGCTTGAATTTAATATATGAGAGTTATGGTAGTCTTTGGATTGTTCTATGCAAAATGTGAGAGTCGAGTTTGAAACCTTCCTTTGATATATGTACTTCAAGATGTTGATGACAAAATGCGATAGTTGAGTCATTCATGCCTAGAAACCTTTGTTCAATGTGCAATAAGCGACAATCTTACATACGTGACAATAAACAAGACTGACAATCCCTAGCTTTCACCCAAGGAGGGATAAATAATCAACACTGACAATCTAGCGTATAGAATCTCGCGATTGATTTCAGTTTGAGTAAAAATTTGCTTTCATTTTGTTTGTGCCTTTTTCATTTGTTTAGCTTGCACTTGGTTTTGGATAATTTGTTATTTTCCTCGACTTGGGGTCACATTATTTTTGATAGTTTACCGCAGAGGAGGCACATTTGCGTTCACTTTCCATGTTTTCATGTATACCCTCACGATCCACCAAAAGTAAAATGTAAAACAAAGGTAATTACACCAGCCTCTCTCTTTGGTTAGAACTTGTATTTATGTGTGTGTTTTTACAATCTCCATCTTATTATATATTAGGAGCTTTTCGATTTTGTTAATCGAAAACTTGTTTTGAACGTTAACACCATCATATACGGATTGTTTCACCTTTTCACGGTATTTTTATAACATTCTTACTCTTTCATGTCAAAAATTATGATGGCATTTATATACCTCTTGTATTTCTCATGCAACAACCAAATCATGAAGGTCCTCCAAACCAGGATGTTGCAGCGGTGTTGAGGGATAATTCGAAGATGTTCGGATTCAATGTAAGACGCGCTATGAGAGGGGGTATGTGGGGCAAAATGTCTTCCCAAGATGCATATGGTAAGTAGTGAAAAGAACCATCTTGACAAGTATCTGAATATTAGATAAACCTACACAAGGTGTGGACATTAAGGGCTTGTTTGGTATCGATAGGAATCATTCCCAGTAACGGAATGATTCCGAATCAATAAAAAAAAACTATGTTTGTTTAGAGGTATTTTTACACATGAAGGTAATCTAATCAATTCCATTTTCATTCCTTCTCCTTAACCGATTTCATTCCGTTTCCATTCCACCACTACAACCAAACGAGCAATAAATTTATTCCTCCTCAAGGTAACATAATGTCAAGTCAAGAATCAAGTGCCATTGTCGAGCGTCTTCAAGGCAAGTATTCAAAGAATAAAAGAAAATTCAAAGATTTCCGGACATTTCCAAACAGATTGTTTGGAAGTCAACACATATCGAACCACTTATTGATTCATTTCTGGAAAACAACCCGTAACAACCCTAAGGGAATCAAGAGACAAATTATCGTCGAAGAAAGTTTGGATCACACGCGTGGCCCGCTCATGTAGGACGGAATTGAAAACTCACAGTTTTTCTCCAACTAACATTTTAGGAGGTAAGACTTGAGATTGCCGGAAGAGGGTGATGGAGAGGTGTTAGAGTATTGGGTCGAATATTTGGAATTATCCTTTTATTTGTTAGTTTATCGTTTTGTTCCTTTATAAATAATACTTGATCAATGGAATAACCAAGCTTTAAGTTCACTAATCTCAACGTATTTTACATGAGAGATTTGATGAATGGGTGAATTAAGTTAGTAAATTATGAAACTAAAAGATAGACAATTTTATTTTAGGAAGGAGGTTAGGGTGACATCTCTACGTATTTTCCATGAAAGATTTGATGAAAGGGTGAATCAAGGGCCTGTTTACTTGTAGTTTAGTTTCGTTTCATTTAGTTTATAAATCTTTAGTTTAATTTTTGTGCGTGTTTACTTGGAGATTGATTTAATTCTCTATGGGTTTATTTGGGTTTATAAACCACTCAAAATTAAACTTATCCGGAAATGTTATTTTTGCTTGGATGAGTTTATTTTTGTTTAAAACCCGATTTTGACCTTGTGTTTTTTCAACCCGATATTCTTTGTTCATCTTTGTGTATTCTCCGTCGTTCTTCGATTTTTGTAGGGGTGTAAGTGTATTTTGAACAAAAATAAACTACAAGTAAAATTATGATTTATATATATACTCATTGAAAAATAAACCCAAAAATAAACTATAAATCCGTATAAATTCATAAATTTGCAAGTAAACAGGCCCTAAGTTAGTAAATTATGAAACAAACATATAAACTATTTTATTTTAGGAAGGAGGTTAGGGTGACATCATGTCAAGTTTTTTGTTTTAGAAAATATTGACCTTTTTACAAAAAATAGTTTTTGGGATTATTTTTTTCTATTGACAAAATTTGATAATATATACACATTTACTAAAGTATGTGATGTTGATGCAGACGTGCTCAGTCTCACATTTTTTCTCAAAATAATTTTTTTTATTAAATGACTAATTGAATCAAATAAATGGTTTATACTAACTCTATATTTTAAAATGAAAGGATTTGCCCGGTTATCTTTGAACATAAAATTAAAGTTCTAATATAACCTAGTTTAAACTTGTGTATTTATTTTAAGAAATAAAACTTACCAGATAAGCTCTTCTAACATATAAAAAATGATCACTTACATCATCAAGATTCATTCAGATAAATTTTCCCGAGCAAGCAATACATAATTACGCTTTACTTTTCACTATATACGAATCACCTAACTATGATGCATTCATCAATCTCTAATGGTCCTATAAATAGAAAACTTTATCGTTATTTCAGGTAAATATTCTATTCGTTCATTTTGAAAAATATTTTTTCATTGTTGTGTATCCAAATCATACAAAACACTATCCATATCAAAACTATAAATAAAAAATAGATAGCCTACAAACGAACTCTATAGAAAGATAGGCATTGAACAACTTAATTCACCATTGATTTCTTTAATCAAATATTGTTTATATAAAAAATTTAAAGGGACACAATGATAAACTAACAAATAAAGGATAAACTCAAATATATGACTCAATTCCTCCGTCACTCTCTTCCGGCGATTTCAAGTCTTACCTCTCAAAGTGTCAGTTGGAGAAGGAACTCTGAGTTTTCGATTCCGCCCTACATGAGCGGAACACGCGCGTGTTCAACACTTTCTCCGATGATAATTTGCTTCTTGATTCCCTTAGGGCTGTTACCGGCAGGTTTTTTTAATAAAGTGAATCAAGAGGTGATCGATATGTGTTGACTTTCAAAAAAGATTGCTAAGTTTTTGTTTTGGCTTTCATAAGATAAGTCCAACCAAAAACATCATCCCTTCTTCTTTCTCCTCGATCTCGCCCTCCCCAATCTGCAGATTTGTCTCATTGATCTTGCATAGCTATTGCGTTAGATTGTCGCTTTGGTGGAGAGATAGTCAAATTGAGAAAGGAATTCCCAATTTATTTGTGAATTGAAACCCTAGATAAGTGAACTATGATCTAGAAAATCATAACTCGGCTATTGAAACCGAACACACCAGTATATTTCTCACAAAACTACCCATCCACTGACCATGTTCATCCCGGAGAAGCCTCCCGCAATAGCACCACCATCGCCTAGGCACTACTTACAAAATAAAAGTGGTACCCTAAATGGCATCGGTCAAAGGGTGCTACTCTTTAATTCTCCACCATATAAAACATGGAACATTTTGATAAACCAATTTTTTTAATGCCGAACGCTATACATATTGTGTAGAGCGTATTTGTT
Organism: Fagopyrum tataricum; assembly: GCA_002319775.1. Classification (NCBI taxonomy): domain Eukaryota; kingdom Viridiplantae; phylum Streptophyta; class Magnoliopsida; order Caryophyllales; family Polygonaceae; genus Fagopyrum; species Fagopyrum tataricum. Next base: position 8,886,823 of record CM008281.1, read on the forward strand.
ATAATATGTATATTTATTAGAAATGGTCATATTTAACGTATACTTTAAAAATAGCAAAATCAATATTGATAAAGTTTTCACATTTTGGTAATTGTTTTGTTAATTATTGTGTACTTTTAAGTACATAATATACCGATTGTAAGGATTTTTTAGAAAGTGTGACGATAGATATAGATAGATTTTATTATACGAGTTATGAAGTAGAGTCGAAATAGTAAAATTTGTGTTCATATTCAAACCGTTTAGAAATTGAACGAACTCAAATAAAAATATTTTTCAGTAGCTCGACTTATATAATAATATATAGTATTATTATAACCGAACGATCCGGACTTTACCTAACGACCCGAAATTTGACATGTTAAGATCAACTTGTATTTGAGTTTTAACCCAACCTCAAAATACTTTCGTATTCAACTCATTTGAAAAGTGGACGAGTTCGAGTCGATAATGACGTTCTACTCATACAACAATCTTGATCGAAGGAAGTACAGCAAAAATGAAATAACTATAAAAATATTTAGGACCACCTGTATTCAAAAACAAGAAACGTATTAATGAGTGGGGGCTTTCCCAATTCAATTCTCAAAGCCACGTAATGGCAAAAGTTAAAAACTTTATGTGAAAATGGTATCCCAACAAAAGAAAACCTAGAAAAACAAAAGGTCCCGGTCTTAATGCACTGTGAACTGTGTCAACACCCGATAGAGAGTGCTAAACACCTATTTTTTAAATGCCTATACACTCTACACAATATTAAAAATAATAAAATTAAAACTCTCTTATCCAACTGTGATCCAACATTCCAAAAAATAATGGACATTATTTTGGAGATAAAAGAAATATGTAACCCGACATAATTAAGAGAAATAGTGCTCACATGGTGGAACATTTGGATAACGAGAAACCAAACAATTTTTAACAAGAAAAAAATGCCCCAAGACTTAAATCCCTTAATCCAAAAACAAATTAATGATTGGGATGAGGCAAATTCAAAAATACCAAACTGTAATACAAGGTCCCAACGACAAAGACGAAAAACAAAAAACATCAAGTGGAAGAGACCAATTTTGAACTCAGTCAAAATTAATTTTGATGCTTCTAAAAACTCAAATGATCAATGTGCCTTTGGCTTCATCATTCGAGACCACAATGCTTTAACACTTGCTACCGGAATGGGTCGATGTAATGTAGAAACTATCCTTCAAGCAGAAGCTTATGCTTTGAGAGAGGGCCTCCAAAAGGCCATAAGTTTAGGACTCAACACTATTGAAATCGAAGGAGATAACCTTGAACTTATTAACTCAATTAATCAGATTTGGAAACCTCCATGGGAAGTGGATATGATGATCTCCGACATCTCCATTTTGATCTCAAGGTGTACACAAGTTAGAGTCCAACATGTCTTTAGGGAAATCAACGTTGTCGCAGACAAGCTTGAATCTCTTGGCCATTACGCGGATACGGGTGATTGAGACCTTCCACGGAACGTTGAAGACCTCATCCGAAAGGATGCTCTTGGACGATCAACTTTCAGATCCTTGTTTATCTTACCTTTGTATCAAAAAAAAAAATTTCTCAAAGCCACAACTTCATATCCTTGTTTCATTAAAATGAAAACCATCAATATAAAAATAATTCAATAAGGTTTTGGTTTATTTTCAGATGTATATGAGTTTATAGTTTATTTTCGAATTTATTTTTTAACGGATATATGTATATAAACCATAAGGGTGTATACTTGAGGTTTAATTTTTGATATGAGGGGATGATCATAGATTATCAAAATGAAAAAGCACATAGCCAAATTTAAATTAAAAAAAAAACTCATATAAGCTTGGATTCTTATTTTTGAGTAATTTTTAAACTCAAATAAACCTATTGAAATTTACAAAAATTAAACTCTAGGGTCATAAACTAAATAAAATATAAACAAACCACAAGTCAACATGAGTAATTAAAAAAAAAAGAAAAAAAAAAGAGGGATTTGGGCATACAACTTCTCATTTCATTGTCACACTCACACCTCTTCATTATTGCTCTTCCTCACCATTTTACTTACTTTCACCATGAATCATCAAGTTTATCTACTTAGTTTATTTTATTTATTTATTTTTATTTCAAAAAAATGAGATAAGAAAGAAAAGAAAGGGAAAAGAGTGAAACATGTTGATTCCAATTGTTGGTCATGGAAGCCAATGTCGTTGATGGCTTAGTTGGGCCTTAGTTTGGATAACCAAACCCAATAAGCTCTTAGGCAAAATAATGGCCCGTAAAAGATACAATAAAATCACGTTATAGTATTCTGCCTCCAATTGCGATTCCGAATTGAGACAAAAAGGTTTATACGAAGAATCTCAGCACAAGGCGTGAGTGTGACAACAACTTAAAAACCAAACTGTTTGTACACATGTAATATAATGTTTTTATGGCAATGGATCGGACGGCGGGTGGGATGACCTTGAATAAACTGTCCAAAAACCCAATCCATCACCCGCTAAGGATCTCACCCGCATCCAATACACCCACATCCATCGGAATAAACGGATAGATCGGGTGAGATTTCGGGTGTTCTACACTTTATTTATAAATTTGTAAAACAAAGCAAACATTTTACTGAATATCAAGATAATATTTAAATTTAATTAAATTAACATAGTATGTTACATAATATAAAGTACAAAAATATAATCAAGCAAGATCTAAAATAAACAAATTATAACGTATCAATAATAACAACCGAAATATATTAGGAAAGAAAATATATGGTTTACTTTAATATCGTTTATACAATAAGAAAATAAAGGTGAGATTTCGGGATATGCGTGGCATTACTACTTTTACAATTTTTTTACAATTTTTTTCCATAAGTTCAAAATAAAACATGAACTAATAAAACTTCGATTTAAACTAATAGTATAAAATATTGAACTAATAAAAACTATAATAAAAGTATACTAATAACTACAACTATAAAATTTGAACTTTTATAATATTAGTTTAAAATTTGGGTATCATTAGTTCAAACAATGTTTTTCGTTAGTTCAAACATTGTTTTTCGTTAGTTCAAACATTGTATTTTATTAGTTCAAACATGTAATGGTAAAAAAGTGTATAAAAATATAGCTAATAAATATTACAAAACAACACATGGACTAACCAAAGAAAATATTAGAAGTGACAATATATAAATTTTGAACAAATTAAATTAAGATTTAAATTGAGATTAATGACTTTTATAATTTTTCAAATAAAAATTACAAAATTTCACCGCATCCACCCTTATTATAAACAAAATTTCAAATTGACAAAATTATCCTGCACCTTCTAAATGTTACAAAATTGTGTATCTCGTAAATCATTAAATAACGTAGACTAATCTTAGACGATCGAATTAAATATATCAACGGATGAAACTGAAATGTTATGTAACTCCTTACATCAAGATCACCATGTACCTTAACCAAGTCTATAGTTTAAATACTTTTGTAAAGTTTAATTAATTAATTAAGGATCATTATTTAAATTATTTTTATAAAATTAAATTATTAACATCAGTTCAGTGACATATATTAATAAATTTGTCCTTTTGTTACGTCATGATTTTATTATTTATAATTTTATTTTGTAACATATTTACCAGTTTCACAAGTTAGAAAAAAGCGAAAAGAATCATTGTCAAATTTTATAATATGGTCTTATGGAGTATTATTTAAGAATCCTTGTAAATAAGTTTCCTAAAATAAAAAGAAATCCACTACAAAATGCTCCTAAAGAACGATGCTTAGAAAGGTCAGATAAACGAACCATATCTTTAACCGGTGTAAGCATGGGACCCACGCTAACACATGCTTCTGTTTTAAAAAATAAATCATGCCACAAATAGATAGAAAAAACTGAAAGATCAACGGATTACCAAATAATTAATTGAATAATATGTATAAATTATCTTTAACGCTTTACAAAACAAATTAATATATTTTAATTATATTTTTCTTTTTCTTTGGATAAAATAAAGGAAATTTATCATGAGTATCGTTTTAAAATAAATTTATAAACTTGCATATTAAGAATTTTTAAAAGAGTTTATCGTTTTCAATTAATATTTTCTACAAATCAGAAAATCTTAACTGATAGTTTACTTATATACAGAGGATAGCCAACGTAATTCCTATTTCCAAATTTACTAGAAATTAAATGCTTTAAAATTAAACTATGTTCGTATATTGTCGTTGATGTATTAAATTTATTTTATTGGTAAACATTTTTGAGTATTTTAATATTTTTTAGCAAAATCTTATGGGGCCTTTATGTAATTTTTTGAGTATTTTAATATTACGAGTTTAGATTGATAAATTTTTATTTTGAATTAAATATAATAAGTTTTTTTTAAGGAATAAAAAACAATATTTTTGACAAACTAAGATATAAAATATGCTCGATCTTTTCTTTGATATGGACATGGATAGGATATTAAGATTTAATGTTAATTGTAAAAACTATAATTTTTTTAATTTAATATATTTAAAAATTAATTACACAAATAACAAGTTACGCAGTCAATCCTCCCTGAATTGCAAAACCAATTCTCCTAAAAACAACATTTGATTGATAACCTAAGAGACATAACGTTATCGTATAAGACTCGTTGCACCCTCTTAACAACCTCAACAACATCGAGCGCAAAAAAATCAAAAGTGTCAAAAGTGAACGGAAGAAACCGTGGTGGTTTTAATTTGTAAATTGAAACTACTAGGCATATTCAGGAAATTATTGTAAAGTTGAGGCGAAAAAAGTGATGATACCGAAAGTTTTGCAAGACTCATGGAAAGGAATTGTTAATATTATAAGTAGGAAAAGCAAGGAAGGTGGAGAGAATCTAGAAATGCCCCATGAAGCTATCTCTATTAATCACCTAAAAAACCCAGAAAATAAACAAAATTGAGAGAAGAAGAAGTGAAGAAATAGCAGAGAATATATAGAGACCGGATGTTGACAAATTTATGTATGTCACTATTCTTAATAGAAGGTCGTTTGTTTTTGTGAAGATTGCTCATCTGGGATCTTCCTCCATTCTTCTCTCTTTCACCCAGTGGCCCATCAGATCGAAATCTCTTCCTTTTTCCCCTTCCCATCCGATGACGATCTAAGTTCCTCCAATTACCCACTTGTTTTATTCCCTTTATTTTATTCTTATACTTGCTTTCTTTCTTTTTAGTTTTTTTATTTTTAGCTGTTGAGTCGAATTTCTTCATGATGGGCGTGGTTGATTCAAATCCCAAACAAGATTAATTGCTGTTTTGGAGCGCTTCAAGATGTGGGTCTAAGGTAAAAACCTCATTCTCTCTATTTTACTACGGATTTAGATTTATGGGGTTTTTTGTTTTATGTGCCTTTGCTTAGTCTTTCTGCTATTGCTTTCAATTCAGTCATGGATGTGGTCAAATTTTCCTGTTGATGGCTCTCAGCTAATTGGTTATTGTGCATTTGTTTAATTTACCCCCTCCATTAGCTAATTCAGCTTTCAAATCCCCTAATTTCCCTTTTTTGGGTCTTTGGATTTGATAAATATATTGCATTCGGCTTGAATTACTGCTCTATAGTTTTGGGTGAAATTTCATTCTAGGGAACCAGTATCTGATTCTGGAAGTCTTGATATTCATGGTCGAATCTTAAGGTTTTATGGGATTCTGCAGTATTTATCCTTCCATGCCTTGTGTTGTTTTTGGGGGGTTGGTTGGTTAGGGTTGTTTTTTTGACCAGTTTAATTATTTTGCTGAATTTCAGTTTTGTTGCTTGTTTGGTTTCAACGTTTATCCTCAAAATGTGTATTAGGGTTTTTTAGTTGGTACTTTGATTACTAAGATCATCATTTTACTGTAGGAGGTTGATACACTTGTGAGTACTTTAATGATGTACTTTAGACTCCTGCAAATTATAGATTGATATCGGTCTCTTCATTGTTTTTCTGTCCGTGCTCAATGCGATATGTGCATTAATATTTGTTATTTGATGGTTGTAATTGTAAGTCTTTGAAACATTTGCAGCTGTCTATACCTCTGGTTAGATTGTGTCCTTGTGTTCTGTCATGAATCTTATCATTTCTTCCATTTATGCATTTCTTTACTAGGCATGCCGAAATCACTCTTGTTGGCAGATGATAAGTTTGTCACTTTTTAATTATGTGCTGCTATGTTGGCAGATGATAGATTGTGTCCTTCTGTTCTGTCATGAATCTTATTGCGGATGAATGCCATGAACAATTCTATTTTATTTTGGTATGCTTATACCAATTCATTGATTTTTTTTTCCGGCCTGTTGTAGGAATGGGAACAAAAGTTCAGCTTGATAACTACTATTCGATGAGAGATCTTAATCATGATTCCAATGGTACAAGCTGGCCTTCATGTGGAGAAAATAACCTGCCAAATGGGCAGTATTACTACGGTGTCATGCCAAGCTCCAGTCCTGATTCATATCTAGGAGCTGATAAGAATCTTCTAAAGCGGAAAATGCTGGAACACGAGACTGTATTCCAGAATCAGGTACTTGTATATAGTATTGGCTTGTGATATATAATAGTTACATATTAATCTATTTTTTTATCCTCTAGGTCTCTGAACTCCATCGAGTTTATAGAGTACAAAGAGACTTAATGGATGAATACCGGAAGAAAGAGGAGTTTAGGCATCGGACACCTTGTGAGGCATCATCATCCTCTAGTCCATTGGCATCTCAGACAAAACCCGAGGATGCTCACAGGCGAAATTCATCAAGCTTTCTCTTCTCCAACTCTATTTGTGGGGCTGGCGGGTTCCAAAATGGGAAGAGTGTACAGGAGGGTGGCCCAGCTCTGTTCCAGAACTGTGCTAGCCCGAGAACCTCTGAAGTATCTGAATCCAGGCCCACGAAGTTGAGGAAAGTTATTGATCTTCAATTTCCACCTGAAGTGTACCTTGATGCAGAAGATAGTCATCATTGTGAAAATTCCAAGTATGAGGAAGTTGCGTCGAAATCTAGTGACTGTTTAAGGAAACCGAATACTTTAGCAGACTTGAATGAGCCTCCTGATACTGAAGAACCAATTGCTAGCTCTTCTGTTGATTTTTTGACCAAAGTTCCTTGTCCAGCTGATGGTATTTTGTGGAAATCCAATCATGGGAACATATATGGAACCCAAAACAATTCTCGACGTAATGATAAAGTAAGTCAGGAAGGCTGGTTCTCATCTGGACTCAAACCAGGTATGATTATACCCGTATCATCTTAACTACATGTTACAAGTTGAACAAATTGTTTTGTGGGCAGCTAGAGATTCAGTCCCAATGTTTGATATCATTTGCAGGATTGACCAACGACAGTGAAAAGTTCATCAATCAATCTAATCACCCCGAGAAGGAATCCTTGCACTCACGATCATTACAGGTCGTTTTTGAGAATCCACATCAACCATATGGAATGTTCCCACGTCACCATTTGAGGGAAGATTGGCCTGTTAAGGCAACTGATGGCTTCACTGTGTTTGACAAAAGTTGTTTCTCGAATTTTAATGATTCGGGAAGAATCGCCCGTTCTTCCGTGAACACATGGGACCCTTCTCATGGGAAACAAAGCAGTTTCCTAAGCCAGAAGCCAATTTCAGCTCAAACAAACCCGTTTCTCGGTTCTGCTAGCTTGAGCAAGAGCTCTCAATCACCAATTCAGAGTGATTATCCTGGAAGTTGGTTGCATAAAAACAACGGTCCAATATTGAACCCTGGTTATGGAACCAAAGCGCCAGTTCGTAATGGATTTTACCATGGCACTTCGTCTGATGGGTACAAAGAGTTATCTGTTTCCTTTCCCAATGCTAGTCTAAATCATGTAAATGCCACTTACAACGACAAGGCTGCCTCTGGATCCTGTGACTTCTTGCAAGGAAGAAATTCTATTGATTTGAACTCGACAAGGGACCTTAATTTAAATGTTGCAATTCCAAATGGGTTATCTGATGAGTCAGTCGTTCCACAGTGGCTCAGAGGCAAGATTTCTAATCAGGCCGTGAGTTCAAGAAATGCGGTGGACCATGACGACGCTGCTGCCTCAGCTTCCTGTAATGTTGCTGCTATGAAAGGGAAGAGTCATGTGATCATCGATCATCCAAGTAGCAGTAACTTGATTTTCGGGATTCCTATACATCAAGTACCTGTATCAGGAGAACAAGAGATTAACAGCACGAAGAAAAAGCTACTTTTTGACATGAACATGCCCTGTGATGATCTTGAAGAGCTTGTTGAGGATGATAAGGTAGAAACTAAGTGTTCTAATAGTGTCCGACAAATGATTGATTTGAACTCGTGCTTCGCCGAGGATGAAATCCCATCAAGTCCGATTACAAATGACATGAAGAGGCCGAAAGGATGCATAATAGACTTGGAAGCTCCTATAGATCCGGAGGATGATGAGTCAACTGACAGCTCAGCTGAAATCCTTGCCAGGGGGGCAGCCGAGGCAATCATTACGTTGTCATCTTCCGTTCCTGAGGATCGTGTGAATGAAGCCTCAGAAGACGACGCCCTCCGTTGGTTTGTCGACATAGTCTGTGGTTGTCCGAATGCTGATGACATGGATTGTACATCCAGTGAGTCGGATTATCTCGAAGAAATGACTTTGAAACTGACCGAGTGTACTGTCAATGAGTACTTTCCAGACCCGCCCAATTTCGAGATTCCGGCATTGGAGGAAACCGGGGCGGGTATTGTAACGGGCCGTGCAAGGAGAGGTCCTGCACGAAGGGGAAGGCAGAAGAGGGACTTCCAGCGAGACATTCTCCCGGGGCTTACGTCTCTTGCTAGGAACGAGGTAACGGAAGATCTCCAGACGTTCGGAGGGCTAATGAGAGCTACCGGGCATGCATGGGATTGTGGGAGCCGAAGGAACTCGTCTAGAAACGGATCCAAAAGAGGAAGAGGCAGACGAAAGGCGGTTGCTACAATTCCCCCTTCTCCGCCGTCTGCAATGGCTTCTCCGGCAGTAACTGATACAATTGCCCCTGCTTCTTATCAGAAGCTGTTTCCGAAGAATGGCGAGGCCACAGTGGTGGAGGATAGAAGCTTGGGGAGCTGGGGAAAGACGACGAGGCGTCCCAGGAGACAGAGGTGTCCTCCGGACGGACGGAAAGGGACCGATATGTAGGAAGCTTATCTAGAAATGGGTGTTTCTTTGTGTGTGACTTGGTGGACATAGAGCTGTAATATGAGCCAATCTACTCTTATTCGGCTAGTATTACAGAGGTAAATATGAGATTTGAACTTGGTTATGGGTTGAGAGACATTTGGGGATCATGATTATGGTCATATGTGGCTCTTGTAAATGTTACCCTCAAGGACCCTACAATTTAGGGACTCCTTAGTCTTTCTATTACAACTTATGTTTTGGTTCCAATTAGCAGCGTTAATGGATAAAATGTGAAGTACAGTAATAATAGTAATTGTATACTATATACGTATGGTGTTAAGTTAACAGATCTAAACTCATATTTCTTTTGCTTAAGATAACACGGATTTTAGGGTTGATTTGTACCTTTTATTTGGTTGTTGGGAGAACCGAAGCCTAAAAGTCGTTTAGAAGAATATATAGTTTAATAATCCTTAAGGTACTTGTTGCATCTTTACCAAACAGGCCTTTAAGACAATGACTACTGTTAGGAGACAAAGCTAAGCAAGTCAAATGATTATATCATGTGTCAATTATGACGAGGTCTCACGTTTCAATATATCATGTTCAAAGACTACCGGATTGTTGTGAATGTCGAAAAAATTACTCTACACTCAAAATTAAAGTATATTTTAATACAATCGTATAAATATCATTGAGTAGCTTTGATCTTAGACAGGACGCATTTTAGAAATTTACCCTTTTTTTTTGTGTATTGGAGGTTCTCACATTATGTATATATGAGTTTTTAGATGACATTGGTTGCATGCTTGCATATGTACTCATGTTCGTCTATTGGGTTGTGTAAACAACCAATGGAACTGGACATAAAAAAACAAGAGGTGTAATTAATATATACGAAAAATGACAAAAACTAACTATGAGACATGAATATAAAAAACAATACAAACTTTAGAAATTACTAATTGGTATATAAATTATTTCACATTAAACCAATTTTAATATGAAGTGAAATTGTTGTCAAATTTTAGTAAAAAATCGTCCAAAAAATTTTAAATCACAAAAAAAATCACTCCTCTATGTTATATTTTCTTTCATAAACCATCCATACTATTTTTGTATACTTAACGAATTATGTAATACCAGCTCGGATATGTTCTTCTCAGCCCTCAATAGCCGAAAACCACCAAGATCCTCGCGAGAAGCTTGTGACAGGCCTTCTGCATGTCAATGGGGAGGGGAAGCTAGCGGCTTGCTCGTTGACTAAGGGCAAAGACGGAGATGAAGAGTATGATTTCTAGTGGCACCGACGAGACAAATTTTTCTCTAGCTCTGCTGGTATTCGCCGGGACGAAGCTTTCTCTTGCAATGGATTTAGGCCAATCTTCTCATGGCTGGTATGCCTGGCCACAAAGGAGAAAGAAGATCAAACTAGGGTTTTGTTTTACGTTAATGTTTAATTACAAATAAAGCTCTAGTATTTATATTTATATTAATGGCTTAAATTTTTAAAACTTACAAATATTGACTGAAATTGGGTAATTGTCTCCTATAGTAATTACACAAGCAACATTGTGTATTAATATTGTGTACTAATATTGTGTATTAATGCTGTGTATATCCTTTTGTATTAACATTAGGTTTCAAGTATAATTTTACGAAAGATAACAATCGAATATCCAAGTTCAATTAGTCCAATTGGGCTTGTAAATCGAAATTATCAAATAACCCAAGTTAAAAATATTTTGCCACCTAATAAACAAATGAGCATGTTTGATGCTACATTAGACAAAAAAAGCCTACTTAACCAACTCACCCAAACAAAAATAACATCTCACAAGTGCAAATTTACGAAACCATTATATTTTACAATATAAAAAGAGCTTTATATCACAATCTTCTCCATCCATTTCAATTGGTGTCCGAGAGTAAATATAACGTTTCAAATTTATTTAATGTTTTGAAAAAACTCAGCAATATATAGCCTAAAAATGCATAGAGAAGTTCACCCTATCAAAATTTAAATACAATCGATGAGAGGAAGAACACTAATGATGTCAAGATCTACTTTACCACTCGCCCCTATAATAACAATATTGTCCTAGGTATTGTTGATCATGTACAATGAATCCTCCTTATTACCTCGAACCAACACCGTAACTCATTTGATTACTTTTACTTCCTCTAATCAAAAGTTACAACATAATCCTCGTAATCAAATTACCCAACCAAAAGTAAATTACTTGTCAAAACAAGAATATGTCTAACTCATACAACTACAATTCATTTACCCTCTATTTATATAGGATTATCATCATGAAGATAGACTTTTCCAAAACTATAAGGGCCTGTTTGGTTTATAAAAAATAGTCTATGAAACTGATTGATTATGGTCCAATCAAATCAGATGTTTGGTTGAACCTCTGAAATGAATGTTTACGTTATGAGCCTCTAACCCTTTAGCCCACTTATTACCCTGCCCTTATTTTTTCAAACCTATTTTCTTCTTCGTGTTATCATCTCAGATTCTCTCTCCCCGATATTCTCTATTTGGCTCGATGTCCTCTCTCTCTCTCTCTCTTTGCAATTCTAAATATGTTAATCGCAACTTCTCCTCTACCAACACTAAACCGAAAGATCTCCACCAACCCCACTCTACACCGGCAAGGGGATCTTCACCAGATCCATAAGGTATTTCCCTCATCCATCCTATGTCTTCTTCCGATGATGCTTGAGTTGAAGGAACCTTAACCTCATGCTAAATCTTGACGCGCTCTGCCCTGTTGCGTTCCTTAGATTCTTTTTCGGGAAGACCAAAGAATAGATTCATCGTCCTTATGAGTTATGAATCTATTATTCGTGAAATGAAAGTGATGAAATTGGATGTAGGAGATGAAAACCCTATTAGATAAGATATTGTGATTCACAAGGCAATATGGCTAGTGTGCTTCTCTCTGATGTAATATTAACAATTTCTTCTTACGAATTTAAGTTCGGATTGTCTCTCTTTTTTATATATGGCATAAGTGGGACAAATTTTTAAATATGTGCTTCTACTCCATCCTCTGTCTTTTTTTGATATCAACAATTTCTTCAAATTGCGATTCACAAGGCAAATTGTCAAATAAAATGACATAAGTGGGGCAAAGTTAGTGCAAAAATGAGAGTACGGTAGAAACCAATTTTTGAATATGACAAATCTCTCATTCAATCTCTTCTTCATTTTGTTATACTACATTAATTGTATATTTGTTGAAGTTCTTGTTTCCTATAAAGGAATCACCAATATTGTACATGAGAAGCCAAATTCGGAATGAATAAAATTTTCGCCTTTTCGAAAGATCGAATTCGCTCATCGTTTCATGAGATTACTGTAAGGAAGAAGTATTGTGAGGATGATGGATCATCATTTAAAGGGAGAGTGGTCTAAGTATAAATGAGGCTCTAACAATGATTACAATAAAAAAAACAAAAAGTTGAATCCATTGGTTCAACTACATAAACAAAAAAACTATTTAATATAATATTATGTATTGTAGTAAAAGTAATTACAAATAATATTCAATTCACCAGTAATTAATATATTATGTGTTAGTAATTACTAATGAGATATATGATTCCGTTTATCGATTCTATTCAAACCAAAAAACAAAAAGTAATATTGAAGTTAATGAATTTATTACTAAATATAACCAAACATAAAATAAAAATAAACTCTTACCGTTTCCTTTCCATCCTCTTAACATTTCCTTCTCTCCTTTCCATTTCTCAAACCAAACGGACCCTAAGTACATAATATTTTATTATGTCAACACTTCTACAGGAGTGAAATAAGGCTCGAGAATCTAGCACACAAGACATTAATGGGATACTCACGCTCAAGATCAATGAGTCTTGATGTCATTCGCTCATAATTCTTCGACAATTCCATACGTACGTTCTTATAATGACCGTTTAAAGCACAATTCTATGATTCAATTTCAATATTGAATCTGACCCACCCTTATTGCATGTCTACAATAATGAAAATCGAGGTCTTGATACCCTAATTCACCACACTCCTCTATAAAAGTGAAATACCACCGGAGAACCCCTATGCTTTCTATTCTATTAAAAGAGGATATTAATAAGAGAATAAAATATGCTTAATATGTTTATGCATAAACCTAAAACAATTTGTGCTCGTTTGAGAACCAAAATTTATTGGCGATGAAGTTGAAGCTTATTGGGTAACTAAAACAAATAATTGATTCAACGAGTTGATTTTTTTGATAAGCTGGATGTTGGGAAAACGAAACTTATTATATGTAATATAAATGTAAAATTATCAAAGAGGACATCGTTCCATTTATTATTAATTTTTAATTGTATTTGAAAACATTAGAAAATAAATTATATTTGCACAACATAAAATAATTATGTGACAAGGAAATTTTACAAAGTGTTTCACCTTTCTTAAAATTTTTTTAAAAAAGTTAAAGGGGTTTTTATTACTTTATATATCTAAGTGTTTTTTTTAACAAATACCCTTTTTTATGATTATTACCTATATTCGCCATTATTTAAATATAATAAAGATTAAGTTCATACAAATTAAACATAAATCAAAATTAAAATAAATTAACTCAAAAAAATTGACTAATTAAAAATGATTTTTACTAATATTATACAAGACCCTAATAAATTCACTAAAAACTTAATTCATAAAAAAACATTCACCACAAATTGTGAATTAAAGGAAGAGGGAGGTGCTCAAATTTTCTTTTACTTGCAATATATCATACGCAATAGTATTGAGCTAGAAGGTAGACGAGCAACAAATTGTACCGCTAACTCTTTCTTAATAGGAAACCCGATTTTCCTAAAAACTAGATCTGAAAGCTTTGGCGATACAACGCTACACGTAAGACCCGTTGCACCCTCTTGAAAGATGAAGAAAGCTAGTATAAATTTTGGGGGAAAATTTTCCATTAGCTTAATGATCTCCATCATCTACCAAGGAGCAACTTATGGAATAAGCTTCAATTTCAACTACCAATAAACTTTGGCTTATTAGGTAAGTAAAACGATTTGTGCTCCTCCTCATCTATTCTTTCTCGTTGAATCAATTATCTGTTTTATTGGGTAACTAAAACAATCCGTGCTCCCATACACACCTCAAACTTATAAAAAAAAATGACACTTCTATTTTATTCAACTCTCCAACCAACTCCAACTACCAATAAACTTTGGCTTGAACTCTTATCACCTTAGGGTTTTCAAACGGATCCTAAGACTCACAAACACCACAAATTGTGGAATTTTCATCTCCATAGTCTACCTTCTACTCTGTCATCTTCCATCATTTAATATTTTAAAGGCTCCCCAAACTAGGGGTGTAATACGAGCCGAACGATCCGAGCATTGACATGACTAAACTCAGCTCGTTTATAAACGAGCCGAACCCGACCAGAGTCAAGCTTTTGACGAGCCGATACCGAGCCGAGGACGAGTAACTCGGATAAAATAATGCACCTATTGTGTATTTTAGCCGAACAAGACGAGCATTGACATGTTCAAGTTCGGCTCGTTTATAAACGAGCCGAGGCTGAACCTAAGCCTAAATTTTATACAAGATTTAAAAAATGTGTTCATGTAATTGAGCTCAAGCTTTTGATGAATCGAACTTCTTGATGAATCAAACTTGAGCCAAGCGTGAGTATCTTATCCCATATTAGGGCCCATCCCCAAACAGACCCTATTAAGATCCAAAAATGAACCCCACAAACAAATTTGACTCATGGGATTTTCCTGCATTGCTTCATATACTTCACATTGTCCCACATTCAACTAATCTATACTTGTTGGTCATTGGACATTATAAAAAAACCGAATTATAAATTTGAAATACCCATAAGAAACCTAACTTATATTATAGAGCTTTCGTGTAGATATGAAGCCCAATGAATAAATAAGGTTTCTAGCTTCCAAATTCCTAATATATACTAAACATTCTTCTAATATTACAATTTGAGAACCTCAAAATTTCAACTAAGACCTCCAAACAAGTCTGGAAATGGCGATCAAGATTACATCAACACCCAAAAAGAAAAAAGCAGAGCAACCCAAAATTCCACTGTTAGTACACTTGTGCTTCTTCTCCCTTTTAGCGATCAAGATTGACAAAGGAAATGAGAGGTATAAACTCTTTTCTCTGAATTTCAGTTGTGTAGAGGATTGGGCCCGCTCGGTACCAGCCGCTTCTCAACACCGTATCTCGGGTCAATATCGTCGTCGTCAGGCGGTGGAGGCGGATACGGACGGCGGTTATGGTGGTTGAAAGCCGCGATTTGACAGCAGATAGAAGGTGGAAAGGAGTTGCAGAGGAGGTGCATTGGCGGGTTGTTTCCATTGTCGGCGTAAGAGGGGAATGCCATGAAACAGAGTAGGATAGAAACAGAGTATACAGAAAACAGAGGAGGCGTCTTCATTGCGACATAGCAATGTCGAATGATAGGAGTGGGGAAGTATATAAGGAAACATTTGAAAAGGAGAGGAGCAATAAAAGGACTTGAATTTGGTTCATGAGATTGTTGAGAAGTGGGGCTTTCTTGCTGTGAAGTTAAAGAGTGTGGGGAATATGCTACATTCATCTCATGCCTTGCATGACTGCTACAAACCTATAGCCATTATTAGATTGCTGCAAAGGATATCATTTTACTATAATTACTATGAGGAAAAATAATCTAAAATATAAAAATTATCAATGTTACTCCAAATAATTTCAACTTTAAAAATATTACTTGATAAAATATCGATGCAATCTCTCAAAAATATTACGACTCGTTTTCCGTCACAAAACCTAGCTCCGGCAATCACGTATCAATTAGTTTCTTATAGGTCCTTAATAAAGTAAGATTAAGGGTCGGTTTACTTTCAGGTTGATTTGTTTTTTTTTGTTTTTTTTCCTGATTTATAAATTAATGAGCTATATGGATTTATAGTTTATTTCTCAACAATTTTATACGAATAAATCAAATAAGGCGGTTTACTTGAAGTTTATTTTTGTGGTTTATTTATCTCAACACTTATACCCCTAAAAGTTAAAAAGTAACATTGAATATCATGGATGAACAAAAAAAAAAAGGATGGAAAAACAAAATTAGTTTTAAACGAAAATAAACTCATCCAAACAAAAATAGCCTTGGTATGAGAATTTTATTTTTTAGTGGTTTATAACCCAAATAAACCCATAGAAAACGTGGTTTCTAAACGTACCAGTAAAAATTGTTATTTGACACTATAACTACGCACTTAACATGCGTAGTTGAGAACTAACTCAACTACGCACCCCACTTGGGGTGCGTAGTAGTTTTTTATAAAAAAAATTTCACGGACTCCAACTACGTAGCCATATGCGTAGTTGAAAATCACTCAACTAACTCAACTACACACGCGAAGTGATAAAGAAGAGTGGCATTAGCCATTAGGTAACTTGGAAATTGAACAATATAGATATTTAATTATAATGTAATGAAATCATGTGTTAAAGTGGACGATGTTATGTAGATCCATGGTTGATTTTATAATTACAAAACCGGTTCGTTATCAAGCACATATACGTTGTCTTAAAACATCAAAATATGCTTCATTAGCTGATATATATATATATATAACGTTTGCAGATGCGATCATGAATCGAACCAGATCAAAACATTCAACTGTCGACGGACAAACTTTGCCGGAACGTCAACCGCAAACGACGGTGTATATATATATATCATGCCTTAAAACGTAAAAGAGCTTCAACAGTGATAAAAAAGAGTTGCATTAGGTAAATTGTAAATGAGTCGGTCTCTTCATCTAATATAACACTTCTGTTAGGTTTGAAAAAACCGCTACAAAAACCTAATTAAACACTTTACTATGCCTAGTGCAATACGGGCAATTTAAGCGGCATAAAACCGTTTCATTATATCTTATTGATCACGGACCATCCGAAGAACATACAAGAGGACCACTGGCAAGAGCTCAAGAAAAAAACTTGGAGAAGATATGCATGAGTTCGAGAGCTACCTTGTGAAAATGAGTTCTTTGAAGACAAATCCGAAGATGGTGTTATATGCTCACAATCTCGACCTACTAGGTTCAATCCAGGAATGGACAGGTCAGGAAGTTCTGCCAAGAAACAAAAATGCTCATAGTCTTAACCTGCCATGTTCAATCCAGGAATGGCCAGGTCGGGTAGTTTTGTCAATAAGCACAAATGCCATAGTCTACACCTGCCAAGTCTGTTCAAGACCGGCCAGGTCAACTGGTTATGTGTTAAATCGACCCAATTATAAGCCGTTTGTTTCTTAAGGCATGTGATGTATTATTTCCAACCCAAAAGCTACTCTTTTAATAATTTGAGTTATTTTTCTATTGAACCTTCTTTCATTCTCAACAACCTATATATGGTTAAACCTTGTTGTAGTAAGGGATGATTAGCAGATTTATGTTAAGAAAAATGTTTCAACTTTTCCGTCAAAGTTGACGAGCTTCCAACAATGTTCTTCACTACAAAAGTCCAAATCAAGTGAGAGAGATTTTGTTGGTATGTTTAGCTTGAATTGTTTTGTGTGTGTCAATTCCATTGCGAGTATTGATGCTAACAAGAATTCACAAGCCTCCTTTTTTTTTACTTCATGACTTTGTTCTTGTTTGTGTGTTCAGGCCTCAGTTTTTCTAATGTGCTCCAAGTCATTCTTTGATGTACGTGTATGATTGTAGCGTAAGGGTTCTACGATCATTCTTGACTGTGTGTTAGGCCTCGATTTCCCTATCGTGCTCCAAGTCGTTTCATAGTGTTCAACCTGGAAGAGTTCTAGAATCGTTCTTGGTTATGTGTTAGACCTTTGTTTCTCTATCGTGCTACAAGTCATTCATAGGTTCGACCTATACCTATCCATCACCACCATCGGAACTTACCTTCGTTTTCCCTTTTATCCTTATCCATCTTAGTTCCTCCATTTTTCCATCCATTTCGAGTATTTCATTGCAAGAGCGAGTTTTTGGTGTCCAAGATCGGAACAACCGGCCTACGGCTGACCCGTATCACTTATAAAGTTGTTTTTAGATTTTATGAAGCGGCTTTTATTTCTATAGAGGCTTAGTACCTTTCTTTTTTAAACTCTAAAAACTGAAACAAAATGAAAAAAGAATCTAGTCCACTTAAATGTGATGTGATTGTTCATGCATAAAATTATGCTATAGGTGCATAATTTTTCAATTTCAATGTAAAATATATTTTCTTTTCTATATTATTATTTTTATATGGTATTAAAATTAATCAAATTTTACAACAGCTATATAAAATCACATGGAGTAATTCAAAACTTTTCATAAACAAGACTACGTATATGAAATAGAATCATCCGGAAATACAACAGAAAAAATCAATGTAATAGTAATCGTGATATAAAGAGCAATTTTCTTTTCCGACCAGTGAATTTGTGTTTACTCCCTACCTAAAATCTTCGTTCAAAATATTATTTTTTATTGCTATAAAAGGTGTATTAAAACGTACTCTTGGAGTCTTGGTTTTTGAATATAACTTTGTTTTTTTCCATATAATTCTTTTACTCTTTCTGGAAAATTCCAAATTAGTTTCACATAAATTTTTGGGGAAAAAAAAATCCGGCTACACATTGCTAATATGTATCAGATGACCTAGGCAAATTAACGTAATATTTTGCATCTAGACCTAACCCAAATATGAATTCTGAACCTCGGAAAAAACCGTAAAATCAAATACAAAAGTACACATAATCGCGATAAGTGATAACTTAGCGAAAATGTGGATGATAAGTCTTTTAAAATGCGCCCAACATGATAGATGATTCAGCTGAGAAAATGTTGTAACTTTAGAAAAAATGTAAAATTTATCCCTTCATAATCTTCTAGTAAACTCACAGAACATTCGGTGAAATTGTGCTCCAAAATTTGGCTGGCCCTTCAAAATTGGGCATACAACACGCGTCGAAAATATTAAACACGTGTGATAGAGTTAGAACACAGGCGCCCACGTAATCATAGGTAGCTAGTATAAAGGAAAAACGTAGTGATGGGACGAGGAGCAAGCAAGAGATGGCTCAGAGCAAGGACGACATAAAGTACGCTACTGCGCAAGCGAGACACTCGGCACATGAGCCCGTGAGGGTTGCATACACCGCCGGCACCCCGCTTGAAGGAGGAATGATTGCTGAATCCGAAATCATCGACCTTTATCCAGCCGCCAGAAACATTAAAGAAGGTGAATCTGCTACCGATCAGTCCGAGGCGCGCAACCCCCAAGGAGACGGCGGGGATGCCGCCGCTGGTGGTGGTCGTGGTGACAAGTCTTCCGGCACAACCATGGGCTAGCTAGTACTCTTAAGAAGTAATTTCGTCTTCGTTTGTGGTTTCCTCTCTTCTTCGTTTCGTCAGTAAAATGGTTGGTCGATTCTCGAAGTGTTCAAGGAGAATATTCGTACAACTTTTGTTACCCGAGAACATATTCAATAAAATATATAGACTTTAAGGCTGCTTACGTACGTAGTTGTTATTTTTAATAATCCTTTTTTTTTTTTTCTTATTAAGCTTATTTATAACTAAATTGAGATATTGGATGGGCTTTATTTCCATCCCTAAAATGTCCGATCGTTACAAATGTTAATATAAAAAGGCCAAATCAACCAATAATACCAAATTATTTCGTTGCAAAGTCTAGGGAAAAAAAGAAAAGTAACGCACAGTACCTACGCATATGTTGAAATTTCAACTCAAAATTTCAACTCATCGCTCGCCACGCATATGTTGAAATTTCAACTCAAAATTTCAACTCATCGCTCGCCACGCATATGTTGAAATTTCAACTCAAAATTTCTAACTCATCGCTCGCCAGCGGACTGTAAAGTTCTGTTTTAACCGTTTCCTGATAACTATAATTCTATCCGTGTTTCTAACGTTTCCTGATAACTATAATTCTATCCGTTGAAATATACTTGTTGGGATATCCGTTTGTTATAAATACCATCAAGATCAAGATTACATTGTCATTCGACTGCGTTAAAGTTCTCATAATACAGTTGTTCAAATGCGCATATGTTGAAATTTCAACTCATCGCTCGCCAGCGGACTGCGTTAAAGTTCTGTTTTAACCGTTTCCTGATAACTATAATTCTATCCGTGTTTCTAACGTTTCCTGATAACTATAATTCTATCCGTTGAAATATACTTGTTGGGATATCCGTTTGTTATAAATACCATCAAGATCAAGATTACATTGTCATTCGACTGCGTTAAAGTTCTCATAATACAGTTGTTTAAATGCGTTTTGGTTTTTATCGTTTCCTAATAACTATAATTCTATTCGTTGAAATATACCTGTTGGGATATCGTTATAAATACCACCATCAAGATCAAGATTACATTGTCATTCAACGGAAACAGTAGACTCTCAGGCTATTCACGCTGAGGCGCTCACAACCACCTATTGATTGAGTATTTCTCGGTGAAATCTCTCCATCCATTTTCTAGCCAAGCTCATACAATGAACTTCCTCATCTTCATTATCGACTTTGTACCATTTGTTAGTCTAAGATTAACGTGATAAATATGTTAGTTTAAACTATCAAATGCGACTTTGTACCATTTGTTAGTCTATGATTAACGTGATAAATATTTAATCTTAGATAAATATGTTAGTTTAAAACTATCAAATGGTACAAAGTCGATAATGAAGTTTAAACTATTAAATGCTACAAAGTTGAGCACTATCGACCGATCTTATGTTGCAACGTTATGGTGTACAAGAT
Source organism: Fagopyrum tataricum (assembly GCA_002319775.1). Classification (NCBI taxonomy): domain Eukaryota; kingdom Viridiplantae; phylum Streptophyta; class Magnoliopsida; order Caryophyllales; family Polygonaceae; genus Fagopyrum; species Fagopyrum tataricum. The sequence goes on from CM008281.1 coordinate 8,907,795, forward strand.
CATCACTAAGCTTATAGCGAACATGATTGACCCTGCCCACTCAACTTTTGTTCCGAGGAGATTGATATCTGACAACATCTTCCTGGTCCAAGTGCTTCTTCGGAGATATAACGTCAAGAGAGACACCAGGAGATGCTTCATGAAGATTGATTTGGCTAAGTCGTAGCCACTATTTCTTGGGATTTTTTGAGATATGCCACGACGAAGGTCTTGTTCTCAACCATGTTCTTTGATTGTGTGATGGAGTGTGTCACCACGACGTCCTACTCCACCGTATAGTCCAGTGAGCCGCCTAAATCTCCTCAAAGAAGACCATTTTGGCAAGACGGTCACGGTCATCAACAGTAACACTCGAGCCATCATCAAACCAATTTATCAAGGAAATCTCCACAGGTTGTTCCGTGCCAAAAAGACCCTGAAAAGACAACAATCTTTCGTCCACCTCCTTCAAGGAAGAGGTGGCCGAGCCATCAATGAGGATGAGTGACAGGATAAACCCCATTTCCCATTGGCCTTCAAAATACCATAAAATTATGTATAAGAGCGATCACTATTAACGATCTACATGTCCTTAGCATGTTAGTAAGAGAAGCTAGCTCCTTTTAGCCGCATTGAGTCTTCGGGGCTTGGTCTTGAGGTCCAACAGTTTGGTTCTGATGGTCTCAGACTAGGGATCAAAGCAAAAACGTCCAGACAATCGGCATAATTTTCATTGACCACTCTATCCTTTTCTGAACTATGCGCAAAATGCCGTCGATTGAGGCCTCTAAGAGGCCCTTTTTTTGAATCGGCATAATCCTCATTAAATCTGATGTGACACGGGTGTATGTTTATTATTTTCAGTAAAAAATTTTCTATAAATTAAAAATAGCAAATTCATAAATATCTTATTACATAAATAAATTGTTAAAAACTGAGATGACTAACTTTAATACGCAAGGACAAAATACATTACGTTTTAGTATATTATAACAGATGTTTCTAGCTGAGAATGCTTTAAGATCACTAGCATCTTATGTGTCTATTCTAAACCAATAATCAAGTGGAAATTGTGTTTGATTATAATGCTTTTATCGTTGAGATTTAAATTAATAATAATTGTTATATAAGTCGAGTTATTTAGTTTGAGTTGCGCTTATTCAAGAGTTAAATATGAGCACATTTTACATCCGGTTCAACTCGTTTATAGACAACCTAAAGATGATAATGTCACAGTTCGTACAATTGAAGTAACACTATAGGCCAGTTATATTATTAGTACTTTCTAACGATCGAGTATGACATATTATAAAATTGGATTAAAATTTAGCTGGAGCATACAAAATCTCAGCTCATTAACGGCACTAAAACTAGTATTGAAATAGATTTGCCGTAGTGGTTCATTTTATGTAAAATATTCTAAATATCTGGAAACTAACATTTAACACATAAGTTGACATATTGAAATGTGCTATTTGTTTTCGTCGGCAAAAGAAGATTGGATATATGGTATGTAGAATCATGTGTATGAAAGTAGTGTCGATGGTCCAAAACAATAATTGGCATACCAACCTCAAGTTCACAGCATTAGGATCTCAACATTTCACATCTTTCACAGTCAACCATAAATCACAATGCCTTTTCATTTTTCTAATCGACTTATACATCTAAAATTAGGGAGCACTTTAGGTATGTACTAAAATTTTGTTATAGATATTTAAATTATTTATTTATAAAATATGAAATGTTAGTTATTTTTTTTTATTCAACTATTTTTAAAAATTTATGATTCAGATGTCAGACAATAACAATACAAATCCAAAATATTATAATATACATTAAACAAATTAAATATCAATAAAATATCAAATGTTTAGTTCAACGATCGCATTTATGTTGTTAAGACAAGTGTTTTCAAATATGAACACATTTTATAAAATTATACTATCGGAATCCATATTCGTTTAGACGATACAATTTTTTGTAGTAGGATTGAGACCCTCGGGCGTATTAACAGCGCGTTCTACATGCGTTTCTTAGAAATGAATAAATACCATAGTGTTGCTATAATAATCAATCCTAGTCCAATTAATTGATGTATGAGGTGTTAGAATTGTGCAATAGGTCGGGAGTTCGAAACTCCCCCTTTCTACATTTCATCCCCTAACATTTTTCTTATGTTGAACAAACTATAAGTATAAAGGGAAAAAAAATATATAGAGTTGCTAATTTGTTCATCAAATTTTCCTAGTTTAGTTGCTAAAGGGTGCTCTTGGAGTCATGGGACTCCCATGATGGGAGTATCAAGTTGTGTCTTCGACAGCATGGGTGTATCAAGTTGTGTCTTCGACAGTCCTCTTTGTTGTATTGTTTCCGTTCCTTTTCCTTCAATACTTTTAAAATTAGGGTCTGTTTGGTATAAGTTAGATGGGGATACAACCACATTCATTTAGATTTTTTTTAGGGGGATAGATTAAAATCTGTATTTGGTATGAGTTACATATATTGTATGGTATTATTTTTCGGGATTCTTTTTACTAAACAATCTCGAAAAAACAATCCCAGAAATTGAAGATTCTTGGAGATTGATGAGATTGGATTAAATTTTTACCCTTGCTACCCTCTTCTGTCATTGTGAATCTTCTTAATAATCTCATACCAAACAGCAAAACATTTCATTTAGATTAAACCCCAATAATCCCATCTAGTAGAGAATCTCCAACAACCCCGATAATTCCCATCCCGAAGAATCTAAATGAAGAATCCCCATCTGATACCAAACAGACCCTTAAGCTAACAACTTTGTAGGCCGTAGTCCAAATGGGTATAAGAGACGCACTTGCAATCTGCATGTACGCCATCCCCGTAGTCCCAATACTTTGTGCATTCCCGTTCCAACTTAATTTTTCGTTTATTACTTTTCTTTTGTCTAACATATAACGGATAAATTACGTCATTGATCCCTAAACTTTGAAACGTTTTTCTTACTAGTCCCTAAAGTTTAAACTTCGCTTACTGAGTCCCTAAACTTTGAAACGTTTTTCTTACTTATCCCTAAAGTTTAAACTTCGCTTACTAAATCCCTAAACTTTAAAACGTTTTTCTTATTAGTCCTTAAAGTTTAAACTTCTCTTACTAAGTTTCTAAATTAATGAATGTTTTGCGTTCATGGTCCTTCCGTCACCCCAAATTGACATGGCAAATGACATGTAAAAAACCATTTAATAATTTGGAATTATTTATATTTCTTTTTTATAAAATAAAAAAAACACATTTATATTGATAAACATTAAGGTGTAAGAGGATAAAAAATAAAGTAGAGTTTAAGGTAATAATCTATTGCGATTGAATGTTTGATGTTAATCGTGAAATCTATTGTTATTTGATGTTCATCGTTACAAATTTATAAGAAGTTTATAAATTTCTTATAAATTTATAACGTGTAACATCAAATAGCACTAGTCTACTAGAAAAACAAAATAAAAGCTTAACATCATCAAATAGCAATAGGTTTATATATCTTAAACCCTAATTTATAACAATATATTTATATATACATCAAAGTTGCGTATGAATTGCTGATGTGACACGCTAAGAATCTAGAATTTAAGACAAATAGTCATATATTACTAAAATGTCACTCCTCTAAAAATGTTTATTTTACGCCTATTTTTATTTTTACTAACAATATTAACAAAAGCCATCAAATTTTTTGATTTTCAGTCTTAATTAAGGGTATAAATACTCACTAACAATTTTTATTTTTTATCCAATATGGTTGTTTTGTTTTATATTCGAATTTTAAATTTTCGATGTTTATAAGTCATATATATATATATATATTAGATTTGGTGATTTTTAAATTTAAAATTTTTACTTTAAAATTTTATTTATTTTTAAGGGCATAAATATTCACTAATAATTTTAATTTTTTAATATTTAATTGTTATTTTACAATTGACGTGCTTTAAGTTTATAATGATTCAAAATTATTTATAATATTTTGATATTAAATATATTTATTGATGGGACGGGATTGCTTTTTTATTTTATTTTATGACATTTCGTCGAGATTGAGACGAGATCTAGACCGGGATACGATCGGGATTTGCGGGATTTATTTTTACCCTTTTTATGTGTATTAAAGTACTCATGCACATCACGAGTCGTAAAGTAGTTAACATCAAACATTCAATCACAATATATTATTTACTTAAACCTTCTTTTTATTCTCTTAAACCATGATGTTGATCAATATAGATATTTTTTCATCAAAAAAGAAGAAGAAGAAAGCAATATAAATAATGTCAAATCATTAAATGATTTTCACATGTTATATGTCACGTCAATTTAGAGTAACGGAAGGCCGGAAGGATCATGAGCGTAAAATATTCATTAGTTTATGGACTTAGTAAGAGAAGTTTAAACTTAAAGCACTAATAATAAGAAAGACGTTTAAGAGTTTAGGGACTTAGTATGTAAAGTATAAACTTTAAGGACTAGTAAGAAAAACGTTTTAAAGTTTAGGTACTTAATAAGCGAAGTTTAAACTTTAGGTACTAATAAGAAAAACGTTTCAAAGTTTAGGACCAATGACGTAATTTACACTAACATATAACACCACTCTAATACTACGGACTGATTTTCACAAAAGACTTTACCACATTAATTAAAACCAATACTTAAAAAAAATATATAATTGAATGGACGGAAGTAATTTAGATATGGAGTAACAAAGAGGACTACATTCATGCACGATTATGAATTTAATTTTTAGAAGCACGTACGTACTATTCAGTTTTTAATGTTAGAAGTTGACATTTTTGGAAAATGATAATCGGTGGGCTCCAAGAAAAGAAAAAAGTAAAATGATAAAAATTAGTGATGTCGTTTTGATTAGGGTTAGCGAAAATGTCATTTTCAGGGGCCATTAACTGTTTTTCTTATCTTATATCCGTCGACGAGATGGGTTGTTCACAAAATCATGCCGTTAACCACTAATTGCCCTATCGAATCATTGCTAAATATATAATTAACGCCATGGGCCTCGTGTTATTTGCTTAGCCATTCAATTAAATTACAGGATTATCTTTCATTTCTCTTTTTAAACGTCACCATGGGTTTATATATTACACGTCTAAAGTTAATTTAAAAGATATGCATACATTTAAATGGTTAATACACTGTTGATTAATTTCTTATCAATATTTTTTTAAATTTTTTTCTTTTTTTATGTAAATTGTCTGATATTTATATTTATAGATCTCAAATGTCTAAAAATATTATTCACATCTAACAACATTAATGTACTTTTTGAGAATCTTGACGGCCTCTAACAAGATATCTAAAACTACCTATTAAATAGATTCAAGTGGATAACCTAATCAACTATTTTTTATTTTAAAAAATAATTTTTTTAAAGAACAAAAATATTAACAAACTTTTCAATCAATCAAATCAAAACTAATAATTAAGTATAAAATTACTTAAAAGCTTGTACGACAGCCCTTCTACGGCTAATAATTTAGTATCAATAAATTTAAGCTCAATTATCAATCGTCTATCTTGCGCAACACTGAAACGTGAAGTTACGGAGAAAAAAAAAAATCAAGTCAGAATTATTAAGAGTATCCACATTATTGTTATATCTTGTGAATATTCTTAACCTTCACGTAGATAAAAGAAGATTATTTTTATTAGAACTAATAAACTAGTGTAATTATCGTGTTAAAATATAGGTATAATTTTAAATTTTATTGGATAAATATTTTTTTAATTTGTAAATAAATAAAAAAAAATATCTTATGTAGTTTTAAATATTATGTTTGAAACACAAAGAAGATGTAACATTTATATTATAAATTATACATTTATTAATTTAGTAATTATTTCCTAATCAATATTAGAATTGTATATTTATATATTAAAGTTAGAATAAAAAATTATCTAATCATCATATAAATCGAAGTTAAGAAAATTAATCTTTTTTTTGATAAAAATATCATAAAAATATGTTGAAAATTGTGGTAAGGATAAAAATAGAAACAATATTTATTATCAATATTAATGATATATTGTTTATTTGTTATTTAGAATAATTTAGAATAAGAAATTATCTAACTATCATATAAATAAAAGTCAAAATAAAATCAATTTTTTTTTGATAAAAATATCATAAAGGTATATTGAAAATTGTGGTAAGTATAAATATGAAAACAATATTATTATTGTCTATATCAATCATATTCTGTTATTTATTAATTTAGAATAATTATAAAATACAAATGCACGAGAAAATGACATGTGAAACAAAGTTTATAAGAGTGTGACATGGTGTGAATGCGTTTCTGCTTTAATATATGTATATAGATAGATTTTCATCTTCTACTAAGATCACCAAATGTGAAACTCATTGTACTTTATTTGTATTTTATGTTAAAATATGATATATATTATTATTATATATATTTTTTAAATAAAAAATATATACAATTTATAAAATAATTTTATCTATTCATAGACATCCATTTTATATACTACTTATTTTATTTTAAAATTTATAAATTTATTGATATTGCTTAAATTTTGGGTGCTGCTTTTGAGATAAAATGGATGAAAGAAAAATTAATAAAAAATAAGTTAAGATTAATCAGGTGTTATCTAGTAAGGATGTTGCGTTTAAAATTTTTTTAATTAGCTATTAAATAGATTCAAGTGGATAACCTAATCAACTATTTTTTATTTTAGAAAATAAATTTTTAAATAACAAAAATAATAAGAAACTTTTCCATCAATCAAATCAAAACTAATAATTTAGTATAAAAATTAGTTTAAAGCTTGTACGACAGCCCCTTCTACGGCTAAATTTTAAATATTAACAATAAAAATTAATGTTATAGCTTTATAATATTTATCACAACTTTCAAATTTGAAATTAATTTAATTCAGAAAAAAATATTGTAAAACATATACTATCCAATAAATTTCTAATATTAGATATGAATCTTGTATTTTTGTCATCCTTTGATTGTGTAAAGTAAAACATTAAAAATTAATTTAAACTAATTTAGCATGTATCCGACTTTATTTTAACCATATTTTTATATATAATAAACTCATATAAATATACACTAGTACAAAATGTTTATTTTATACCAATAAGAAAATAATGATCATACTAACCGTAATATTAAGAATTTGTTGCTTCCGATACAAATATATTTTTGTATGACAAACGTAATGATAACATTAATTTCTGTAAATTTCTAAATTTTGGTAAGATTCTACTATTTAAGGAACATTTAGAATACTTTACACAACTTGGTGGAATATATTTTTGATTAAATGGCGGTATACTTTGGTTTCTTCGAAATCAAATTATCTGTAAAATGATAACTAGATTAATATCATTTTCTTCATAAAATAACAAATTAATTGGAATTGTTTTTTAAAATTTTTTTGATAACGTTATGTTAAAATCAATACTAAATCCACTAAAAGAAGAACTAGAAACATTGACTTTGGTTTTAAAAATGTTTTATCCCTATGTTTGAGCAATATTCAAAATGAAGGCGATAATTTGTCTATGATCAACACTATTACTAATGTGATAGTAACTTTTTGGGAAATTGATGCAATTGTTTGGGATATTCATCTTTCTTTCTCTCGTTTTGTTTTTTGACCAACATATTTCCAAGGAAGCTAATCGTATTACAAATAAGTTAGTTGAGCTTGGACACGTCTTTCCTACATCTCTTGCGGACCATTCTATAGAATTATTGTCTCTCATTTGTGAGGATGTTCTAGGTCGATTAAGATCTAGCTAATTTGTAGGACCTTACCTTTCCGTTTATTAAAAAATAGAAGTAAAGTTCCGGACAATATTTTATCATATAAATAAAACATCCTTATTATATAATGAAAAGGTGAGTCAATTTAGAAATATCCATCATAAAAAAGTTTATCTCTTACCAATCATGTACAAAAGTAGGGTCGGAACCGTTAACCGAAGTTAATTTTAATGGTTCGGTCAGATTATTCTGAATTATTTGCTGATTTTTTTCCAAACCGAACAACTATAAAACGGTTTGGCTTGGTTCAGTTTCATAAAACAAAAATAGATAGGAACCGTAAATTAGTAAAAGTAAAATAACATAATATATAAAATTTTGAAAATTTTTTTTAAAAAAAATTATGGTCTCATTCTTTGATATAATGACTCTAATACTATTCTAGCATTCTTTCATTCTTCAACTTCTTCTTTATAACTAGGTCTGTCTTCAATCCGGAATATTTTTTCTCTACAACCCTTTTAATTTTAGTTTCTTTGATTTAAACAATAGAAATACCAATTCTCGCGCTTATAGGACACTGAGTGTAGTTCGTTTTTTTACTTTCGGCATAGGCTTTATGTTTCAATTTTATCTAAATGTAGCAATTCTTAAATGTTTATTCTAAGACATGTTTGAGTTATCTAGAATTAGAGAAGATTAAGAAAAATCATATAAAAATTAAAACGTCTACATACTTAACAAAATTAAAGTTACTAGACTTAACTACTACAATTCATATGCAAATAAAATTCGTTAAACACCTAAAACGGTTTAATTCCTTATGTGGTTCGGTTCCAAACGATTCCACCTCTTAAATGTTTAAGAATCGAGCCGGCAAACCACATAGGTAAAATTATTTTGTTCCTGGTTCCCCAAAAATTCATTGTTTAGAAACCAATAAACAACCATATAAAACAAAGTACCGTACTCTAAATGGTACAAATATCACCAAAAGTTATGTGTTTATATTTCAACGAACTCAATCTTTTCTACACATAAAAAGTAAACAAGTAAATTGCAGATATATACACGACGCTCGATTTATTAACGTCAAATAAATTCGCAATCTGACAGCGTTCAATGGCGTTGCCGCGTTGGCTAAGTCAAAACATCAAAACTCTGGTTTTTCCCATTGTAGCTATCTTATAACATGCTCTAAAGCACATGCCTCACAACAAATAGGTATAAAACAACACGAAATAATTATCCTTGAAATTAACAATATTGAACTACGATTTCAAAATTTTCAGTTCTCAACCCGCCGTTGTGTTTCGGAATATTTGCCCGCTCCAATGTGAATTGAATAGCGAAGTGTCGTTTGTGAACTACTAATCCATCTGGTAATTGAAATCGAGATATGCAACACCAATAGAAAAAGATTGAGATTTGTAAAAGAGAAAATGTCGAAATGTCACCGTAAAATTCAACAACACACGTTTCTTTCAAATTCCTTGTGAAGCAAGACTTTAAAGCATATTATAAGAAACCTCCAATGACAATGCGAGGATTTCGGCGTTTTTGACTCAGCTAGCACCAATAGCCAACTCTCACTTTTTTTTACTGAAAAAAAAGCTCCATCGAATTGTGAATTTATTCGACGTTATCATTGTAAAACTTTTATTAATGTCATAAAATTATTTAATAATACTTATACTTAATATATTAATGTCATAAAATTATTTAATAATATTTATACTTAATATATTAATTTTATTAAATAGGTAAAAGTAAGATTTATATATCTAATAGTTAAAATTAATATAAATATTATTTAATAATAGCCAAATTTTTTTTTAATTATTTTATTGTAAAAGTTAAAAAAAAAAGTCCACCGAATATTAAACTAGTTTATTTTAAAAAATGAAAAGCAATGTTGGTATGGAAAGAAAACGCGTGAAAAATATCCGCACCTTCTTTTTCTATCATTTCCCTGTCTCTCCGTCTCAGTATTCTCTTTCACCGTCTTTGTTCCCTTCAAACCCTAGTAATTCTCTCCCTCTCCGTCCCAATCGGAAAACAAACATGTCGAACAGAATCCCCAAAGTTCCCGTCAACGCCCCCGACAATCCCGTTCCAGTAGTTACCGGTTCGAACGCCGACTCCTGCTGGTCTTCGCTTGCAGCTGAACCGCTCTCCAATTACTATCCATCCTACTTCGGCGACTTCAGCTTGAGCATCAACCAGGACTCCTGCGTTTTAGATCGGAACTCCGACGTTTTGGCAAATCAGATAGGCATCAATGATGATCGGGAACGGAGTCACTTCTCGAGGTCCGCGGTGGCGTACGCTTCGGGAACTACTACGACTTCATCAAACCAATCGGTTTCCTCCTACTCGTCGGAGGATCTGCCGAAGAAGTCCAACGACTCTGGTGGTGGAGGATTTAATGCGACCACCGCTACATCGTGAGTTCGAATCCGATCTGATAATCGACCTAGTTGTCTGGAGCTAAAAAGTGATCGGTTCCTAAATTGTCAATCAGAGAAGGAAATTTGCATATAGGTTCTTAGATTTAAAATTTGAAACGAATTCTGGTTTTTTTTATACTTGAGAAAAATTGGGTCGGTAATTGTCAATATAAAAAGTGTGGGTGTTTTCTGCAAATAGTTTGATTTTTTCCCAAGAAAACAAATCAGTATGAAAAATGGTGAAAATGGAATAGTAAAGCTGCAATCACCGTTATTGCGGCGGCGATGGCGCGAGGTGCAGTGCTTTTCGAAAACACTGGGAGGCTGATACGGTTTTCTTTCAACAATCATTATCTTCCTTTTATATTGTGTGGTTTGATTATGTAGGATAAAAGTCTATCAAAATGGAATATAAAATTATTTCTTCCGGGTTTCCTTTTTACTCGAGTATAGTTTTAATATAATAACTTCCATTCAATCATGGAATTCTTTTAGTTGTTATTACAATCTGCATTCTCCACTGATAAATCGCATGGAATTGTTGGCAATATAAAAAAGAGGATTTGATGTGAAAATGATACTGTCTGCAAATGTGTCGTATTCAGATTTATGAATTATCAGGTCTACATCAAAAGTTTATATTTCTGCCTGTCTAAAATTTCATTTTTCATTCAAAATTGATTAATCGCATTGATTAGCGGTGTAAATCTGATACTATTATGTGAGCATGCATGATGGGTGTCTATCTCTAATTAAATTTCCATGTATCGACTCCATAATCTCATAAACATTCTCCTAGTGTATGAAATTTCAAAGCTAGATTACAGAACTTCATAGGCTTGTCCATATCCCTGCTAGGACTAAATGAGTGAATTACTGAATTGTCTCCTCATATCTTTCTTGGCGTGTAAATTTGGTTTACCTGTAACCTCATCCCTTCTAGATTTTTTTCCCTATGGAGCTTCCCATACCGACACTAAATGCAATAGTAAAGTGCCGAATCATAGCCTTCTCAATTAAGTAGAGCATCACTGGCCCTATAATAAATTTCTTTGATCGATCATTTACTTATGCAAATCACTTTGGAGAGATGATGACTAATTTTGCTTCCAATATGCAGGACTAAGGTTAAGAAGAAGGTCCAAAAGAGAGTTAGACTACCTCGGTTTGCATTTATGACAAAGAGTGAAGTTGATCATCTTGAAGATGGGTATAGGTGGCGGAAGTATGGGCAGAAGGCTGTCAAGAATAGTCCATTTCCAAGGTATATAGTTCCTTTAATCACAACCTTGCTTAATTCAAGTAATATTTAGACGTCTTTCAAAAGATTTCAATAGCTCTAGAGGAGTTAAATAATATAGTATATGAAAGAAGGTACATTTACTTTCAAATTTTGGCTGTTTGGGGATATGGATATTCTAATTGGACAAGATTTTCCTGTCAACATTTGTACTTGTTTATAGCATAAAATTATTTGGTTATGATGACAAGTTTTGGTTCTTTTCAGTTGTCACCATAGTTATTGTTTCCATTGCTTTGTTTTTTGGTATTCTTCTTTTTGTTGGTGGGACAATTTGAGCGCCTCTGCTTGTTGTAAGCTGTTGTCTTTTTGTTGAGTTTCTGGGTATTTCGGAGTATTTTGTACTTTTACCTTTTCCAGTCCAGGAATTATCTGAGATCATTATGATTGATGTAATGTCTTAGGAGTTACTACCGCTGTACACACACCGAATGCAAGGTGAAGAAAAGGGTAGAAAGATTCTGGGAAGATCCTACAGTAGTTATCACTACATATGAAGGCCAACACTGTCATCATACAATTGGGTTAACAAGAGGTGGATTCATGAGCTATGAAAATGTTTTGTCAACCCAGTTTGCTCTTCCACCGCCTCGGTTCTACTATCCGGGAGCAAAAGTTCAAACTGGCCAGGATGGGTCAGTTGACACCATACAATCTATTGATCACCTTCAGGACGAAGTAACTAGGGAGAATTCAGGTGTGTTAGCAATCTGTAATCAATCAAGTGGGAAAATCCGTATGGATCAAGGATTGCTCGAGGACATCGTTTCTCCTAGACCGCGTGATTCTTGATAGAAATCGAGTTTGACGGTAATCTATCGACTTAAACTCATACCCTTTATTGTTCTTGATTTAGAGTGCATTTTTATCTCATAATTAATTGGTTTATATGGTCTTACTATAAAATAAAATAAAAAAGTTGTTTTATATGGTCAGCGTTTAACCGTCTTTTGGTCCACACATGATCAGAACAATATTTTTACTAAGAAAAAGTTAGGTAGAAGCAACCGATAGATATGCTCATACTTGCGCACTTCCAATCTTGTGCACTTGCATTTTTACTAGATAATATAAATATATACGAAGGCTGATAACTACATTTTGTGTGTTTTAGTTAATTTTATCATAAAATTTTTATAGACTTATGGGTTGGGTTTACACCTATATGTTCACGATTATTATAGCAGACTCTTTTTTAGATCTTCTTTTAGACCAACATTGTAATTAGGGGCTGACTCTCTAAGGAACTTTTGGATTTGCTCTTAGAAGCTTAGAAGCTTGAGATGGTTATTTATGACCTTCCTTTTTCACCAAGTTTAAATTAACTATATTTACTATTTTCAAAAAAAATAAAATTTAACTATATTTACTGAGAACTATGTTAGTTCAACATTTGACCTAATTTAAATACTATCATTTACATATAATTTTAACCGATTCCAAACTCAATATTTTTGTGAACGAGATGTTTCAAGATGAGCTATTTTTAGACTATGATCTAACTTAACTTTTTTTTATTGTAAAAAGAAATCTTTGTATCATCACATGAATATAGATTATTCATTGCAAGGATGGTGGCCCCATTGACTAGCTAGGTGGTTGCCCTTCTAGGAAGTTAGTTTCCCACCCATACATATATATATACTAAAATAATATTGCAAGTTATCTATCTTGATCACAATATCGGCCTAAATCTCTTTTCATCATCATATGTAAGAACTTTAGTGACTATAATATCTTAGCAAAATCTTTGACCTCTTGGTGGCAAAAATGATACAACTTGGGTACTGAACCTGCTCACACATGATGGCGAATTTTTTTTGACAAATTACAAATGGTAACGGGTCACCTATTCACCAAGTACCAACAATGAAGCTGGCTCAAAACCACGTGTGTATATGATTCTTCTGTTGTAATTTAATAATTTATACGGAATTTCCTCTACAGGTCTTTATACCAAAGTGGGCTATATCTGAAGATTGATCCCAGTTTACATGTAGCTGCAAATGTTTGTACCCCAGTTGGAAGGCGGTAATTAGGCAGGTATTCATTTTCCCTACTTTTAAATGGAAAATGAGCAGGCAACATCATCGATCAGCAGGTGAATGTGAATGAAGCTGATTTTTTTCTTGCCTAATTTATCCGTGGGGATGATAAATGAGTGATGCTGATGAATCTGGTAGATAAGTGGACTGTCAATATATAGTTCCACTAATTTGCACTTTTGGCACTTACATATTCGTTTGCAAGTAGTGCCAAAGCGTGCTTATTTGTTCATCTTTTTTACGAACTTCATTAATTAATTTTATTTCGAATTTATAAAATTGAGGATCCCATGCACTTTTAATTAGAACCATATTACCTGTTAACCTTAAGCTGATGCTTTGCCTATTTTGCTTGTGAAAATGAAGTGTTAATTTTCACTTATTATTCAAATACTGTAAGATCTACTTTACTCAGTAATTTTTTGTTGAGGTAGCATTGGGGTTACGTGGGTGCGATTTGTGATGCTAAGAGTTCTTTGATGTAACATTGTATATGGTGACTTGGTGGTTGAAGTAGCCGTGAAAACATGGAATATTGGTTAGGTCATGATTATGATGCCATGCAAAGGCATATTTGATATATACGCTACTCTGTTAAGGTATCACTTCGGTTGTTGTATGGTGTGTGGGCTCTTAATTTGGCTTGCCTTTAAAGCCGTGAGTGCATTCTACGAGGACATCATAACCCATCCAATGCATTGAACTAGGGTTTCTTCTTTACTACTCCATCTTCCTTCACTTCCTCTCCTTTTTTGAAACCTCCCAACCCCACAGAAGGGAGGAAAAGGGCTAAAAAGATATAGATACCTTGAATAATCTCTGTTTTTGTCGATTTGACTCTTCGCAAGTTCGCATTCACCAATTGTATTGTGCCCACAGATTAAGTTATAATCAAGTTTTTACCTTCTTTTTTTTCCTTTTCTTTTCTGTGAATGCCAATATGCTGCACGCAGGAAAATAACAATAGAGCACCCACACCAATATTAATGATTAATCTTAATATATATTTTCTTACTTTTTATTATTTTCTTTCTCCACGTCATTTTAAAAACACATCACCCTTCTTTTCTTCTTAACAATTATAAAAAATGTAACAATGACATATGTACAAATATAAAATATTTTTTAAATAAGATAATATAAATATTATGGATCGCCTATAGATAAACAAAATTATTATATACATTATAATAATTTTATTTTTTCAAAATATAATTTTCTTACCATTTAGTTTGAATTTTTATTAATTAAAACAAAAAGTAGAGATGTTATATAGTGGGGTTCATTTAAGATTGTACTTAAAGATTAGTCTTATACAATTTCTTGATTCTAGCAAAATTTAATTACCTCTCTCCTAGGTTGGAGCTGAGAACATGGGTAAGATTAACCAATGTGGATGCTCAGGCTCCGTTTAGGAAAGGTAAGTATCGTATAGGTTTTTCAAAAGCTCTCTATTGTACACCAAGAAGGCTAAAAGGCTTTGTTGGGTTTTCAAATCCTAGCCATCACAAAGTTGTCTCCGATTGAAAGGAGGTTAACCCTTGTTTCTTCTCCGGCCGACCGCCGCTGTTAGGTAACCCCACTTTCTTCTCTCCCGTAACCCTCGTTCCTTTTAATTTGACCTTAGACATAAAGCGATTTTCAAGTGTGTAGAATCAGTACATAGTCAAGATTTTCTTCTTGTAATATCTATTGATGGGCTTGGGCAGTATGTCCCCGGTTGAATATCGCTCGGTCCTTATATATCGCCTTATGATTTCTCTATACCCGGTTGATGAGAGCTCCCTAGCTTCAAATATAGGAATGATATAGTCCGTGATGTTTTATGTGAACTGTTTTAGGAAAGCGGGTTTCGGTTGAGAAGGAGGCACATGTGACCTTCTTGATTGAACCACACAAGGGAAGGTCTACGTTGAGGTAGACATATGTCTTGGTGTTTGGATGGATGGATAGAAAACATGTTTGCATTGATTTGACGGGGCTTTCCCCACTGCTTTGATTGGGTAGTGGACATTTTGTGGTGGGTAAGACGACGCTTAATGCGACATTTGCTAAGGTAGCTAAACATGAGAGGACTTGTATTGAAAATCAACATGTGTTTCTTCCGTTCGCTTTCGACACTTTTTGTATCTTGTGCCCGATGCTGTTGAAATTCTCAAGAAGGCGCAATGGGTCTTGCATGATAACGTTATGTCTCCAAGATCTTTTGATGATGTTTTGAGGAGAATTGGATTCTCTATTCAGAATGGGTTGACATCACACCTTGTTGTCCGTCTTCCTTCTAGCTCGATGTATATTATATTGTATTATATTATATATAATAGATAATATGGTTAAATAATAAATTTATTTTCCGATGGATTTAATTTTTTTTTAAAAAGAGTATGCATAAATAAAGATATTAATATGTACTATGTCCTAATTTGAGATATTGGAATATTTTATATTTAGAAAGACTATATTATATAAAAACGAAATTAAATAATACAATAGAAAAAAATGAGAATCATACACAGGATGTCATATTTATACCATGTTTACCACTTATAGTATTTATAAAAAAAATATTTTTAATTTAATTATTTATAAAATTTTAATATATATATATATATATATATATATATATATATATATATATATATATATATATATATATATATGAATGTGCAATCATATTACTCATTTCACTCTACTAGCTTTATATTTTTGTATATCTATAATTAAGTTTTTCACCTTACTATCGCAATAAATTAGATAATAAATATAATATATTAATTTAAATCAAATTCATGCATGACACGGAAATTAAACTAGTGCTGCTAGTGAATTACAAAAAACTACCACTGCCTATGGAAGAAATAATATGGACTTGAATTATTTTGTGGGTTGGGTGGGCAACGGCCCTGTCAAGCCCACTCTAGATCCGCCCCAGCCTCCAACGCATACGCTTTACTATACCTACAATGGAAGGAAAAACCGCCCTCAATTTCTCTTCCTCAAACTTTCTTACGGCTTCGGTTCCACCTCACCACCACCTCTCTATCATCCTCTTCGGGATTGTTCTCAAGTACTGGTGATAATAGGGTCAAAACCCCTTTTTACTTGTAATCAAGGAAATCCCTCTTCCCTAATTGAAACAAAGGGAACCGAGTTTTTCATCCTCCGTACAATCTAACCAAAGGAACCAATAAATCTTCTTCTACTATGTTTTTTTCCTCCGGACCTTTTGATAATGGAGAAGAAAGAAAATGAGTTTAGGTAAAAAAAATGATTAAAAAAACAACAACAAAATAACATTTAAATATGTCTACGTTGTCACCCCTACTTTGATTATTTGTGTTGATTGAGCGTTTAAGTGATCTACTTCCGCATCCATGGAATAGATTTATGATTTCTTCTAAATCAAGAAGGTAAAGTTTTCTTTTGAGAGCTAAAACCTAGAAGAACTTTTAGATCTTCTTTTCACAACTCTGAGTAATGGCATGATGGTTGACTCTTGTGCAACAACAACACAAATTATTTGGACAAAGAAAACGTAAAATGAAAAAGAAATTTCCGAGTCTTGTTTTAATTAATCGAGTCCAATCCTTCTTCCATTTATTTCTTCTCCCACCAGACGTCACTGTTAATCTACACTATTTGGGAGTCGGGTTTTTTTTAACCTAGTAGTGTTAGATCATAATCCTCTTACCACTATATATTTAATCAAATATTTTGAATCATTTAACTATGTTAAGTGTCAAATCCGGATTTTGAGTTATTTAACAACGTTATGTGGAAATCCTACGATGTCTATTGAGTTATTTATTTTGTTTATTTTTCGCTTTTAAACATGATTCTTGGAAACATGTTTTATAAGAATAAACTTATGGAATAACCTTCATTTCTAAAATTTGTTTTTAAAAAATAACAAAAAAAAAATCCGAAGTCTCTCGTGTTCTAAGAAACAAATCAAAAGGTTGCATGTTTTAGAACAATTCTAACAACCTCTCACCTTGCTTCTAACACGGTCTAACCATACAAACAACCCCAACAAAGAAATAATTAATGTTCATTTAAATATTGTGTAATCAAAATAAACAACAATAGAGTATCAATGGAGTTTCTTTGTTTCATGCTATTTGGATCGTCGGTACGGGATACATCTTGATTTTGTGAGCTTCGCTTGGAAGAAGTGTTGAATTTGTTCATGAGAAGGAGTTGTGAACAGGTGATCAAAATCTGAAGGCTTTAAAGGAGAGTCCAAGTTTGAGGTTTCCACCGGTGGTCCTTGGAGTTGTACTATGCACTGCTTCTACAAACATGTTCTCATTGTTTCTTCCTCACTTTGTTTGCTTGAAACTTTATTTGATGCGCCTTCTAGTTCAACTCGTTGTGATCAAAGTTCTCTTTTAATATGATGTATTTATATTTTTTTCTAATGTTCTGCTTCTCTCATGACGGTTACTCCATACAAATGAGAGAGAAAATGTGCATAAAAAACGTGAATTCTAGATAAGTTATAGGTTGTACTAGTTGTACGACCACCAAGGAAATCATACAACCAATGTTTAAATAGATGGGAAAAGTTTTTATAAATTAGAAAATAAAGGGTTTTGAAAAACAAGGGAGGATTTTGAAAACATTTGAAAACCATTTTACTCACCATCCTATACTTTAAATATTGCATTGCCCTCAATGTAAGCAAAAGATAAGATAAAAGTATAACAAGACTCACAAAATGGTGTAGGGTTGCCTTCCTATCAGCGCTTCTTTAATGTTTTTAGCCGGATCCAATTTACTTAGTTTGATTGTCCTAGCAGTTGCCCATGCCGGCATAGTTTTCCTACGAGCGACTAGTTTAAGGTGCTCAGTGATTTGTTCGTCAGCGGTAAGCTCTTGGGATTTTTTGGCGAGGTGTTGTTCATGTTCAATGAAGAATTTTGCAGCATTCTCCTTTGTGAGGAGAAATATTTCAAGCATCTTTTCATTAGGTTTCGGGGTAGGATTTTGTACATTGGCCGTGTTGCTATATTTGAAGTTTGGGCGATACCTCCATCTTGGGTTGTATGTGTTGGAATAAAGGTTGAATCTTTGCTACATATTGCGATTCAGGTCCTTGTAGTAGTCCCTCCTATAGAGTATTTCTTCCTCTATTTGACATTTGTGAGGGTGTAAGAGCCTTAGTCTTTGAGAGCCAGTTTTGGCCTTAGCCGCCCCCGCGGGTTCAGGGAGCCGCCCCTGCGGCTCGTGTAGCTTTCCGCCCCTGCGGCTCAGGGAACCGCCCCTGCGGTTTCTTGCGGTTGCAGCCGGTTTTGTTGACCTCTTGACCGTGCTTTACCCTCTTTTCCTTGCCTTCTTTACCTTGCTGAGCAATGATTTCACCTTCATTTCCGTTCCAGACCTCCTACGTCCTTCTTGCTTCTTCTTCTTCTTCTTCTTCTCTCCTTGACCTTGATCTTGTTCTTCCTTTGAGTTTGGAAGTGTTTGGGTGTGAGGATGTTGATGTTGATAGTGTTGGATGTTGTGATGAGCTTGAGAGCTAGTTGTGAAGCTTGTTGACCTTCCTTGCAACCTAGGACCACAAGTGTGGTAAGCTTCTTGCTTCTCCTTCCTTTCTTTCTTTCTTGTTCTTCTTCCTTAGCTTAGGATTAGATGAATTGATCATAGATTGATGGTGGAATGTGTATGTATATGTATGTGTGTGACTTTGGAATGAAGAAGACGTGATTTGATCACGTGAAGAGTCAAAGAGGAATCGCGGGTCACTTTCTGCACTGTCGTCGCCCCCGCGCCTGGAAGCCGTGCCTGCGTTGCCTGCGTCCATTGTCACCGCGTCTGCGGCTGAGCCTTGCCGCGCCTGCGGGTTGCCTTACTCCGCCTCTGTGTCTCTCTTGTCACGCAGGTGCGTCTTGTCCCGGGTCTAGGTTATTATTCTAGGTTATTATTCTAGGTTCACATCGAATAGTTTGCAATAATGATAAAAACATAAAACCATGACGTACACATAAAACATAATTGTATGAGCAATCAATCATTTAAATATACAAAACAAAAACAAAAATATGAAGCTAGCTAGTTAAAAATGGAGTTGGTCCGTTGGGTATCTCATGGGCTTCAACCATCAACTATTTTCCATCTAGACCTATCACAGGGCTTTTCGGTCCGGAAATTCGACACTGTTGTGGATGTTGTCGTTGATGAATGATGATGATGAATCAATTAGGTAAAGTACTAATTGCATTTGCGGGAGATGATAGGGAACGGGAAGAATAAGGAGATGAGATAGAGTGTGATTTGGAAAAGAATAAGGTTAAAAATAATTATGTGAAGTCATGTAATGATACCAAAAAAAGTAGTGAATAATGAGTGATTAGTAGCACAAATAATAATTAACAATTAGAATTGAAAAGTAAGTGAGATTTGATATCACCAGAGTCTCAAACGTGTTGTTTGCCATCACAAAGGAAGCTTCTTTTCATCAATTGTTGCAGCATTTCCACACCGGATCTGATATAGATCACAAACAAATAAAAAGTGATTAGTAGGTAGCTTAGCTTGCAATCAAAATGCTCGTAACATAGGAAAGAACCCTAAAAATTAAAGAACAAAAAAAATCAAAAACGAAGAGAAAAGTGAATGACTTAAAGTAGAAGAAAGTGTGAGGTTGAATTTATAGATAAATTGATGATCCAATTTAAAGATAAAAAAAGTAATTAAGATTAGTTGGTTGAGATATTGTTGAAGAGATATAGTTGGATCTAAATCAAATCTTTAACTTTTTGATTTATTTTTTTGGATCTAAATCAAATCTTTAAAATTACGAATTGAAAGAGTTTTTTGGCGGACGGAAAATCCTGGCGGCGACACGTGGAAAAAAGTGCGTCCGCTTTAATATATATAAGATATGTGTATGGTTAGCTAACGGTTTTATACCGTGTTGTAGATCCTTTGCAGGTTAGGAGAGCTGCAGAGTGATCCAAATGGGTGATCCGTTGAGGGCTCCGTACACTGGGGCGATATCGTGGGATATGAGATATTTATGTTGTACGGATATATATTTTTTGATTTTGTACTTAGCGGTTACTCTGTATTACCTTTTGATATGTATATATATATATATATGTTAGTTTTATGTTTTGTTTTAATCTATATGTGCCTTGTTGTAAGATTCAGTGAACTTGTTGTTAGGCTAGGGTCAAGATCCATTGTGAGATCCTAGCCTAGTAGCACCTCGAGTCCTACGGATTTGCGGTGTTACAAAGTTGGTATCAGAGCCCAGGTTGACAACAATGACACTTGTAATCTGCGATAAAGGTCGAATAGATAAATAAACAGAACCCGAAAGGGGTCTGACTTCTCAAAAGGTTTTGGTTTTGAAATGAGTACAAATGTTTTGGGATATCGTGTACGTGAGCCATCGCCCCTCTGAAGATCTCGACAGTATAAATATATATATAGATATTCAGTTGTGATTGATTTGATATATATCTATGCATATGACATATATATAGCCTTCTAAGTTAGGTTTACGTCTTTTGCAGATGGTTCAGACTAGAGCCTTACCTGCAGCTAGACGAGGTAGAGGTAGAACCCCTCTAGGTAGAGGACGGGGTAGGACTCCTACTGGTGGTTCACATGCAGCGGGAGAGATTCACGAGGAGGTTGCTGAGAGTGCCGTTCCTGAGACTAGGAACGGTGCAGCTGAGAGACAGGGGTCACAGAGAGCCCAGTCTAGTGATTCTGATCGTGTCTCCATTGAGGGATCAGAGTTCCGTGCTTATATTAGACGAGTAGAGGAGGCTGCCAGAGCCCGTAGACGTGCCCCAAATTTACAGGCACAAGAGGGACCATCTGAGAGATCCCACGGAGTGACTCAGGTGCCAACTGTACAAGCACATGCTGTTGAGATTCCTCAAGTTCGAGAGGAGCATCGAGGGCCTCGACCAGATACCTGGTTGAAGGCATTCCACCAGATGGGTGTACCCCCTTTCACTGGGAAGGTGGGGTTAGAGGTTGAGCTCTGGATTGGACATGTGGACTCAGCTCTGGAGTCCATTAGATGTCTAGTGGACAGACAGATCGAGTTGGTGCAAACTTTATTCCGGGACTTGGCACAACACTAGTGGAGATCAGTACGGGGTCAGGTTACCAGTTATGAGCATATGAGGACTATGATCAGAGAGCGTTTCTGCCCTGCCTCACTGAGGAGGGAGAAACTGCGGGATTTTGTGGAGGTTGGGTTTGAGGATGTACCAGTCTCCGAGGCTATCAGGATGTTCCAGGAGGAGCTGGCATTGCTGGGTCCAACTGCACCTCCTGCAGATCAGCATGTATGTTTGTTCTCCCGACGACTGAGGGATACTACCCGGACTTACATGGCGGGGTATCACTGTGAGACCTTGGTTGATTATCAGGACCGGGCTTCTGATTATGAGAGAGAGAGAGCTAGACAGAGGAGAGTTTCTCAGACCGGAGGGTCTGAGAAAAGACAGCGTACTGGGCAGACTAGTGGTACTGGTGGTGGTGCTAGTGTTTGGCGAGGTCAGAGATGCCAGAGTCACCCCTCATCTGCACCGGTTGCAGATAAGGGACGTCAGTGTTTTAACTGTGGTGATCCAGGACATATGAGGCCCGAGTGCACGAGGCCACTAATGACTTGCTACACCTGTGGTAGGCAGGGTAACAGAGCTGTTTACTGCCGACAGGGCGGAGCTTCATCTTAACAGGGTTCTTCCCCTGCTAGTGTAGCGGGAGGTGGGCAGAGGCCACCTCAGCAGCAGCAGACACAGGGACAGCAGAGGGTCCCAGATTGCCCTACGACTCAAGGACCTGCTTCTGGGCCGAGTAGAGGCAGAGGTCGTGGTGGGAGCACCACTGATACCAGAGGACCACAGGGTCGAGTTTATGAGCTGAGGAGTGCAGAGGAGCCAATTGCACCGACTGCTACAGGTACCATTTTGATTCATGGTTTACCTGTTAGAGTCTTATTTGATACTGGTGCTACGCATTCTTTTATTTTTGATGCTTGTGTAGAGCGTCTGAGTCTAGATACGGTTGAGGGGATGCCCTTTATTATAGGGTTACCCGATGGTGGTAGGGTCAGAGGTACCCGTGAGATTCATGGTTGTCCCATTTCTGTAGGGACTCGTGTGTTACTAGTTGACTTCTTTGTCATGCCATTAGAGCATGAAGAAGTCATTCTAGGTATGGATTGAATGGATAGACATTCTGCAGTCTTAGATGTAGGTAGGAGGACTGTTACCCTCTCTACCGAGTTAGGTCAGATAGAGGTTTTCCGAGGTTGGGACCTTGGAAAGACATGCACGATTATTAGTGCGATACGGGCAGCTAGACTTATTGCACAGGGTTGTGAGGCCTTCTGGTGTTATGCCATGAAGGAGGGGGAGAGTCCAATATTAGAGGATATCCCAGTATTTTGTGAGTTTACAGATGTATTTGCTGAGCCGTCCAGTTTGCCGCCTCAGAGGAGTGTGAACTTCAGTATTGAGTTAGAGCCTGGGACGAGACCAATCTCGAAGGCCCCATACCGGATGGCGCCTGTCGAGATGCTGGAGCCGAAGAAGTAACTCGAGGAGTTGGCTGAGAAGGGCTTCATTCGCCCTAACGTATCTCCATGGGGAGAACCTGTCCTCTTCGTACGGAAGAAGGACGGATCGTTGAGATTGTGCATAGGTTACAGAGAGCTGAACAAGGTGACCATCAAGAACAAGTATCCATTGCCTCGTATTGATGAATTGTTAGATCAGCTTCAGGGAGCGACTATATTCTCCAGGATTGACCTGCGCTCGGGATATTACCAGCTGAGGGTGAGAGAGCAGGATGTGCATAGGACAACATTCCGGACCAGATATGGTCACTACGAGTTTGTAGTGATGTCATTTGGGCTTACGAATGCCCCAATAGTTTTTATGGAGTTGATGAATAGTATCTTCATCGACTTCCTGGATCAGTTTGTGGTGGTCTTCATAGATGACATTCTGGTATACTCTTGTAGCAGAGAGGAGCATGCAGGACAACTGAGGAGTGTATTGCAAGTTTTACGGGATAGATAACTTTATGCTAAGTTCTCTAAGTGCGAGTTCTGGATGTCAGAGGTAGCATTCCTGGGTCATGTTGTATCAGCTGAAGGGATCAAGGTTGATCCGGCGAAGATAGAGGCAGTAGCAGCATGAACGACACCGACGAACGTCACCGAAGAACGTCAAGGAAGTACGTAGCTTCCTTGGTCTAGCCGGTTATTACCGACACTTTGTGGAGGGATTTTCTGTGATTGCCCGTCCACTGACGAGTCTATTGAGGAAGACTACCAGATTTGTATGGTCTGATCAGTGTATGCGGAGTTTTGAGGAGCTGAAGAGACGTCTGACTTCTGCTCCTATTTTGGCACAACCAGAGGGTACCGAGGATTTTGTGGTATACAGTGATGCATCCAAGCTAGGCTTGGGATGTGTGTTGATGCAGCGGGGCAGAGTGATTGCTTATGCGTCTCGACAGCTGAAGACGTATGAGGAGAACTACCCGACTCATGATTTGTAGTTGGCAGCGGTAGTTCATGCGTTGAAGATCTGAAGACATTACCTGTATGGTGCTACATGTCAGATCTTCACAGACCATAAGAGTCTGAAGTACATTTTCACGCAACATGAATTGAATAACCACCAGCTTAGGTGGCTTGAGCTGATCAAGGAC
This sequence comes from Fagopyrum tataricum, assembly GCA_002319775.1. Taxonomy (NCBI): domain Eukaryota; kingdom Viridiplantae; phylum Streptophyta; class Magnoliopsida; order Caryophyllales; family Polygonaceae; genus Fagopyrum; species Fagopyrum tataricum. Next base: position 8,932,051 of record CM008281.1, read on the forward strand.
TTTGATTTAGAGATTCTGTATCATCCAGGAAAGACAAACATTGTCGCCGACGCCCTAAGCAGGAAGACGCCTCGAGAGCAGGCGATTGCGAGATTGACAGTTCAACATCAGTTACATAGAGACCTGATCTGGTTAGAGTTGGACATCCAGTTTCCTGATGAGGATGCCCAGCTGCGTACGTTAGAGGTTCTTCTTGATCTGTTGGGTGAGATCCAACAAAAGCAGGAGACTTGCCCGACACTGATGAGGATACGAGATAGGATGTCTAGAGATGAGGCACCACAGTTCTTGCTAGGAGCAGATGGAGTATTGAGGCGCCGCAGTCGCGTCTGTGTATCTGCTGATGCAGATCTACGTCAGAGGATATTACAGGACGCTCACTGTACACCTTACTTTGTACATCCAGGTACGAGTAAGATATATCAAGACTTGAGACGTTTATATTGGTGGAGAGGGCTGAAGCCCGATGTGGCCAAATTTGTGGCACAATGTGCGACCTGTCAGCAGGTCAAGATAGAGCATTTCAGACCTGGAGGTGAGCTCCATCCACTTCCTGTTCCACAGAGGAAGTGGGAGGACGTCACCATGGATTTAGTGACTGGGCTGAGGCTGAGCCGGAGTTTCGATGCTATCTGGGTTATTGTGGACAGATTGACGAAGATGGCACGTTTCATTCCTATTCGGGAGACGTGGCCGGTGAGCAGATTAGTTGAGGAGTACACTGGGCAGATAGTGAGACTCCATGGTGACCCGATGACGATCGTCTCAGACAGAGATGGACGCTTTACCTCGAGATTTTGGCAGCAGATTCAGACTGCCCTGAGGACGAGTTTGCACTTCACGACTGCGTTCCATCCTCAGAAAGATGGTTAGTCGGAGAGGACCATTCAGACGCTGGAGGATATGCTGCGAGCTTGTGTGTTGGATTGAGGAAAAGTGTGGACGGATCATCTCCCACTTGTTGAGTTCTCATACAACAACAGCTGACATGCATCTATTGGGATGGCCCCATATGAGGCATTGTATGGACAGAGATGTCGTACCCCATTATGCTGGGATGAGCAGAGCAGTGTTAGTGGTTTGTCACCTGATCAGATTCAGGATGATGTGGCTCGAGTAGCACTGATTAGAGAGCGGATGCTGACTGCACAGAGCCGTCAGAAGTCTTATGCTGATAGGAGATGTAGATCTCTAGAGTTTAGAGTGGGAGCCCATGTGTGGCTGAGAGTGTCTCCGACACGAGGTGTTAGACGTTTTGGCATTAAGGGGAAGCTGAGCCCCCGATATGTCGGACTGTTCGAGATTCTAGATCGGGTTGAGAGCGCAACATACAGATTAGCCTTGCCTCCAAGATTAGAGGGTGTTCACCTTGTATTTCACGTGTCTCAACTGAGGGAGTACATACCAGATCCGAGACACATCGTGAGTTATGATGATTTGGTGGTCGAGCCGGACCACACCTTTGTTGAGCACCCTATTGCAGTCCTAGAACGAGGTATGAGACGTCTGCGTTCGAAGGACATTCCTATGTTGAGGATACAGTGGTCGAGACGAGGACTTGATGAGACTACATGGGAGACTGAGGATAGTATCTAGAGGAACTATCCAGAATTCTATGCCGAGATAGATGTACCTGTAGGATCACCGGGTAGATCTTAGTACTTATGGTGAGTATTATGTGCTTATATGCTTATATGCTATGATGTGTTTATTTTCATACTAGCTTTGATGTGATATATGATTTTATTAGATCTTGTTGTGCTAGTATGATTATTGTTTATAGCTGGAGATGGCTCTTTCCTCCATGCTATTGTGATACGTTTATGATTCAGCTGGAGATGGTTATTCCTCCATGCTATTTTGATGGACATAGTGTTGTTGGAGATGTTTTTCCTCCATGCCTTTCTGTTATGAGTATGATACGGCTAGAGATGTGATTCCTCTATGCCTTGTGATGTGTTTATGATTTGGCTAGATATGGTTTTCCTCTATGCCTTGGATAGTGTTTTGTTGCTGGAGTTGATGTTTCATCCATGCTTATGTTTGAGGTTATAAAGAGAGTTGTACCTCGGCTTGTGAGTCCGAGTGTTTGGGGATTTTACAAGTTTCGGGACGAAACTTGTTTTTAGGGGGGTGAGGTGTAAGAGCCTTAGTCTTTGGGAGCCAGTTTTGGCCTTAGCCGCCCCCGCGGGTTCAGGGAGCCGCCCCTGCGGCTCGTGTAGCTTTCCGCCCCTGCGGCTTAGGGAACCGCCCCTGCGGTTTCTTGCGGCTGCAGCCAGTTCTGTTGACCTCTTGACCGTGCTTTACCCTCTTTTCCTTACCTTCTTCTTACCTTGCTGAGCAAGGGTTTCACCTTCATTTCCGTTCCAAACCTCCTACGTCCTTCTTGCTTCTTCTTCTTCTTCTTCTCTCCTTGACCTTGATCTTGTTCTTCCTTTGAGTTTGGAAGTATTTGGGTGTGAGGATGTTGATGATGATAGTGTTGGATGTTGTGATGAGCTTGAGAGCTAGTTGTGAAGCTTGTTGACCTTCCTTGCAGCCTAGGACCACAAGTGTGGTAAGCTTCTTGCTTCTCCTTCCTTTCTTTCTTTCTTGTTCTTCTTCCTTATCTTAGGATTAGATGAATTGATCATAGATTGATGTTGAAATGTGTATGTATATGTATGTGTGTGACTTTGGAATGAAGAAGACGTGATTTGATCACGTGAAGAGCCGAAGAGGAATCGCGGGGTCACTTTCTGCAATGTCGCCGCCCCCGCGCCTGGAAGCCGCCGCCACTGCGGAAGCCGTGCCACAACGCCTGCGCTGTGCCTGTGTTGCTTGCGTCCATTGTCACCGCGCCTGCGGCTGAGCCTTGCCGCGCCTGCGGGTTGCCTTACTCCGCCCCTGCGTCTCTCTTGTCATGCAGGTGCGTCTTGTCCCGGGTCTACCTAGAGTTGGGTAGATCCTTTCCTTTCCTAGTATGAGCGGGTTAGTAGCATGCTAGGTACGTATATGAGGATGATCTTGATATCGTTTATGCCGGTTATGGCTTTGAGGTTTATGAGTTAGGATACGATCCTTATGGATCCCTTGGGTCTAGGTGTGACCCCTTTGATGGATTTGAGTTGATATATTGTTATGCCTTGTTATTAGGCAGTGTTGTCCTCCAGATTGGAGTGGACCGTGTTTGAGATCGTGGTTGAGATTACTTCGAGGTTGAGGTAAGTCCATAGGACTTACTTAGCTACCATCCTTATATTGGATGTATGCATGAGTGGTGTTTGTTATATGCTTTATAGCATGCGATATGGTTCATTACCGACCTATGATATATTGACCGCCCATTGTAGTGGTTGTGACAACTTGTCTTTCATCCCGTAGTGGAGTCTGAGAAGTTCTTTGTAGTCTAGTTAGATCTGGTATACGGGAAGGGCACTGACCACTCCTTATGGTATACGGGAAGGTGCGCTGATACCACTCCAGCTAGCTATTGCACGCAGAGGCGAGGATTATATACATTCCTCGTGTCACATATTTTTATATGCAGATCTATATACTAATTGAGTGATTGACGTTATAAAGATAATAAACCGGGTAAATGTGTGAAAACATGATGATGTGTTATGATTCCTGATGTGTGTTTGTGCTCTTGCATCTCTATATATTTGTGTATGGTTAGCTAACGGTTTTATACCGTGTTGTAGATCCTTTGCAGGTTAGGAGAGATGCAGAGTGATCTAGAGGGGTGATCCATTGTGGGCTCCGTACACTGGGGCGATATCGTGGGATATGGGATATTTATGTTGTACGGATATATATTTTGATTTTGTACTCAGCGGTTACTCTGTATTACCTTTTGATATGTATATATATATATATATATATATATATATATATATATATATATATATATGTCAGTTTTATGTTTTGTTTTAATCTATTTGTGCCTTGTTGTAAGATTCAGTGAACTTGTTGTCAGGCTAGGGTCAGGATCCATTGTGAGATCCTAGCCCAGTAGCATCTCGAGTCCTACGGATTTGGGGTGTTACAGTATACTAGTTAGGATGGATCAGAGTAGGGCCTTATGGCCATTCCAACCACAAGTTGACAGTGGGAGGTATCATCAAGGTCTAATGTGGATATTGTGGAGGATATGGCTTCAAGTACCCTAACAAAAGCATCTTTTGTGTCCGAAAACTTGTTGGCATGGTCATTCAAACTTTCGACGGACTCTCATGCCTCATTGGCATCTCCATAAGTTTGTTGTCCGTACAACTATCGATTATATACGGAGTTGGATTGTCAATTCCTTGATATAGATTGAACAAGGAAGATCTTATATTGTCCGTGAGCCAAGCATTGACGGACCATGTCTTTGAATCTTTATCAATCTTCATAATTGTTTTACCCTTAGACATCTTGAAACTAGTGATTTTGATGTGTAGTTCAGCTATCTTGTGTGGTGTGAAGAATTTGTTCTTGAATACTTCGTGTAGATGGTCCCAAGTAGTAATGGAATTCAGGGCGAGGGATCAGTACAAGTCAACAACATTCAAAAGAGAGAATTTGAAATCCTTCCTTACAAAAATTTTGGGTGGTACATTGTGAACTTTGACAAAGTTAGAGAACCCTTCCATGTGTCGGACAGGGTTATCGATTGGTACCCTTGAGAAGGCATGAGGTGTGAGTAAGTTGATCAACCCGATTTTTAATTCAAAATTCAAGGCAAATATTTATAGAGTAACCAACCCATTGATATGGGCAAGATGGGTGGGTAGCATGTAGGTCATGGCGATTCAAAATCTTCCCTAGCAACAACGTCAATTTGATGAGGGCTGGAGTGTTAACCTCATGTCCTGTAAATACTTATAAGATCCGTTGTAGTACAAAGGGGGAAGGTCATGTGACGGGAGAAGGTAGACTAAACCATAAATTGTTCAAACTACTAGAGATCAGTAAGGGAATGACTAGAGACAAGATCGGAGCAAAATCCTAGACTGAGGTAGGGTAGGTCGTCCGACGGGGTCTTTGGGAATTTTCATGACTGACTCATAAATTAGTTTATAAGTGAAGACAAAGAAGAGTGATAACTATTGGATCTTTTGATCAGTTGAAATCAGATCGGAAGATGATGAAAACCAAACAATAGATAGCGATAGAGGTAAATTATTCTAGAATCTGGATCATCACAACACACATATAATATATCTCCAACGGCAATTCCACAATATCACAATTATAATGAGTTATGTTAAGACAACTTATTTGATTCTCACTTCATGGTTAGGTTGTTGTTTGTAGTACATCGATGTTGTCGCCATTATTGTCACTTTGTACCCAAGATGATTGTCGATTCATCACAACAAATGAGACATTAAGGTGTGTGAACTCCATTTTCACTTCGAGGAAGTTCACCCTTTATTGAACACATAATATAAACCATACTACAATAACTCATAGATATACAATTAATACATAGAATCAATCCAATATCATAGATCAACCTTGTCGAGCTCACCAAACCATAATAGAGAGGGATTACTCACACAAACCTTAGAACAAGTAGGGAATGTATTTTATTGATCGACAAAGCTAAGGAGCCGTCATCTGACGGGGGTACATGTCGCACGACCTACCGGGAGGGTGTCGAGCGAAAGCTTCATAAAATGTTGGAAAAGGAGAACTCTAACCTAATGGCTGAAGAGACTTCGTTTACAAGGTCCTGAAACGGCCTAGAAATGCTAGATCTCTTGAGTTTCCATCTTCTATTAAGATAAAATCAAATATACTCGATCTTATCTTCTATTAAGATAAGATCAAACTTAGGATAACACTGAAACAAAGTAGTAAAGATAAGCGTTGATGAAGACTAATCGAACACATGGGCCGTCATGCGACATCTTGGAACAAAGGTGTGGGTTTGGTCCAAAAATGATCCACGTCATCTCAACAACAACGATTGAACATTTTGGGTCAAATGCAAGAGTGAGGGACAAGCCGCCGTGTGACCTAGTGGTGGTCCAACACTCCTAGATCTTCGGCCAATTTTCTTCTCTTCACTCTCGTGCTTCAGTCATTAATGCCAATGATATTTGACTTCGATGACCGTAGGGAAGCCTTTAGAATTTATCATGACATTCGGCGGTAGATGTATCACTTATGCCGCAAGTGCCTAGAATGCCTGCAAATACATAAACCAACAAATAGATCTTTAAAATAGGAATATAAGGGAAATACCCAAAATGATATGTTTAAATATAATGATTATGATAAAAGACGTTATTTGGAGTCCTATCAGTACACTGCCATGCAAAAGGTCATAAGGTGTTTGGTATCAGGGTCGTTGGAATGAGTCCTTGTTTGACAAGTGTCAACCTATGACCCTCTTCACCACATATGTCGCACTTTTTGCTGAATTTCTTAGCAGGTTGATTCTTAAAGCTTTAAGATAGGAATTTCCATTTCTTCCCCTTTGTTGTGCTCAACATTTTCTTTTTCAGCTCCTTGATGGCTATTAGTCTAACCGTTGGTTGATTCAACCCTGAGTCTTGCCATCAAGTTTTCGACTTGCATAGGCTTACTCTTATACTTCACATACTTGAATTATTATATAGGACAATGGAAGTTTTTCAATTTTTTCAACTTGAAATGTCTCATATATTTGCATTCCTTCAACTAGGATCTCATGTATCAACAACTATCACAACTCAACTTTTTCCATCATAGGCTAAGAGTCTAACATTTTAAAGTTACATAACCTCCCCGCAACTAACTTCGTTGTGCCTTCATCATGTGTCTTGCACGTGTTTTCCAAGGCAAACCAAGTTCCTTTTAGACGTTTTTTACTCGTAATACTTGTTGTTTAGCGGATCATGAAGACAAGGATATGTGTCGTCAAGGGAGAAGACGGGGACATATGTCGTCGGGGTGGAGATTTGGTGGTCTTCCTTCAATTACTTGACTAGGTTTGCCGAAGCCGGGAAGAACAACATCTTATGTTGCTAGATAAATTAACACTTATATATTAATAATGTGTAACTCACTTATCAATATGTATCTCCTCTAATTATTCTCCATTAATTATGTGCACCAACTAACAATTCTAACTATTCATTTCATTTTCTAAATAATATTCATTATTAGAGAACACATTTCCTTCAGATCTTGGGATCCAAAACTTGATTATTTGAGACAACTGGATTGTTGAAGACGACTTTATTGTTGTTAACTCGATATAGAAAATGTTGATTGCTTTTTCAGAAATCGATGTTATTCTTTTTATATTTCTTAATTCTTGTCTTTGATTGATAGTGTATGTTATTCTTGTATTAAAAAAATCAACAAGGTGACGGACTTCATTGATATTGCTTTGTCACAACGATATGAACACTCTCTCATAATAATAGGAAGACTTGTGGAGACTCATCCGTAAAAAAATTGATGCGACGTTACATTTTTCACCAATATTCACTTTGAATGGTCCACCCACTTCAAGTTTGTTTTTGATTTCTCATCAAATGAGAATTATAGAAAAATACCAAACTTCCTCTTTGGAGAAGATGTCATATACAGGAGTCATAAACAAGATTGGCATTTTCACCGGTTATGGAGATTTCCATGATTCTTCATTATCAATATCATTCATTGGAAAAATGACAACTTTAATAATGAAGTAATTCCTAATGAAAATGAGATTGCTTCTGAGATTGACATTACAATTTTTCCTTCAATTCTTCATCTGTCTTCTTTAAATCTTTGTTCAATAGTCATGTGACTCATGTCTATATGTTTAACCGTTTATTTATTCTGATCAGGAATCCCTATTGGGCTTGTACCAAGAAGTTGTCCTCTATTATATATTGCAGTCTGCAGATATTTATATATATAATGCATGACATCAAACTTGGATGCCAGTAGGGTTATAAAACTTGTCTCCTACTATTGGTACCCATTTCTTTCTTCATTACAAATTTGCAATGTTATGTCATTGTCTTACTATAAATCTCTCTTCAGTTTTGCATATATCACAAGATTACTGTTTTCATCTTTTCACCCAAAAATGAAAATGAACAAAAGATAATTTCTTTTTAAATATGAGGAGAAACCCACTTTTTAAATAGTAAAATCTGAGCCCGTAATTCTTTATTCTAGGACTCGATGATAGAAAATTTGTAAGGACTATGTTTATGGTGCTCATAAATCCAACTCAGCTGTGAGTTGAATCGCCAAATTTAGACAAATTGGCACGTTGAGTGGGTGGATGACCATATCTTTAGCTAAACTTAACATAAACCTACAAATATTCAACACCACAAACCCTGAAATTATTTTATTGTGGATGTCAACCTTGAATTTCATTGCTTCCCATTAATTTTATAGCCAGCAAGATAATAGGAAGAAAAAAAAACAACATTTTTCAATGTAGAAACCCAGAAGCAATTCCCAATGGTATGACTTGAAAACTATTTATTTTCTGAATTGTAAATACTGAACACAAAGAAGAGTTTATTTTCTCAGGTTAAATGCATGAAAAAATGAATAGTCTAATATGACAGATGAGTTTCATTAATGTGCTATGGCCTATGGGCAAGTGGGTAGGATGAGGCTTTTGTATGAACTCTAAAAGGAAGATTTGAAGAGATCTCATATTGCAACAATTCAACTACAATAAAATTATTCAAAAAAGGAAAAAGAAAAAGAAATTCAATCCAGTGTTGTCAAGTAAAGAATATAGCTAGCTGAAGATATGATACTCTCTTAGGACAAAACAACACAAGAAGCTGCAAAAGGGTAAAATAAAAAAGACCAAAAAAAACACTTAGGATTGCTTCTTTTTGTGCCAATTGCACAATCAGCCTTGCTTTCAAGGTTGATCAAAGATTATAAAAAAAAACATGATTTTAAAGATAGAACAATTTTGTGTATTGTAGTAATCCTCAAGTCTTCTTTATCTGTACACTATGCAGCCTCAATTGAAAGAGTTTCTTCTTAGGCCTTATGACTTTATCATGACATGAACTAGGAATGACCGCCGCCGCCACCATCCTCCTCGTTGGGAGCCGGGAGATTAAGATCAAGCAAAGGATGATGGTTGCTCATCGAATGCCTCTCAACTGACTGAACTAGATTAGCCCTATCTTCGGACGAGCAACCAATCAAATGAGACCTCTTGTGACCACCCAATGCTTGGCCTGACTTGAACACTCTAGGACAAAATGGACACTTATGCACCTTTGCTTTCTTGATCCCATTCTCTCCGATTGAGATCTTACTTGTCTCTACGCTTTGATGAGCATCGTTTTCGTGTCTTAATCCTTTATATCCACCAGTGTTCCTCTTATGTGTTATAATATGTCCTCCAAGTGCTTGATGAGTCTTAAAACACCTTTGGCAAATCGAACACTCGTATTTACCTCCCTTGTATTCTTGCTTCATCTTCTTGCTACTTCTTTCATGATTCATCCGATACTCATCAAACTCAATATCAATATCAATGCTCTTACCTCTACTCCTAAAATGCCTCTTCTCGGATTCTTGCTTTCTACCCTTGTCGAATTCTGAACTATAATCACCATACTTTGATGGTTCATTCTTCTTTAACTCATAGTTTCTAGCATACCCACCAAATGAATCATCAGATTCAAGCTCTTTAGCACCATTTTCAAAATACCCGGAATCCGAATTGTCCATTTCAACACATTTCATCCCATCTTTTGCTAATTCAACAAATTCATTTCCAGTTTTACCATCATCAAGAACTGCATTGATGCTTTCTTTCTTGACCTTATATGTTGAAGAAGACCAACCTTCTAAGATAACAGAATTGTTATCAGAAGACTCAGTTGGGAAATTAAGACCGATTTTATGACCTGAATCTCTAGATAACATCATCAATGACATTGCAACTTCTTCTTGCTCATGCTCAATTTCAGAAACATTAGATGAGCATCCATTTCCTAATGAGAAAGAATCAACCACAACAAAAGATCCATCCACCACATTATTGTTATTATTATGTGATTGACTCTCAATTTCGAATTCCTCTTCAATATCCCATGAATCATCATCATCATAACTATTTAATCTACTAATATTCCTCCCTTTGTTAGAATGACAGCTCATGTGACCACACAAAGCTTTAAGAGATTGAAATCCCTTACCACATTTCTTGCAAATTCTTTCTTGCTTCTCTATTAATTTGTCGTCGTCAACTCTCCATGACTTCTTCGGATTCTCTCTAAGTCCATAGCTTCCACCACCAAGATCGCCACCACTGTAACCAGCACCATGATCAGTTTGAACATGATCATCAACATTGAAAATTCTTTCAAAGTTTGGAACTTTCTTGGGTTTCAATTTCTGGGCTGCTGATGCTTTGGCATTTGCAATTACATGTGACCTCATATGCCCTCCAAGTGACTTCCCACTGGGAAACCTTTTGTTGCATAGCTTGCATACATGCTTGTATTCTTCCTCATCTCTCCTCTGCTCCATTGATTCAGAACTGAAAAAATTGGATAAAGTAAATCAAACAGCTTTGAAAGCAAATTCTGTTACAAAATAAAGCAAAGAACTCAAACAAATCAACTTACTTGTATTTCTTTTCTTTTTATTCTTGAGTTTGGTAAAGGGGATAAAGAGAAGAGACGAAGGTAGAACTGAATTACCCAGAAGAAGAAAAAGAAAAAGAAAAAGAAATTAAAATCCTCTTGATAGAATCGGAGAGGGAGAGACCCCTTCCAGATCGAAAAAGCTCAAATCTGGTAAATGGGATGCAACAGATCACCAAGTTTCATGGTGTTATTTGACAGGTGAATTGAAGAGAGCAGAGAGATGTGACAGTTTTGCTAAAAAGTACAAGATCCGACCCATGAAAAAGTGACCACATGAATTCCATTTCTCTTGGGGATTTTCTTTTGTTTTTTTTGTATTTTAAATTTGAGCACCCTGGCTTTCCTGCTCTTGTTGAAGACAGATAATAAATATATTAATCTGCTTAAATGGTGGTGATGAAGGAGTCTTTGTAACAAGGATTACAAAGAAGCGAAGATATATGTTTGTTTAGGGTGTGAAGGAAAGGGGAGTGAGTTGGTGTGGGAGGAGAATTTCATGCGTAAGATACAAAGAAAGTAAATTTGACAACCAAACAGGAAACTAAACAAGTGCCACTTGCCCTCCACTCACTGCATTTCGATGCTTCTGTTTAAGGGTTGAGTTTTTCATCACTTTTATCTTTTCTTTAGGATCTTATCACAATATCAAATTATTTATTGATTGATTTATTTACTTTTATGGAAATACCTATACTTTCTTTTTTAAACTTATATTTTACTTCATAATTAATAGATCTACTCTATCCTCTTATAAATTTTAAATCTCGTTTTTCAAACAAATTATCAGTTATAAGGAAATAGTTCAGATAAGGAGAGGGGTTACTATTCAAGTCATTTAATGAATTAAGAAAGGTGTTACAGCAATTTTACAATTTTCTAAGATATGAAGACAGTTTTGTGTTTTGGAAAATCTATTTTTAAAAAAGGATGTGGTAATATTTTTTGTATTTTTTATGAAAAAATAAATTTTATTATTTTAATTCATAATTTTAATTTAATTCGTTCAAAATTTATATACTATTTCAAATATTTTCCTTAATAAGTTCATATATTGTTTTTTTTAATTTATTAGTTATGTTTTATGCACTTTTTTACTTGTATTTGCTTGAGCTAATAAAACACAAAGTTTGAACTAACAAAACACCATGTTCGAACTAGTAATATCCAATTTGAACTAATATTATAAAAGTTCAAAATTTTATAGTTTTGGTTATTAAATACTTTATTATAATATTTTTCAGTTCGAATTTGTATAATATTAGTTCAAGTCGGGTGTTTTATTAGTTCAAACATTTTATATTATTAGTTCATGTATTTTTTTGAACTTATGAAAAAAAATTGTAAAAATATATAAACTATTAGTACAATATAATATGAACTAACAAATTCATTCAACGTTTAATTCAAAGAACTACTGTGCCCCCCGCTCATGAAACGCCTTTCCTGCAATGGATGGCAGAGGGTCCGTAGTACCCGAAGCACTGGAGTTATCTAGTAGCCCGGGAAGGGGCCTATAAGTGCCTACTACTACACCACACTACACTTGGCTCTACACATTTACAAAGCGAACCCCTGTCCAGTGCCTGGCACTCCGGCAGAGCTAAGGTAGCTTGCTTCTACTTCTTATCCCTATCTTCGCCCAGGCTAACGGGGCCTTACTTATTCAGGGGGGAGAGTGGAGCCTCGAGAAGCACTTTGAGAGGAAGATTCTTGGCCCTTCTTCATTCTCTATAGGGTTCCATAATTTGAATAAAATGTACAATTTGAACTAAAAAAAAGTGTTCGTGAGAAAAAGATGAAGAGGGGGATCGGAAGAAAAAAAAATCGAAGATTTTATAATATTAGTTCAAATAAAGTGTTCAATTAGTTCAAACATTTTATAATGTTAGTTCATGCATTATGTTGAACTTACAAAAAAAAGTTTTTAAAAATGTATTAACTATTAGTACACTCTAATTTGAACTAACAAAACCAATAATTTGAGCAAAATGTTTTGAACGAATTAATGACCATTAGGAAAAAACTGGAAAAAAAACATGTGTCATACCGATGGGACTCCGTAATTCCGTACCAGAAGGTACACTCTTTACCTAAACCAATTCCTTTTTTAACCACCGACGGGCTCCGTTGAGCATTAGTCAAGGATTCTCCTTCCCTAGGAAACGTATGACCCGTTCAAGGACGGATCCAGGATTAAAATTTTAGGTAGGCTATATAATGTTTAAAAAAAATTATCCGTCAATTTATATTTGGAATTGAAAAGGTAGTGATAACAATTTTAATTTATTAAAATTAACAATAAAATAGTATATATACTACAACAAATGAAAGTCATTATCACAAAATAATTCAATTTAAAAATGTTTATAAAAAGATAGGATTTATACTATGTAAGGAGAGGAACAAAATTTAAAAAGCATAAACCTAGGAGTGAGAATTGAACTTGTCACCAAGTGTACTTCCTCTATCCTTCACAAAGCCTAATATCAATATGACAATAGGATATCAATATGACAATAGGATTTTTATATATTTTTACTAAAATATGGGATAGGTTATAGCAAACTTCAGTCTACTCCTAGATCCATGTATGGACCCGTCTCCACCACAATCCAAACTCTTTGGATCGGATAAGGTTTTTCATAACCATGATCCAATAAACATAATCCCATCAAATTTGGGAATTGAAGGTTGAGAAAAACCGTCATATCTTTCCTCGGATCTCATGCTTATATACATTATGTTTTTGTGACGATCTTATGTTTTCTCTCAAATTTTTCTTTCCAAAACACTCTCACTTTCTTTTGTATGAAGTCACCTCGCTTTGATACCAAATATAATAGTCAAAGAAACACTAGTAAAACTAACTTGTTTTATTATTACTTAACGTGCTTGTTAAATAGCTTAGAAAGGGAACCAACTACTCCTAACTAGTGTTTGTCAAACAAGGCTATGTGCCAAATTGAAAACAACTAAGAAAAACACTGCTAGAATTCCTACGGTCTAGGACATAAACTAAACAAAGACAAACTACAAAGACTAAATTAAGAGACAATTAATTTCATAATAGAAGCAAGGAACAAAAACACACAAGTTCAAGTCGACGGGGGTATCAATCGACTCGATCAATAGTAGTAAGGGAGAAAAAATGGGTTTTATCATGCGATTCAATATCATTGAATGTAAGTAATCAACAACAGTAGTAGGTCGATAATAACAAGTATTCTAGAATCCGAATAAACACAACGATACATAGTCAATATCAATTGAGAATAATCCATATCTAAAATCACATACAGTCAAATGAAGAAAACGACCCTACATAGTTTATTAACATCCTGTAAGATATGAAAAGTATAAATTCACGCATCTCTCGCGTCGTGCAAATAATATTTTAAAAAACAAATAAAACCCAAGAATTTATATACACAAATCCCACATCTTAAAATAGACAACCCTTACCCTTCCATAACATGTATATTAACCATGGATACAAATCATCATCAACATTATAAATAAATCATGCAAAGATGGAATCTTAGGATCAAGAAAAGTGGAATTTAGCAAGACATTAACATATAGAAAAGTGAAATTTACAGTTTTTATCACAAAAATATTATTATTTCTTATATAAAAAAAACAGTAATAAATTTGTATAAAATCTAAGATATTTAAATAGTTTGTGTTATAACTTATAACCAAACAACAGAGATTTCATTATATGTCCGAGCAACACTTCCTATAATGAACGAAAGACAACATTAATATCCGGTGGCATTGGCAATTTAATAGGGGTGTTACAACACTCCCAAATTACCATAAAATGATGCAAACAGTCCTTCCGATTGATACTATTTTTATATCTATACACTACTATCATAGCTAAAGTATTTTATTTTGTCACTTCTTCATCCATATCTTGTCACGTGTCATTTTTTTTTTATAATTTTGATTTTTCGATAAATTGATATAAACATAAATATATCGTTTTCATTTATATTCTTATCACAGTTTAACTTTTATATTTTAATCGAAATTTATGTTGATTTATTATAGAAAAAAATTTTATTTCGCTTTACCATCTTCAAGTATAATAACATTAATTTAGTTTTACACTTTTGTATGTACAAGAGACGCAAATTAAAATATGTAATATTGTCTAAATTAGTCTCTTTTTTATTGTTGATTTAGAATTGTAGTTAGTTTAATTATAAGTTTTAACTTTTCTTTTGGTTAATTAATTAAAATTTTATAATACATATATCGATTTTTTTTTAATTGAAAAACAATTGTTTACCCATTAAAAATTAAAATATACTCGTTCATTGGCAAGGGAACTACACTAGTAAAAATTAACAAACAACATAACATCCTATATATTAAAACCCTAGAAGTTCTGATGGTTGTGCGACCGATTGCCTTCTGTAACTCTCATTCACGTTTGCTCTCTCACCGCTCTCTCTGTGCGGGCTAGGTATGTATCACCAATAGTGTGATTATCGTTTGTTTCCTTTACATTGATCACATGGAAAAACCGGACAAAGGAAAATACAAAAATCATATAACAGAAGAAGAGAGTGTAGTCATTGACCACGAAGGAGAGGAAGGGTCCGAGTCATCTCTTTCCTCCAAGTCTTGATCGGAAAGGTGTTGACCTCGAAACTCAATGCATATGCACTTAGGGCAACCATGAAGGTGCCTGGAGACTTTAAAAGGGTTCAACTTTTGTGAAATACTGAAGAATTTGTATGTGTTCCAACTTGACTCAGTTTTAGATAAAGACCAGGCAATGAAAAATGGGCCATGGACGTTCGACAAAGCACTTTTGGCTCCGAAGGACCCGGGACAGTTCATTCGTCGAAGGTTACTTTCTCACATGTTCCTTTTTGGATTCTCGTGCTTGATCTCCCTGTTGGCATGGCTACCAAGAAGTTGGTAATGGAATTGGGCGAGATCCTAGGGGACACCTCGAGGTTGACAAAGAAAGCTTTAAACCCACCTGTCTCTTTTTGCAAATACGTGTCTTATTGAACATACAAAGGCCACCTCGCACAAGCTTCATGCTATCGATTTGGGGAACAAAAATCTGGCTACCATTGCAATATGAGCGGCTCCCTAATTTTTGCTATGTTTGCGGATGGTTGGGTCACGTTGATACTGAATGTGATGATGAAGAGGTAAAAGAGTATATAAACAAAATATGATGATGACCTCAGAGCTCCATAATTAAGGGTCCAAAAAGAAAGGCATGATTTTTTGGCCCAGAATGACACAAGGGCAGACAAAAGATGACAATGAGAAACTGGATTGGATACCTAGTAAAGGAAGGTTAGGAAAATCACTTACTGAAATTATGGATAAGGGTGAGATAGAGGTAAGTTTGCCAAGTTTAGAGTTAAATGACATTGTTGTGGACATCCAAGAGGTGACGCTGAGAGATCATTCCTCTAAGGTGATGTCTAATGAAGAGGAGAAAAGGTAGATAGAGGGATTTGGGGTTGATGTAGTGCATGAAAAGGTTGATAGGGAGATGCTTGGATAAGATGTGAATACGAGAAAGTGGAAAAGATTCACCTGAGTCCCAATGCATACTGATTATAGGGCTGATGCAGATGACATTACAGGAGGAAAGCGCCCAATGGATAAGAGTGATTTATATGCAGATTTTGTTTCCACTAATAATGCCAAACATTACAGATTTACTTTGCAAAATACCGGATCGGTAGGAAAGACGGAGGTTCTCTTTTGCCGGGACCAATGAATATCTTAAGCTTTAATTGTCGGAGGTTAGGCAAAGACCCGGCAATTACAAAACTAGATCACCTAGTTCGAGAGAGGGAGCCCAATTTGGTCTTTCTTAGTGAGACCAAAAGTAATAGAATAAGAATGAAAAGCATCCAAATAAGATTAAATTTTGACAGTTGTTTTGTGGTGGAGTGTGTTAAGACAGTTGGCGGATTATGTATGTTATGGAAGGAAGGGATGAATTTTAATATACAATCATACACTTGGCACCATATCGATGCGAAGGTTGAAGATTGGAGATTCTTTGGTTTCTATGAGTGGTATAAAAGTCATGAAAATAAATACACTCTTGAGTTGTTGAGAAGAGTTAGAGAAGACGTCTAAAAACCGTGGTTGCTAATGGGGGATTTTAATTTAATTCTTTCTTCAGTAGATAAGATTGGGATTTGGCTCCGGATTTCAGCTTAATGGAACACTTCCGAGGCACTCTTCTCTCATATCAGTTACAGGAATTTGGCTTTTAAGGGTCGAGGTTTACGTGGAATAATGGCCAGTTGGGAGCCGGGTGTATTGAGGAGCGGATTGATTGGGCTTTTGCTACGTTAGACTGGTGGAGACGAATCCTTGTGCTAAGGTGGTTCATCTTGCGAGATGTATCTCAGATCATGTTCCAATTTTATTATTAAATAATGGTTTGGAGGAGAAAACCATGCATTTCAAGAAGAATAAACCGTTCCGCTTTGAGGCTTTTTGGACTCATGAGGATTGTGCTACGATAGTCGATAATGCCTGGACGAATCCACAAATTAAAGTAGTCGTACTGGATGGTATTATGGGGAAATTTTCAAGGTGCTTTACTGATTTGGCGGACTGGAGTAATGGTCTGGGAAATATTGTTGCATCTTTAAGAGAGGTTTGTAGGGAGCTTTTGAGACGCCGGAACAAGATCGCTAAGGTTATTGATGGTGATGTCTGACGTGGAGAAGTAAGATGGGTAAATCCAAGGTGGCGGTAAAGTATTTTTGTTCCCTCTTTACCTCGGAGTCAAGGAATGTTATGCCGTTGGTGATGGAGATGATACTAAAAGTCTTTGACAGTGACAACAGGGTCCTATTAGCGCCGTGTTCGGAAGTTGAAATAAAAACCGCATTATTTTAAATGCATCCTACAAAGTCCTCAGGACCTGGTGGAATTCTTGCTATATTTTTCCAACGTCATGGGAGCACGGTTGGCAAGGATGTGACCCATTTTATCTCCAAGTTGTTTGAAGGTGACCCTTTTCCTCTTTTTCCCAACCATACCTTTATTGCTCTTAATTAAAAAGTGTATAGCCCGAGTTGTATGAAGGATTTACGCCATATCAATGTATGTAATGTGAGACCAAAAGTAATATCCACCCTGTATATGGAGAAGTGTCGGGACAACAAGTGAATTTTGAAAAATCTGAACTTTCTTTTAGTTCAAATGTGGCTGAGCAAAGGAGGAGAGAAATAAAGTTGATTGTAGATGTGAGGGATGTACGAAGGCATGAGAAGTATTTGGCTCTTCCAACATTGGTTAGTAGATCAAAGAAGGTGATCTTTGATTCTATCCGGGAGAGAGTTTGGAAGAAGTTGAAGTGCAGGAAAGAAACTACATTAAGTAGAGCGGGCAAGGAAATTCTATTGAAGGCCGTTATCCAAGCTATCACATATTATATTATGTCCTGCTTTTAGATGTCCGGAGGAGTTTGTAGTATTGAGAGACTAATTAGGCAGTTCTGGTAGGTTCTTATGAGGGACAACATAAAATTCATTGGAATTCTTGGAAGAAAATGTGTAGGACAAAGGACAAGGGTGGAAATATGACTTTCGTGATATGCGGAATTTTAATAAAGCTTTCTTAGCAAAACAAGGTTGGAGGCTAATTACCAATCCCAATACACCCTTATAGCAAAACTGCTAAAAGCTAAGTATTTTCCGAAACTGCTATTTTCTCATGGCGCTAATTGGGTTCTGACCTATTTTTACGTGGAGAAGCATAATGAAAGGGAGGGAGTTACTTGAGAAGGGTTTGTGTTGGTTTGTGGGAAGTGATGACTCACTGTCAATTTGGGATGATCAATGGATTCTCAAGCCTGTTGAGTTTAAACTAGTGACTTCCGGAAATGTAAATGCCCCAAATATGTGTGTTATCGAATTAATAGACTGAGAATCTTGCGCATGGCGATGGCACGTGCTCATTGAGGTGTTTTTCGATATTGACAGAGAGGAAGTGCTGAAAATACCTCTGTCCAGCCCGGATCTTCCGGATGAGGTCTTTTGGTTTTATTCCACGAACAACATTTTTAGTGTGAAGTTTGCTTTTAAGTTGACTATGGACTCTGATGATGCTCGAACTGGGCTTGGTCTTTCGAGTGAGTTGTCGGGGAGTGAGAATTTATGGGGAAAAAAAACTTTAGGCAATTAAGATCTTGCCGAGGACTAAGGACTTTTTGTGGTGTGCTTGTCCAGGTGTGCTTCCATGCAAAGAAAATTTATGTTACAGAGGAGTTAAGATGGAACTATGGTGCAAGGGTTGTGGAAATAGGTTGTGGAAATAGGGAGACTACTATGCATGCACTTTTGTCTTGTCCTAGACTAAAAGGATATGGAGAGATTTTCCTAGAAGTCGTAAGTGGGGAACCCGGGCATGCTCTTTTTTTTATAGTGGTTTGATTCAATCTCCACTCGCTTCTCTTCTACTGAACTACAACTATGGGTTACACTTCTGAGTTGTATTTGGGAGGCTCGAAACATGGAGATCTTCCAGGGTTTGGAATGGGATGTCTTTCTCATTACAATCAAGGCTAAGCAGATGGTGTTTAAGTTTAATGATTCCGGATTGTTTGTGCCTAGTTGTGGTGTTTAGAATGAGAATAAGGATACAAAATGGATGCGTCCTATTGGGGGTATAATCAAACTGAATTGTAATGCAACGGTGGATAACTTTGGTAGGGGGTGTATCGGAGTGGTTGTTCGCAACAACATTGGAGCAGTGTTACTTGCTTCTTCCAGGTCACTCCAGGGTGTTTGATCGGTTGATTTAGCTAAGGCTGATGCTATGAGCTGGGCATTTTGCTTGGCGAGGGAGAAAGGCTGAAGAAAGGTTATTTGCGAATCAAACTCGTTATCAGTGATTTCGAAAATGTCGAAAACTTTTGCTCAGCAGGGAGCATTTGGTACGGGTCTTGGCTTGTTGAATTCGCTGGCCAAGGAATTCGAGGTATATACGTGGTCTCACACTCGAAAGAGTGGCAACAGGGCAACTGATTGGCTAACACATTCTTTTCCGTCATATGTTCAACATTTTGTTCTTTCTTCTTCTTTTCCTACTACAATGAACGATTTTGTGGTTTTGGATGATGGTGACGGGTAACAAAAGTTTTTCTTAAAAAAAACGCTAGTAAAAATTAATCAATATAAGGACTATTTTTTGTGTTGATCCAAAATATATAAAAGATGGTACTAATAAGAAGATAGATGGAGATGCAACTTATTTGTATACAACCAAATCTCAAACTTCACTAAACTTCGATTTTTTTTTTCTTTGCTACTAGAGCTCTAATAGTGGTAACTATTTTGCTCCAACTCTTTGTCAGATAAGATAACAAAATCTAGACTTGAACGTCATCATCATCGAAATTAATTCCCACATAGTTTAACTTATACGATTATCATATTAAACTCGTTTAGATGATTGGCCACCGTTGTTTTCTTCATCACTTTCGCATAAGGTGACTATGTTCGTTCCGGAAGATTTAGCATCTCCTTCGCGTTTTAAACTCTATTGTATGATGTGCAATGTTTTAGGACAACGATAAGCATATCACTCTCGTCGCTTTCATGTCCAACAATTTCCTCTCCTTCATATCCATTTGTTGGTTGTTCAAAGATTGGTACAAATCCTTATTGTACAAGTAATGTTGAATCTGCATTCTAAAATCCGAGTATCCAACACATCAAATTTTTCCACGGGCAAATTTTCGTCTCTCATTGATAACACATTAAATTTTAAATAAAATCAATGAGAATAAAGATCATGACAAACGATAACCTAGTTTGCCACGAATTTGTAGGTATGGGACACCATGAAACCCTGGTCTCGTACTATATCTTTACTCACGATTACAATAATCCAAAAGAGGGTCTGATAAGAGGATAAAGCCCAAATCCGTCTACATGGGCCTTAACATAATTTTTGTTAGGCAAATGATTCTAATACAACAATATCGATCAAGGAGTATCCTCGACTCCCCGACTCAAATAAACTAAAATGTAAATTTTAACAATATTTATCTAGTATTGATTTAAATCATTGGGTAACATAATCCGTTGGTTGAAATTCTAAGTTTCGTATATCAACGCTTCTGGGTTGCGAGTAATTCCAATTAGAAAAAGCAAACAACCAACAAAATTCACAACCTGGCAGCAAGGGGTTATAAATTTCAGAAATGAAATTTATTATATTGAATGAAACAATAACAAATTCCTCGTTAACCATATGCTAGATCTCAGATATCTGATCACCTGAGTGCAAACATAACAACAGTACATTGACAATATAAGCTAAAATACAAGTACAGAAAAAGGATTTCCTTTAAATTTAGAACGTAAAACTCTTCTTTAGTGACAAGGATATAGCGGCTTCTCCCAAACCCATACAAAACAACTTACCATGTATCACCTATGCAACTGCAGGCATGTCCTTGAGCCAAGCATCCAGGGGTTTACCGATCGAGTACACAATAAACCCGATCTTCCTCAACTTCTCGCCATCCACAACGTTCCTACCATCGAACACAAAGGCAGGCTTTTGCATATTGTCGAAAATTTTCTGGAAATCGAGTGTCTTGAACTCATCCCACTCGGTGAGGATGCATAGGCCATGAGCATCCTTGGTTGCAGTGTATGCATCCCAAGCACAAGTGACTTGTTTAAGAGTGGTGGGGCTGCATGGCTGGAGATGAGCCGGGTGGTCCCAGTCGAACTTGTTCATCGATAGATCCCTTTGGATCTGATCCACTGTGACTTGTGGATCATAGATGCTGAGCATAGCTTTGTCACCCAGAAGTCCCTTGCAGACATCAATAGCCGGGGTCTCTCTGGTGTCACCGGTGTCTTTCTTGAAGGCGAATCCGAGGATTGCAATCTTCTTGTTGGCTACAGTATTGAACATAGATGCAACGACACGGTTTACAAACCGGCTCTTTTGGTAGTCGTTTAGTTGGATTACTTGCTTCCAATAGCTGGCTACTTCTGGAAGACCATTGCACTCGCAAATGTAGACCAAGTTTAGGATATCCTTTTGGAAGCAAGATCCACCAAAACCGACACTAGCGTTCAGAAACTTGTGGCCGATTCTAGAGTCCTTGCCAATCGCGTGAGAGACTTGGGTGACATCAGCACCAGTTGCCTCACATAGAGCTGACATGGCATTAACAGAGGAAATCCTCTGTGCCAAGAAGGCATTAGCTGCAAGTTTGGAGAGCTCTGCGGACCACAAGTTTGTGCAAATGATTTGATCCTCAGGGACCCAATGGGCATAGACATCTTTTAGTGCTTTCACGGCCGCATTGCCTTCAGGGGTCTCCCTACCACCAATAAGAACCCTATCGGGATTAAAGAGATCAGCGATTGCAGTGCCTTCGGCAAGAAACTCGGGGTTTGAGAGGATTTGGAAAGAGATGCCCTTGCTGTTGTGGGTCAAAATCTTCTCAATTGCCTCGGCTGTTTTGACAGGCACGGTTGATTTCTCAACCACAATCTTGTTGGACTTTGAAACATCAGCTATCATACGGGCTGCGCTCTCCCAGTATGTCAAGTCAGCTGCCTTGCCAGCTCCCAGCCCGCTTGTTTTGGTAGGGGTGTTCACGGACACAAATACGATGTCTGCCTCGGCAACATGCTTCTCCACATCAGTGCTGAAGAAGAGGTTCCTCCCCCTGCATTGCTTCACCACATCATCAAGACCTGGCTCATAGATGGGGAGCTGCTCACTGTTCCAGGCATTGATCCTTGGCACAGAAATGTCAACAACAGCAACCTCGATTTCTGGGCACTTGAGCGCAATCACAGCCATTGTGGGCCCACCGACATAGCCGGCACCAATGCAACAGATCTTCACCATGTCTCTTTCTCACCGGAAAAACCTATCACAATGAAAGCCAAGATCAGAAAAGACCATCTTTAATGGATTAACATACCTACATCCATCATATAAGGAACCATTGGAGAGAAAATTATCAATCAGGGCGTATCTCATATATTTTTAGCAAGCAAATATTCGATGTTTACCATTAACTTCGAAAAAATGTTTGTAAATGGCCCCCACAATGTCTACAAAGCCTAAAAAATAATCTTTTTGCTTTTGACATTCTTACGTCTTAACTAAGCTGATCTAAAATATCTCAATAAGACAACAATTGAAACAAATAAAAAACAAACAGGTCGTTTGGTGTTTCATTCTGGACAAAATTAAGCAGATTAGATCTGGAAGTGAAAACAATTAAGCAGCAAAGGAACAGACCCTCACAGGCAATGATACCACATTTGATCCACATTGGAAAGAAAAACTACATTCAAAAACCGTGATCCGCCATAATTCCAACTCCGAGTTCAAAATTGAATTCATGCAAATGAGAGACTTAGCTAACTTCTACTCTATCATAACAAAGACACATCAACGAGATTCCAACATCAAAATTCCGCCCGTTCCACCAGATCTGACTATCTCTATTAGAGTTAAAATCACAAAATTCAGGGCAAAAAAAACTCAAACCTACACAAAAACGCGGTATCAAATATTAAACTAGGGCAGCAAACCAAAATTGAACACCTGAAACAAGTATTCTTTCAAGAAATCAACACGAACTTGTAAGAAACCGAGATCAAGATAGAAACCACGAAATTCAGTACAAAAAACGTCGAAGATACACAAAATTGCGGAAGAAAAGATCAAGTGAGGCAGTATACAACGCAAAATTGAACGACTAAAACCAGAGAAGCAATTTTTCAAGCAATCAATATGAACGTGTAGAATATTATAAGGGATACGAAGCATAATTACCTGCTGAATATCGTTTGAAGTAGAAAGAACGAACAGATCTGAGACGGAGACGATGAGAGATCGGGGAAAATGGAGGAATGTAGACAGCACGGTGTTTGCACTTCCTCGCAGGCCAGCAGGAGGTATTTATATGCAAAATGGGAATTTTGGAGTAATTAATTAAAAAATAATAATAATTAGACGTGTCGTTTACTGAAAAAGGCAGGAAAAGCCCATTGTATTAATCAACGCGTTTTCTGCTTTGCTCATCTTAAGTCTCCTTTGTTTTCAGCTTTTTCAGTTTTTAATTTGTTTTCAATTCCATTTCGAAAAAATGCATTAACTCAGAGAAAGAAAGGGTAGAATGAAATAAACCATGAGATCAACATGTCTATAAATGTTGTCTTCATATCATTTGTTTATTTCTGTTAATTATTTGTATTTACATCCACTGAAAATGACTGTGAATTTAAAATATTTTACATAAATTTTAAAAGATTTTGTTTTTACTCAATATTTTCTTTTCTTTTGTTTTTAGATTTGGACTTTTTCTTACAAGTTTTTAAAAAAATTTCGTAATTTAATTTATTTATTATTGTGGTATAGGTCAATACTCAATATATATATAAAAAGAAAAGGTTGAATAATTTTCTTTCTTTTTTTTTGGTAGAAAGAATAATTTTCTTTCTAGGACTACCTAAAAACAAAAACAAAAACAAAAAAGTCTATATGCATAGTATTTACGTCTAGATATAGTTAAACTTCACTCACTTGTAAAAAAAAACTACTTTAAACAATAAGTGATCTACTACATAATACTAAAAATAAGTATATTATGTCACTTGTCGTTCCACGTTAAGTCACATTTGATTCTGCTAGATGTCATTCCTACGTTAAGATACATAAGATTTCTCCATGCGTCGCATTTATGTTATGCCACCTCCGTTTTCACTTTCTTATTTAATTTCCATTTAAAAAACAATTTTGATTTTATGTTATTTTGTATAAATTATAACTATATATGATTTTATTAGTTTTAATAATTTTCTTTTTAGGACTACCATCTTACCACATGTCATCTTAATATTATAGAATATTATTTTAATTTTTTTAGTTAATCATGAGAAGATTATTGATATATAAACTAATTTTTATTTATTTATTTTTTTGGTAATGGATATGGGGACCTAAGTCTCACCCATAATGTTTATTAAACAATCAGAAAAAGGCTAACAAACAATAAGTGGTTGGGTCGTCACCCATTGGGTATCGTTTTTAAAAAAAGGAATTAAACTAGGTGGATGAGAGTCTAGTAAATGAAACCCTATTGAAAAATTAAAAGCAAGAGAAGCAAGATGATATGCTGAAGCGTTTTTTTCTTTGTAAATATGTTGAAACTGGATGTTTCAAATCTCTATAAAGGAAGCCTTGACATTCGCTTACCATGCTAGATAAGTAGTGCGATTGTGGAAGATTGTGTGCATGAATGTCTTTGCGGCCACGCCACAAATAGGTCACTCGGCACTCGAAGTCATGTGTCTTCTCACCCTCTCAACATTCTTCATCAACTTACTGTGAACCACCAACAATAGAAAAGTTCTAATGCGTTGGGGGACCTCAAAAGACTAGATGATATGGTATAACTCGGCACTGTATCGGTCGATCACCAAGCCGGAGAAGAGAGACGCAAACACCGAGAAAAAGTAAAAAACCCATTTGTTTCATGCTTCCAAGTCATGTAGTCAATAAGTTTAGGGAAATGTTTCAAGTAGTACCCATCAATTTTCATAAGGGAATGAGAGGGGAGCACACTACTCAACAGTTCCTAGTCCCAACTAGAATCATAGATCCATAAATCAACCACCATTGCCGATATTTGCAAGTCGCCTTGAGTCGAAATCAGATCCTCAAGGAGCGGATGATCGCCACACCAAACATCGAGTCAAAACCTAGCGTGTTGTCCTGAAAAAATCACCCACTTCATCCCACATTTAAGCACATTCTCTCTAACCCATAAGATCCCACGTAACACAGCATAACTTTTTTTATAAACCGAACAATCCAGCAATCCTCGGAACCCCGTAACCCCATACTTAGCCGACAACAGTGCAACCTAGGATTTAGAATTCTCATGCATTAGTCTCCAAGCTAACTTTCCCATCGCAATTAGGTTAGCCGGTCTCGTAGATCTCATCCCTAACCCTCTATCCGTCACTGGTTTGCAAATCTCAGACCAAGCCACAAGTTGGATCCCGTTTCTTCCTTCCGATCCACCCCATAAAAAATTCCGACAAACCTTATCTACTTCTTCACAAATAGAATTCGATATTTAAACATTCTCATAACATATGTTGAAAACGAGTAGAGGACCAATTGCACCAAAGTTAACCTCCCAGCGAAACTGAGGAGCCGACCTTTCCGAATTGATTAAGGTTTCGGTTCAGGTACGGCCGGTTTCTAACGGTACAGTCATACGGAGCAACACCAACTTTTGATTTGTTTGATCCAACTATCCAGATTTGTCGACGTCATTTAATGAATCATAGGAAGCGCGGTGGCAATTTTGTAATTATAGGAAATTCATACGATATTTTTGTCCTTTTGTAAATATGTTTTAAAAGAGGGGGGAGGCGGTGGTAATTTTGTATTCTAATAAAATTTTAACATTTATTATCTCACTTCAAAAGCTTAGTTCAATTCGTTCAAATTGTTTGTTTTAATGCTTCGTATTTTAGTTTAATTATTTCAAAATGTTTTTTCTTTTTTTTAACACTTGTTTCATTCAAAATTTTATACATTTTCGTTCAAACATTTATAAATAATAGTATGAAAAATATTGAACTTTCTTACTCCAGTTTTTCCCCCCTTTATTCTCTTAGTCCATATTGTTTGTTCAATTAGTTCAAAGTGTTTGTTCTAGTAGTTCTTGTTTTTAACACATTTTTTGTTCAAAATTCTTACACATTTTCGTTCAAACATTTTTAAAATTAATAGTATACAGTTTTTGAACTTTTTTATTCCATTTTCCCCTTTCTTCTCTTAGTTGAAATTATTTGTTCTAATGATTTATATTTTTGTTAAATTAGTTTAAACTGTTTGTTATAATAGTTCTTATTTTTTAACACTTATATTAGTTCAAACTTTAACAATTAACAAAGTAATATGTGAACTGATTATAGAAAATATCAGAACTGATAGTGTATACTTTCGAAAGAAATGAACAAAAATTATGAACTTTTATAATATAAGTTTAAATTTTGGGCATAATTAGTTCGAACATTGTGCATTATAGTTTAAACATTGTATTTTATTAGTTCAAGGGGAAAAAGTGCATAAAAACATAACTACTAAATTAACAAAATAATGCGTGAACTAACTATATAAAATATTAGAACTTAGTCTATAATTTTTAAAAAAATTGAACAAAAACTATGAATAGAGATCATAATTGTTATAGTTTTTTTATGAAAATTACAAAAATGCTATAATTAGTTTAAATTTTGGTATCATTAATTTAAATATTTTATGATGTTAGTTCAAGCCTTGTGTTTTTATAAATTCAAACATGTAACAATTATAAATGCCTAAAAACAAAGCTATCAAATTAACAAATAATACGTGAACGAACTACAAAAAATATGCGAATTAATAGTGTATACTTTTGAATGAATTGAACTAAAACTATGAAGTGAGATAATAATTGTTAAAGTTTCTCATGAAAATTACGAAATTGTCACCATATCCCTCTCTTTAAAAAAACAGATTTTCAAATGGACAAAATGTCGCTTGAGCTTCCTATAATTACAAATTGTCACCGCGCTCCCCAAAATTCATTGAATGACGTGGAATAATCTGGACCGTTGGATCAAGTGAATCAACAGCTCATATTACTCCGTAAGGTTGCACTGTAGCACTCATATATACTAGAACCAACCCAAGTAATTATATAAGATTAATGTATTTAAGTCAAAATATTAATTGATTATTTAATATACATTATCTATATCACTACACATATTAGCTAAAAACTTAACTAATCGTTTGAATAAACATATTTCACCAAAATCATATTTTAAAAATATTATATGATATCGTATAAATTTTTTTATCATATTTCGTGCAATACGAGTATTAAGATAGTTTATAAATTAGTAGTTATTGCCAAAATAGCAACTTAATTGTCCATGTAGCCAAATTTTTAAATCATTTTCAACATACAAGTATCATTTACCATGTATATAAACATCACTTTGAAATGTTAATTGTTAGTATTTATTTTGTTAGTTAATTCATTGGAGTTCTAATATAAAATGTCAAATTGAATGGTCCACTAAATTAAAAAGGTATGGTGAATTGGTAATTGGTCCCTAGCTTATTTAGTGCATCGTTTTTGAAGAATGTGAACTGGATAAGTTGTAGTGCTCAATCACTAACATTTTAGGTTTCGGATCTCCATTTTCTTTTGTAGGATATGGATTTGGCCTAATTAGGTTTTATCATATGGATTTGGCCTAATTTCCAAGTTTGTACAACTTTGCTTATTAAATAGTTATATATATAAATATATTATATATTTAATTTAAAAGAACTTTATTATTAACAATATTTTGCAAATAAACAAATTCCACCTAGAATCTTTGAGAAATTAGAAAGAACCAAAATATAATAAAATTACAAATATTAAAGCTATTATATTCAGCCAATGAAATGCAATAACCTGTCAATTTAATAGACTAAAAATAAATAGAAAGAAAACACTGAAAACTCCAATTTAATAAAAAACAACAACTAACAAGAAACTTAAAAAATGGGCAACATGTTAAAGGTGGGTAGTACCAGTACGTAACAAAGAGAGGCATGCTACCACAACTAGAAGAATTGAGTAACATCTAAGCAAAGTATTCTATCTCCTAATTATTTCGTTAACCGGCCAGCATTAGATATTAAAAAATAATAACTATTCTTTTAACCAAGGTTAGGAGTTATCATATGGGATTTAAATTTGATAAAACTAAATATAAAGGCTTTTGTAAACGCTTTAACAAATCTAGAGGGATTTTGCTAAAATATCGATTTTAAAGACAAAACACAAAGAATTTAGTGATTCAGTTTGGAAAAACTCACGGATTTCAGGAGGAAAATCCGGCCCATTTTACTACGTAGATAGATCGTTGTTCTACAAGTTACACAAAACTCGTAAAAAATAAGATCAAAACTTCAAAAACAAAGAAATAAATAGAAAATTTCAAAAACAGTAACGAAACGTAAGCAACCAGAACAAAGCTTCCAATGAAGTGTAGTTTGTAATCTCCTTTCGTCAAGGATCACACAAGATCTCTCTTACACTCGCTCTCAAAGTTTCTCTTTTCTTCTTCTCTCTAAACACTCTACGAAGAGGGTTTTTGTGAGCGCCGTTGGTTGAACAATTGAGCTCCCATAAGCATCGAAGACCTTATAGCCCTACGGTTGAAGAGAGTCGGCTCCAACAAGCGTGATCAACGCGTGTCATCATTAAACCAATCCAGCAGATCATCGATAAGGTCCAATCAAGGCCCAAGATTGAAGAACAGGCCCAACATGCAAATACAAACCCCTTAGCCGGGTGCTAAAACAATGCCACGTTATATTACATGTATACACTTATACTTATAAGATGTTACATTAATATTACAATACCAATGATCACCACATTGTTAGGCCATCTTATGTTATGTTACAATCACACTAAGATTTCACTTAATACCTGACCTTATATGTTATCACCTATTATAACAAGTGAACATTCAATAGTACATTCATAAGTACATGTATAGGCAGGGTGTACTCAATCACGTTTAACAAGTTATTACGTATCAATGTGCATTGTCATATAACATAAACTAAATAAAGCTGTTCGATGTCAGAGGATTCGGGGAAACTTAAAGCTGCAAAAGTTGGGTATATAAGTTTAATTTAAAATTAGTTAGACATAATTATTAACGGGTAACACCAACCTATAATTGTTGATTTTCTTATAAAAATAACACCAACCGATGATTGAGTTAGAAGGTAGCAGCGTCGGCATGTGAGTTTCCCGGTTAACATTATGAGAGCATGTGAAGCTGTCTGACTTTGTTCAATAAGTGCAACTTTCCCCCTTTCCTACTTCTACGATATAAACTTGTTAGCCACCCTCTCTAAAATGGTCTCTGTATTAGTTCAAATATTATTCTGTATTTTATTTTATTTTAATAATATTAGGTCAAACAATGCACATATATTCGTTTACTATAAGGACAAGTCAAATGAGCAGGAAATTCAGATTTTTGTTTCGTGGGCCTGTAATTGTGACGTCTGTGGCTCTTCGCCTAATATGTATGTATTTCATCTCGCACTCTTGAGTTGAAACTTAAGAAAAATCTGGTTTATGTGCACTACAAAATCATATATTTATAAATGTGTAATAAGATAGTAGAATAAATATAAAAAATTTAAATAATAAAAATAAATTTTATTTACATTTTTTTAATGATATAATTTTTGGGATTTAAAAATCACTTTTTAAAAAATATTTTGATAATAATTGGATTTAAAAACCACTTTTTAAAAAATATTTTGGGGCCTGCGTTAAACCTGACGGCAACACGTGGCTAAAATTGCTTATGCTTTAATAGATACTAGTTTTAATACCCGTGCCCTGCACGGGTTAGAGGATAATTGCGTGTCATAAAAATGTTTGATAATTCATTATGTTGAGAATTGACTTAATTGTTACGTGATACTTGTTGTAACGTTGTATTTTTCACAGTATGAATGAAAATCAAGGAAGAATACAATTCCTGCAATAACAATCGGGAAAGAGGAATCCAAGACAATATCCTCTAAGATACTCGAATGTCAAAGTTAGTATCAATCCCATAAAGGAATAGACTTTATTAAATTAAATGTTATAGTATGTGATGTGAATTAATGAATAGACGATACTTTAAAATTGATGAAGTGACTGCACGAAACTGTGGTAAGTATCAATTCACGGGTTGTTTTAATATATAAGATATATAAGAAGTCATGTGTAAACCATATATTAACAAAAAAAAAGAAGGATAAAATAAATCATAAAATTTAAATTAACAGTATTAGATAATAATATATTAAAATTTAAATGAAGAGATTTATACAATATAAGTAACATGTATAAGTTAAAAACTACCGTATCAAATAGTTAAATTTAAATAGTGAATTATCTAACCGTTAATAAGACTAATAGCATATGGTCAAATTATTATAATAAAAATATTAATAAAAATAAAAATATTTAAAATATATAAAAATATATAATTTATTAAATAAAAAAAATATTAAGTATTGTTAAGATTTGGATAAAGATTAATATGTAATTTAAAAGGCATTTCGAATCGGTTACATGAATAAATTTGAAATTAAATACTAATTTTATATCAATAAATTAAATTTGAAATTAAAAAATAAATATATTTAACGTAAAAGGGGATTATATTGATTTAAAATAAATACTAATTTTATATAAATAAATTAAATTCAAAATTAAAAATAAATAAATTTGGCTGATGTTTTGAAGTCACGTTTTAACGTAACAAAATCTTTTAAAATTTTTGGTTTTAAGTTATATATTTGAAATCTTTTAAATTTAAAATTAAAAAATAAATAAATTTAACGTAAATGGGGATTATAATTTTTGTTTTTATTTTTGATTGCAAAATTTTAAATATTTAAATAATTTGTTTTAATGTGGTGGGACCTGAATTAACAAAAAGTTGACACGTGTAAAATTAATGACGTGGATTCACCAGACTGTGCCACGTGTAAGTGCACGGGCTGCTTTAGTATATAGATAGATAAGATTATTATTATTATTATTATTATTACAACTGTTATTATTATTATTATTATTATTATTATTATTATAGGGGTTCAAATATGTTCATTTGAATTCGGGAATTGAAAATTTATGTATTATATATGTCACATATTATTATATAAATAAATTTGATATTCATATTATTTAGATTTTTATGGTGAAATTTATAAGATATAAAATTGGATGCTTCCTGTAGTTATTTCAGTATTTAATTGTGTAAATAGTATAGTGCTATGGCAAATTAAAATTTGAATTTATCATCGCCTTCTTTTATTCCAAATGATAGAACACGCTCGATGAGCGCAACCCATAAAGAGCAGGACCGAAACACTGGCCCATCAAGGAAGGTTATTTGGGTCGCTGGGAGACTGGGCTTTCATTCGACTTGGGCCAATCCAAGGAGCTGCGCTAGGCAATTGGGCTTCTTGTGTGGGCCTGACCTGGGCCGTTCCAAGGAGCCGAGCTTGACGCATGAGCTGGACCGACTTTTCTGGGCTTGTTAGAGCTTTCTCTTGGCCGTATAAGCTTGGTTTAATTATTTTACTTATTATTCGGCTATCATTCCGAGTATATGATAATTTTATTAAGTCGTCGAATTTATTTTTCGGACCATATCAGTCTCTCTCTCTATATTTTGAAGTTCTCAATTTACACATTTAAAACTTATACTCTGATTCATATGGATATATACTAAAATAAAGCTGAAAAAATCGTCCCAAGACTTGAGAGTTGAGATTGAGCTCATACGTAACAGAGAGAAGAGCATGGTGTAGGCAACTAGGCATGCGTTAAAGCTTATTCGCCCCTAGGTTCAGTTCCCCAAAAATGCAAAAGTTAAGTTAGCCTTTGGTAAAGATATGTACACCATATCCGCATATCGTACATAATTGCAAGCCACAAACATTTCAACCCTACCCAACTTTTCAGTTGTCTCCTTGATTTTTACAATTTATTCAGATGTTTACAAAATATTACATAAATGATATAATTAGTGTTTTGTATCGGTGCTACTCATACCTGTACAAATCCGGACTGGAGAAGAAAAAAAAAAGGCATGTGCAGCTACTTTGGTCTGTTCGGAATTAATCCGGTTCATATTTGGATGAGACTGATATGAGTAAACGTTTTGTCATGCAGGCCAATCCGGCCCGTATATATATTTTTTAGTATTTTTGAGTGTCACCTAATCTAATTTTTCGTTTAAGTTGTTTGAAGTATGTTGATAAGTTATACTCGTTTATAATACAATATTGTAGAGATAACTTGACTAGAATGATACTTGTTTTTTTTTCCCTTCATGTATTTAGATTTATTTATTTTGGTGTGTTAAACTCATTGGTAAATGCACTATGCATGTATAATTCGATTAAAATTTTGTGTTAAATACATTATATTACTTGTTTTGGATGATAATCCCGGAAAAAAAAACGCATAATCAACTACATACGGCCCGACCCGACAACCCGACCGCTTTTTACGTGGGTGGACATGGACAACGTTTGAGTCCCGGAAAATGCAAAAAATGTGGACATGGGCAACATCTAGCAATATAAGCATCAAAGTAGTCATCACCATCACGGAATTACTTGTCGGTCTCTCCCATTATGATCAATCCATAAGAGACATGAAATAATGCTTGATAATATATAATGTGCATAAAGGAACTAATCTATATCATGAAATTTAGCATCCGACATTCAAAATAGAACCAAACATGATAGAACATGCCAAACGGATTATCTCCTTCTATATGCTACTAAGCATGCTTTGATACTCCCTATTGTCATAAGCACAACAAGGATCTACATAGATCTAGCTTGGATTTGGAGTTTTCACCCTAATTCCTAGTAAGGAATCTACTCACTCATAACCGAAAACTCAAACATGATATTCATGGAAATGAATGTCCTAATAAGAAACTAGAGATCAAAATAGGAATATAGGAAAAAGAATGAAATAATTTAGAGTTACCAATTCAAAGATATGAGTAAAACAATTTTCAAAAATAGATCTAGAAATGAGTTTTGGTGAAGAACACCTCAAGAACAATTTAAGCTACAATGTCAGCCTTCAATCTACTCTTAAATTCAAATTTTCCACTAAAATATTTGTAAATATGCAGTAATCTCTATTATAAGACATCCATGCCTCTATTTATAGGATTACAATCGTGGTCCCCCTTTAAATTGCACTTGGAATCTCCAACAAACTTAGTTGCACGGTGTGGTCACCTCAAGTAAAGTAGAAGTTGTGATACGCCCCCGGATATAGATGTCATCCGTGGGCCAACTAAGATGACCCGACAAGTTGCATGCCTAGTCATGGCATGAAGCTTACCCACTTAGTATTTTATTTATTTAAAGGGATAAGAATGTATTTAAGCTTAGGATAAGTCTTGATCAAATCCCTTCTTTAATGTCTAGAATATTTAACCATCTTGTTCAAATATCTTTAATACTTTTAATATTGCCTTCAAGCTTGCATTTAAGTCCTATGACTTTTCCCACCATCCTCCCCTATATAATGTATGGTTGACCCCATTGTAAATCATGTTCAAATTAACAAACTATTGTGAAGGTAAATTCCTCCTACTTAGTTTGGGGCATCACCTCTTCCTCCATCCTCTCAAATATCTATCTTGGATCTATTATTTGATCCAAGTCTTCGTATTCGAGGATCCTTTTGAAGAATCAACTATACCGCTCCAATTGGACTTTCATATCTTGAACTCGGACTTCATCTCTCGAGTTTCTTGGCTACTTAATTAAAAAAACACACTCGTAACTCAAGGTTATATCCGATAAAATTTGTAAGACAAGATGTCATGGGAAAATTGTCCCCATGCCAATCATGCACGCGCAGAAACTTCCAAGAGGTCACCCGGCCATCCTGAAATTGCTCTTGCACGATCACTCTTAACTCTAAAGTTATTTGTTCTCACTCTACCATTGTAAAAGAAGATTTTCCCATTCAAACGATGCGGAATGACAGTTTTACGAGATGTTACAATCTCCCCCACTTAAACTCTTCACGCCCACATCAAGCTAAGGACCATCACCGAGCCGAGTGGCCGCCTACTAGGGCGAGCACACTCGTAACTCAGGGTTATCTCTGATACCATCTATAAGACCCAAGGTCTTGGGGATATTGTCCTCATGTCAACCATGCACGCACATAAACTTCTCAAGAGGTTACCCATCTTGAAATTGTTCCCGCATGAGTACGATTAACTTCATAGTTATTTGTTCTCACTCTATCACTTGAAAAGAAGAATAAATTATATACAAATCCCTATTCAAATGATGTGGGATGACAATTTGGGTGCATCGTTAGTGTTTATGGGCATGAATCACATGATTAAAACTAAAATATACATTTTCAATTAATAACTTCATAAATTTGGCAACATAATATTATCCTTTAAATTTTATTTAGTTAATGTCGCTCGGATTTAGTTAAAACTGATCGAAATGTGTTCAAAACGTTGAAGGCAGTGAACCCACAACCTGATCAAAAATTTTATATTACGAGTTAATTTTGACATTAGTAACTTGTATATTTCGAACAAAATATACAAATTCCGATCGAAATGTACAAAATTCAACCGAAATATACAAATTTCAATCGAATATACATGTTTCGATTGAAATATACATGTTCGATCAAAATGTACATGTTTCGATCGAAATATACATGTTCGATCGAAATGTACATGTTCGATCGAAATGCACATGTTTCGATCAAAATATACATGTTTTGATTGAAATATTAGGTTTCTTCTATAGCATCCCATATATGTATATTCCGATCGAAATATGTTCATTTCGATCGATATAATGCTTTTTTCTACTAATGTCGGTCAAAATTAGTAATGTCGAATGTATACTTTGTATTTTGATTGAAATAAGTCCATTTTGATCGAAATGTAGTCGTACTTTAGACGTCATATAGGTCTTTATATATTTATATTATGTATTTTATGTTTAAAAACGAATTTTAAAGAGTTTCAATTTGTCAAGATGGTAATAGGTGGGCCTATTAACCAGAGTTCGAAACTCTAGAGAGACATTTTTTTTAACGAGGTTTAGAATATACAAATCTTGCTTATTTAGTCACAAATATTGGACGTTCATTTTATTAGATCATGCAGCTATAATAACTTTCTACTCTATAAGCAAGAATATGTTCCTACTTGTGTCACGGACCGCTTTTCCGTGACGATGCCAAGACCGGCAAGACAAGACGACTTGCCAAGGGACGTCATTAAGACACCATTTGACAAGGTCAAGAAATGGCATGGGAAGAAGGTCAAGCGATATGCTAGACGAAGATCTTGTCAAGATGGCACACCGGAAAGACAAGGAGTATTCCGGAAAGATCCGGGACGATCAAGAAGGATCCGAAATGCTCAAGAGGAATCCGGAACATATTGGAACGTTCCGGAAGACGGTGGAACGTTCCGGAAGATGGTAGAATATTCCGGAAGGCTACGGAATATTCCGGAAGATGTCGGAATCATCCGGAAGGATCCGGAAGATACCGGAAGGATCGAGACAAGTCTAGAAACCGGCAGAAGTCTCTAGACTCATGTAGAAGTTGGCGGGACAATCCGGATGGAGTCGGATTTTCCCGAAAGATGGCGGATACTTCTAGAACTCGAAGGATCCTTGAAGACTTAGCTAGAGTCTTAGGGAAAGTTCTAGAGTCCTTAGGAT
Organism: Fagopyrum tataricum; assembly: GCA_002319775.1. NCBI lineage: Eukaryota > Viridiplantae > Streptophyta > Magnoliopsida > Caryophyllales > Polygonaceae > Fagopyrum > Fagopyrum tataricum. The sequence goes on from CM008281.1 coordinate 8,968,047, forward strand.
CCGGAATGGCCTAGGAAAGATAGATTCCGAAAACTTCCCGGAGAGGAGGTGGTCAATGCTATAAATAGGGGAGGTCACCCCTCATTTCCATCATCCCACAATCCACCAAGCATTCTAGCTCTCTTGTAAAACTCTCATTTGTAAAGCTCTCTTTGAGTAATATAAAGGCAAGGTTTGCCGACAATGCTCTGAGTTTGCCTAGCCATCTAGACGAAGCGCTCGTAGTCAAGGAGCGTCAAGGAGTAAGGCTGATCTTAGCTTGTCGGGGGCGACATCATAGCTAAGAGCCGCACGGTCTGAGTTGGAGAAGAACTCAGCCCGTGACACAAGTGGTATTAGAGCCAAGGTTCGGACGATCGTTCTATTCGAGCGTCAAACGCTTACAACCAAGCGAGGCAAATAGGCAGGGACACGGATCGAGAGGCGCTCTCCGTGGATCGCCAAGCGTTTGCAAAGAAGGTTGGTAAGTAGGCAGGGACATAGAGCACGTTAAGGTCCGAGGGAAGACACGATGGCTAGTGGTGGTATGTTTGGAGTTGTCGAGGGTAAGAAGGCTCCCAGGGACCCGTCAATGGAAACAACGAAGAACATGATGGGAAGTTTCGAGGCCCGTTTGGAGAAGATGGTGCTTAAGTATGGCGAGATGGTAGACACCGTCGAGGACGTCAAGGATGACATGGTTGTCCTCAAGGACGGGTTACATGGTGCCGTCAATAAAGCTCAAGGAGTTTTGTCCAAGCGGAACGGCATGTTGGAGGGAATGGTGGCGCAGATGCGCGAGGAGATGGAGGTGCTCAAGAAAGAGCTCGTGGCATGCAGGGCGGCCTTAGGGGCAGGCATGTTGGCGACCGCTCCCGTGCAGAAGATCAACGCACCAAAGCCTAAGGAGTTCAAGGGGAGCCGGTCGGCCAAGGACGTCGAGAACTTTCTTTGGAGCATGGATCAATACTTCCGTGTGGTGGGGATCACGGATGAAGAACGCAAGGTAAGTACCGCCTCCCTATACCTTAGTGATGTTGCCTTGCTATGGTGGAGGCGTAGGACAAGTGAAAGGACCGGAGGTGCCCAAATCACTACTTGGGCCGAGTTTGAGGCAGAACTTAAGAAACAGTTCTACCCAACCTACGCCAATGACGAAGCACGAGATAAGCTTCGTCGGCTCACGCAGTGTGGGACCGTGCGTGAGTATGTGAAGGAATTCTCGGAGATCATGCTTCAAATCTCTAACATGGGAGAAGTGGAGGCCCTCTTTACCTTCCTAGACGGCCTCAAGCCATGGGCTAAGCTTGAGCTACAACGTCGAAACGTCCAAACCCTCACCGAAGCCATGACGGAAGCGGACTCATTGTTTGAGTTCAAGAGCGTGGAACGAAGTAATCCTTTGAGGAGCAAGGGTGAAAGTGGGGGAGAGGATTTAGATGACGAGTCATCGGGGAGCGATGACGAACGACCCATGGGCCGGAGAAGCAGGTCTCGTACAAAGGATGAGAATTCCGTGGAAATGAGGAAGTTCCAACGAGACGAAGAGGGTCTGTCGGAACGGAGGGGCATATACAACAAGGACAAGGGCGCGACAACGGGAAGACGCCGCTTGAGTTGCTTCTTGTGTGGAGAGGAGCATCTCGTAAGGAACTGCCCGACCAAAAACAAGCTTGCCGCTATAGTCTCGGCTGAGCAAGAGGAGCCCAAGAGGGAGCTTCTTATGCTCGGGGCTATGGTAAGGAGTACCCCTAGAACAAGGCTATTCAAATGCCTTAGGTGTGACGGTGATCGTTTGAACCGGGATTGCCCAGAGAGAGCGAAGAGGAAAGAGTCGCCGCCCGAGGAGGAGTTGGGTGAACGGGTAGTAAGGCTCGGGACCGTGAGGACATGCAATGCTCCTAGACCAGCGGAGAAGGAGTCTAGAGCATCCGAGGCATGTGAGGACGGCAAGCCGCCTGGAGACACCGTGGAAGACAAGGCTATCCTGTTGCGGGAGGAGACGCAACAAGAGCCACCGGGAGAAGAAGTTGGCACGTTGCGGGAGGAGACGCAACATGACCCGTCGGGAGAAGAAGGTGGCAAATTGCGGGAGGAAACGCAACGGTTGCCTTCGGAAGACAAGGCCTCTTTGGGGAAAGAGGTTGACGAGGTTGAGAAAGACCTCAAGAACGGACTCGCAACGAGGACGTTGCGAAAACAAGTGGGGGAATATGTCACGGACCGCTTTTCCGTGACGATGCCAAGACCGGCAAGACAAGACGACTTGCCAAGGGACGTCATTAAGACACCATTTGACAAGGTCAAGAAATGGCATGGGAAGAAGGTCAAGCGATATGCTAGACGAAGATCTTGTCAAGATGGCACACCGGAAAGACAAGGAGTATTCCGGAAAGATCCGGGACGATCAAGAAGGATCCGAAATGCTCAAGAGGAATCCGGAACATGGTGGAACGTTCCGGAAGATGGTAGAATATTCCGGAAGGCTACGGAATATTCCGGAAGATGTCGGAATCATCCGGAAGGATCCGGAAGATACCGGAAGGATCGAGACAAGTCTAGAAACCGGCAGAAGTCTCTAGACTCATGTAGAAGTTGGCGGGACAATCCGGATGGAGTCGGATTTTCCCGAAAGATGGCGGATACTTCTAGAACTCGAAGGATCCTTGAAGACTTAGCTAGAGTCTTAGGGAAAGTTCTAGAGTCCTTAGGATCCGGAATGGCCTAGGAAAGATAGATTCCGAAAACTTCCGGAGAGGAGGTGGTCAATGCTATAAATAGGGGAGGTCACCCCTCATTTCCATCATCCCACAATCCACCAAGCATTCTAGCTCTCTTGTAAAACTCTCATTTGTAAAGCTCTCTTTGAGTAATATAAAGGCAAGGTTTGCCGACAATGCTCCGAGTTTGCCTAGCCATCTTGACGAAGCGCTCGTAGTCAAGGAGCGTCAAGGAGTAAGGCTGATCTTAGCTTGTCGGGGGCGACATCATAGCTAAGAGCCGCACGGTCTGAGTTGGAGAAGAACTCTGCCCGTGACACTTGATCATACTTTCTTTCTATATATATATGGTTAACTTAATTTGTTGTGAAAGCTTACCAACAAACAAAAGATTAACTATATAAAAAAAAACTAACAAAAGATTACGATAACATATACAAAATTAAATCGAGCAAAATTACGATAAAATTAACAATAGAAAAAAGATAAAATCATTTCGGTAAAAATATAATAAAATATAGAGAGTTGGGTAATATCCAAACAAAAAAATCCGAAAAATTGTGAAAATGATAAAACAAAATTTATCGATAAATTTGATTTCTATATATCGAAAGTAATGACTTTTAAAAATATTTTTTGGGTTGAATTTTAAATACGTGACAAAATTGTTCCTACTTTAGTAGATATAAGATAAGATACAAAATAATAAAATTTTGTAAACGGTAATGAAAACTGTGTGTATTTGTGCATAATTCATTTTATGGAATAATTTAGTGAAAATTAAAATTCTTTGAAACGCACATCATTATCCACACTTTAAACGTTGCTCTAAACCAGTTTATTCGAAAATGATATGTTTAATTCTTTTTTATTTTGTAGGAAAAACAAGTGGTAAGGAAAAATGAACAATTAATCGTATAATCTTAACAGTGTTTGACAAGTTGTTACAATTTTGTTGTGTCTTGATTGTTTGCATGTAGCCCCCCCTAGTCCAATCCCTACCCTACTACGCTTGTTATGTCACGGTTGTCACTTACGTAGTGCAAACTAAATAAAATTAGATAAAAAAATAAATAAAATATCTTCATCTTAAATGAAATCTATATATATCTATTAAAGCAATGTACAATGTTGCTGACGTGACGCGCCGTGTGAGCAGTATTTTGAAATGAAGTTTTCACCGTTAACGTCAATAAATTTTTTTTTTTAAAACTATCTATTTTATTTCTACATTTTTTTAAATCTATTTATTTTTACTAAAACAGCGATTTTTCCCCTAATTTTTTTTACTAAATTATTTAATAAACCATAAAATCTTTTTTACTAAATTATTAATTTAACCATCAAATCTTTAGCCATCAAATCTTTTACGTTATTTGACAATAACACTTAAATTTTCCCGGTGCATTTTAATTTTCACCCTATATATTTCTTATTCCCTTCCTTTTATATTGATATTTTTTTTAAAAAGAATTTAGCCATCAAATCTTTTAATTTTAAATTACACAATTTTTTGAACAATTTCATGTTACTTTTTTTAAAAGTTTCTATCCCACATCGACTATATGTAGAGTTGATAGTTTGAGAACATGTATAAATAGGGGTTTGAAGATTACACATATCATCCAATTCTTGGCCTTTTGGCAAAGTTAAAATATAATTTTTATAATAACGGATTATCATCCCCTTTATGTAGGTCATTGACCTACAAGTTCTCAAATTGTCATTGACCTATTATTTAAAGTTGATAAAGGTTCTTGGCCTTTTGGATATTCAAAACTTTTTGGATATTCTGTTATATATAAAGTTGATAGCTTGGAACATATAATTTTTATAATAACGGATTATAATCCTTTATATGAGTCATTTACTTACTATGTATAATTTTTATAATAACGGATTATTATCCTTTATGTGGTCATTAATCTACTATTTTGTGGGTATCCCACCGACCATTGACCTACTATTTTGTGGGTATCCCACATCGACTATAGGGGTTCATTGTGGGTCGTTGACCTCGACCGTTGACCTATTATTTTATGGGTATCCACATCGACTATAGGGGTTCATTGTGGGTCGTTGACATTTTTTCTATCCCACATCGATTATAAGTAAGACTGATCTTTTTTTTACTAAATTATTTAATAAACCATAAATTCTTTTTTACTAAATTATTAATTTAACCGCAAAAACTTTAGCCATCAAATCTTTTACGTTAGGTGACAATAAAATTTAAACTTTCCCTGTACATTATAATTTCCACTCTATATATTTCTTATTTCCTTTCTTTTATATTGATATTTAAAAAAAAATTAGCCATCAAATCTTTATAATTTTAAATTACACAATTTTTTGAACGATTTCACGTTACTTTTTTTAACGTTTTCATCCCACATCGATTATATGTAAAGTTGATAGTTTGAGAACATGTATAAATAGGGAGTTTGAAGATTACACAAATCATCCATTTCTTGGCCTTTTGGCAAAGTTAAAGTATAATTTTTATAATAAATGATTAGTATCCTTTATGTGGGTCATTGACCTACTATTTAAGGTTGATAGTTAGTTTGAGAACTATCTCACATTATAAGTAAGGAGGTTGATAGTTAGTTTGAGAATTATCTCACCTTATAAGGTTGATAGTTAGTTTGAAAACTATCCCACATCGAGGGGTTTGAAGATTAGTATCTGTTACATGGGTCATTGACCTACTCTTTTGCTATCCATTTTTTTGGCCAATGTCAAGTAGTATACTGTTTTGTGGGTCCTTAAATATTTCCAGCTTGGATAAGGTCAAGTATAATTTTTATTTATATTGGATATTTCGTTATATGGGTCGTTGACATAATATTTTCAACGATATTTTTAATAACGTTTTTGTTAAAATTATTATCATGAATTTCATAAAAAAAATCATATTCTTAGTACAATCATATTTTAAAGATTAATATTCAATACCTAATGTATAAACATTATAATAAAAAAAATTAAACAAAATCCGCACAAGGTGCGGGCAATGAACTTGTAGGTAAATAAACCGGCGTAATTTGGGATTTGATATAAATTAATGTATTAACATTATTAAAACTGATTTTTTATGCTAATTTTTTTTATCATCTCATCAAAAATACGTTAGATTTATATATGTGTAGTAAGGTATATGTTTTGAAGTGGGCTTTTAACCCTATTTTTATGATTATTTTGTATCATTGGTGTTCCTTTATTTGTGATTATAATTATTATTCCTAAATATATAGGTCTTTGTTGTCTATCATGGAGTCGAATGCGAAAGAAAATCGACTTTATTGTATGTCTATTCGTAAAGGAAAGAGGGAGAGTTGCAATGACGTTATTCTTCCGAAATTACAATGTAAAGGGAACCGATTAACGGATGTCTTTGATTACACAAAGATCGATTGTCTCATCGTCATCTTGAAATTTTTTGAAAGAGTTTTATTAAAATAAATACATATATATCCAACAAAATAGAATATAAAAAAGTACATATATCACATATTACTCACACATTTTTTTTATATATATATATATATATATATATATATATATATATATATATATATATATATATATATATATATTAAAATACCCGTGCCTTGCACGAAGACTAAACTAGTTACTTCAAAACAAACATTAAAATTGAATCTTTGTGGATTTGTATTTTGTCAAAAAAGATAAAAGCTAACTTGACTCCCGTTTTCATAATTTTTACAGTTTTTGTTTACGGTCTGATCTAGACCTTTGTTACACTTTTTATATATTTTTTTGAAAACAAAGTTGGTTATGTCTTGTCCTAATTTTTACCTAATCATAAAGAACTTGTATAATATTTATTGAAAAAATAAAATGAAGATACACCTCTACGTACGGTCCGGACCACGCTAAATCGGACCGTGATGGTCCGTTTTGTAAACCGTTGGTATTTTTACATGCTAACGGTCTAATCTGACCTAGACAATAAACCATAAATAAACCTAATTTTAGGAGTGGGTAATAATATTTTTACTCTCTAAACGAGCTTGGGCCTCCAATCAAACTCGTATTATAACTCTTCAATTACTTGTTAAGATGAGTCGTTCCCTTTAAAAAATTATTGCCCCAAACATTACTTTGTTGATGAATGTTCATCTTTGAGTTCATAATATATGGAATATCAATGAATATTGTGTTCTTCTTTTGTAAGAACCGATAAAAGAGAGAACATATAACTAAATAATGTTAACCTGAAATTTTAATCCATGAGTCTCGTAGTTCTTGCTCCGTTCTTCGATTCAATCCTATAAAAAAAAGGCTAAAAAAGTATTAAAAAAATCCTCCATTCAAATTACAAAATTCTAACAAAAAAAATAATGAAAAAAAGTCACTATTTATTTATTTTTTTTGCAAAAATATTATTTTTTTAAAAAAATTCCACAACATATTATTTTGGGAAAAACATATAAATGATATTTTTACAAAATATATTTTTTACAAAAAGTCACGAAAAAAATACATAGTTTATTTTTTTAATAATAAATGATATTATTTTGATTTTAAAAAAAATAAAATCCACATCACATAATTAACACATTTATTGATTACATGTAAGATAACGGTTTCCACGTCATCGCCGAAACTAGGATTTTTTCCGAAAAAGTAAGACGTATTATTTTTGGTAAATACTTTAAAAGTTTGTCTCGCTCTTAGTAATTTTCAAGTTTGGTTATTTTTCTCAAAATGTTAACTTATAATTAGTAGAAGATTATAATTCGAAAAGGTCAACTTAGGGGCACCATCCAAAATCTAAAAAACTCTTGCACATAATCCAAAAAAGTCAAAAGTATAAGGGTATCAAATCTCCCAACATTTATTAACATTTTAAGACTTATAAAAATATAAATTATTCATTTAAAAAATTATATACATTTTTTAAAAATTACTGTTGACAATAACTAACAAGTTACTACTATCCATTTTTTTCTCTTAATATGTTAACTTATAGATGATACAAGAGTATAATTCGAAAAAGTAAAAAAAACTCATGAACATCGTCTCAATCTTCCAACATTTATTTTAAACATGCTGATCGCTGGACCTGGGCAAACGCGGGCAAGCCCGTCCGCGAAAAAACGGGTAGGTACGGACAAGGATGTAGGCTTGTTTCGGCCCGAAGCCCGCTCCGAACGGGTACGAACAAGGCCTCAAGCCCGAAATTCAGACTCAGCCCGAACTGACCCGCAAAACGGGTAATTTTTTTTTTCTGAGAACCCGGCCCAAAACTGGATGAGCAAGTCTACTCATTGCTCTCTCGCTATGGTCTTAACTCTTAAGGAAAAAAAGTCAATTGTCCGGTCCGGATGGGTACGAACAAGACCTCAAGCCTGAAATTCAGACTTGATCCGAACTGATCCGTAAAACGGGTAAATTTTTTCTGAGAACCCGATCCAGAACTGGAACAAGTCTACTCATTGCTCTCTCGCTATGGTCTTTAACTCTTAAGGATGAAAAGTCAATTGACCCGTCAGTTTGGGTTTGCGTGTTCCTTTTGAGTAATTTCTGAAAGTGAACAAATATAGTGTAAGTTTGTGTAATTTGCGCTAATATAAAATTTGGTTAAGTTACGCCCCCTTCCAAAAAACGAAAAATCCGAAATAGCTGGATCTTCTTTCTCTCTCTTCTCTCGCTCCCTCTGCTTTGCCAGTTTGCGGTTGCTGAATCCACACTTCATTGTTGCGCGATTGTCTTCTCTCTGTCACTCACACCTTGCTTTGTCTACCCCTTGATTGTTCTTGTTGACAGGTTTCTCGTGATTCGAGACTCGCATTTTCCGAATTTTTTTTGTACTTTTTGGTTGATTGTTTTGCTTTTCCGTGGTGGATCTTGACAGTTGAAGGACGGATGATCATGCTTGAAGCCTAAGTCAAGCTTGGGAGGAATTAGGATCAGAGTTCAAGTTTTTTTGTTTTCCGCTTGGTAATTGTGTAATTCAAGCAGTGAAATTAGCTTTTTGTGGAAGTAGTTGATAGTTTGATAAGGATTTCGTTTTCTCTTTCTAGTTGTTCGATCTGGTGTTGAATTTCCTTCTGCTGGAAGCAATTTGGAGAATTAACTGCTGGCCGTGCTGATTTGCGATTGGAAGATCTTAAAACATTTTCGATAGAGGATCTGTGTACATTGTGAAGCTCGAAGTGAGCTTCTGATAGTGGTGATAAGTAGTTTGGTGGGGTTATATGTTATTTGTAATTATCGACGACTGAAACAATCTGAACTTCTCTCGGCAGTGATTTTGGATGATTTTGTGACTGGATTGTACAAATTGGACATGAAAAGTGCTTGGTGTAAAAGAATTTCTCTCATCCTTGGCCCCAGATTGAAGCATAATTGGTTTGTTTTAACCATTTTTAGCATCCTTGTACTGGTGGCTCTTTTAGGATTATCGTCATCCAACGAATCTGATAGAGTAGCCAATTCCCTGGGACTTGATTATTTTGCCAAGTATAGGAAGCTAAAGGAACAGGCAGTGGTTGATTATTATGATTTGAGTGATTTCTCTGTGGGGGTCAACAATAAGTTCAAGGAACTTCCCCTTTGTGGTAGAGAGAGGGACCATTATGTGCCATGTTACAATTTAAGTGCAAATCACTTGGCTGGTTTTAAAGATGGAGAGGAGTTTGATCGGCACTGTGAATTATCAAGCAATGAAGAGCAATGTCTGGTTCGACCTCCTAAGGACTACAAGATCCCTTTGAGGTGGCCTGCTGGTAAAGATGTAATATGGAGTGGTAATGTCAAGATTACCAAAGACCAATTTCTTTCTTCTGGAAGCATGACAAAGAGGTAACCAATTTTATTTGGTATTGTTCTTAATTGAATAAAATATTTTGGCACCTTTGATAATTTGGATCCTAAGAGGCTTGTTTCGTCAATGAAATGCAGGATGATGTTACTCGAAGAAAACCAAATTGCATTTCACTCTGATGATGGATTGATCTTTGATGGTGTGAAGGATTATTCTCGCCAGATTGCTGATATGATAGGGCTCAGCAGTGACTCTGATTTCCAGCAAGCTGGTGTAAGTATTCTTCGTCTTTGATAAAAGCATGCTTTAGGGACACTTGAATGAGGCTATTGCATTAGCATTTGCAAATGTCTTTCACATTTTCAGTAGCTAATCATAAAAAAAGGGCTAGATATTGCAGGTACTGACAAATTCTATTAATGCAAGGAAACTGAATTTGGCTATCTGTTTATTGTAATTTAAATATTGCAGGTACAGATAATTCTAGATATTGGTTGTGGGTTTGGTAGCTTTGGAGCTCATTTAGTCTCCCTAAAAGTGACACCTGTTTGTATTGCTGCATATGAAGTAACTGGTAGTCAAGTTCAACTTGCCCTGGAGAGAGGCCTGCCAGCACATATTGGAAACTTTATCTCTAGACAACTCCCATATCCATCATTGTCATTTGACATGATTCATTGTGCACAGTGTGGTATTGACTGGGATGCAAAAGGTATTGTTGGGTTGAGTTTTTTGCAATATTCCTAATGCATACAAAAATCTGTGTACCCCGTTCAAAATGGATGTATATGCTTATAAAATGTTCACAGTGAGAATGGATCTTCAGAATGTACATGCTGAAATATTAATGATAGAATGGATCTTCAGAATGTCCGTGCTGAAAATATTGATGATCTATTGTCTTAGCAGCAATTTAGATGGTTTTGGATTTCACTGAAAAATTATCAACATCTCTCTCATTGACGCAGATGGGAAATTTATCCTTGAGATGGACCGGGTACTCAAGCCTGGAGGATACTTTGTTTTGACCTCACCTGTAAGCAAGTCACTAGGGGGTCTGTTGACTACAAAGAAGGGTAACATGTTGATACCTGTTGAAGAATTCACCCATAAAATTTGTTGGACTCTTCATGATCAACAAGATGAAACTTTCATCTGGCAGAAAACCAAGGATGCTGATTGTAATAGGTGCAGTAGTTGATTCCTAAGCACCGAACATTTTTGAATATATTTTTTCTTTTAATTTCATCTTTAATTGCTTCCTTCTTTTTCTCCCCTTTTTATGACTCTTTGCTATGTGAATGTGCTAATTATACTAATTGTTTTTTTATATTGCAGTAAGCAGGGGCATGTACCACTTTGCAAGGATGATCGAGATATTCAGACATATTATCAGCCTCTTGCATCATGCATAAGTGGCACTAATAGCCGAAGATGGAAATCAATTGACAAGAGGTCTATTGCAGCCAAGCTGAGCCTAGAAGAGCTTCAAGTTCATGGAAAGTATTAGTCCGATATAACCTCGCATCCATGACTAATATTCTGCTTGAAAAATTCAAAAAAAAATTCTCTATAGTTACAAGATGATTATTTTACTTGGTTCATCAAGCAATTCTTATTGCTGCAGGTGTACAGTCTGAAGAATTCTATGAAGATCAAAACTTGTGGAAATCAGCTCTCAGAAACTATTGGTCATTGCTTTCTCCTCTAATCTTCTCTGACCATCCAAAGAGACCTGGTGATGAAGAACCATTGCCTCCATATAACATGGTTCGAAATGTGATGGACATGAATGCTCGTTATGGTGGTTTCAATGCTGCTTTTCTTCATGAAAAGAAGTTGGTGTGGGTCATGAATGTTATCCCTGTAGGGATGCGCAATACTCTTCCTGTTATACTTGATCAAGGTTTTGCCGGTGTTTTACATGATTGGTAAGCTTGGTTATTTGTTCTTCAATCACTTAAGTAGGCATCATATTATAAAACAGAGAATAAGAAAGTGCAATTGGCTATTGTTTTTAAACTCCAAATTGTGGTTCGTGGCTGGATTCTTTCATGTGCTTCACCATTCCAAAGTGGTTTGAATTTTGTTGATTTTTCGTATTGATTGTGGATATCATGTTTTTAATGTCAATCAGGTGCCAACCATTCCCTACATACCCCCGTACTTACGACATGCTTCATGGAAGTGGCCTTCTCTCGCACATCAGTTCACAGAAGTGCAGTATAATGAACTTGTTCTTGGAGATGGATAGAATTTTAAGGCCAGAGGTACATCCAACCATACACTTTACCCTTTTGCTTTCCATCTGGAAGTCATATTAATTTCCTAGCACATCAAGTCATCATTGCATATAAAAATTACTTCTCTTATCATCTGAGACGAAGTTTATTATGTGGTATCCTGATTTTTCATTAGGGATGGGTTGTTCTTGGTGATAATGTCAAATCCATAGAGACGGCCCGTATGCATGCTACACAAGTCCGGTGGGAAGCAAGGGTGATTGACCTCCAGAATGGAAGTGACCAGCGATTGCTTGTTTGCCAAAAACCATTCTTGAGAAAATAATGTGATGACAGTCATGAGTTCCTGAACAACTTCCAAATTCCAGCTCAGGTACTTCTTCAAGTTCTAAGATTACTTCACTAGCATTATTCACACTCTGAGAATAATGACGTTTTTTAGGTAACTGAACCACCAAGAATATGAGCCTGAAATTGGTTAAAATGTTAAGACCAAGCAGGAAAATGAACTCATCATATGTTAAAATCTTGTTAATATTTTGGTTAATAATTTAATGTATTTTCTTCTTAAGCCTGACACGTTCGGTTTGTCTTTGAACGTTACAAAATCACCAGAGCATTGATCATACAACACATATATCTTGGATGGCTGCCTGCGGATTTTGACAGGCCCAAGCCAGCCATTGGAACCTGTAGCAGTGACGGATTGGTCGCTGCAGAATGTGATATATGAAAATGCAGAAAATAGCTGCAAATGTTTCATTTTTAAAAAAATCCTACCCTCCTCTCTCCTGGCTTGGTTTGTTATGCACCAATCAATCCATTCATCCCACTGAATTTTGCCCCATGCAAGGTTTCAGTTGTTCATTTTCTCATATATATTTTTTTTCATTGTTAAGTGTCGGAGTGAGTGAGCTACTTACTACATCTCCTGTATTCAAACACTTCAATGCCATGGCCTCTAAAGGGAAGGCTGCTAAGCAGCCTCGAAATGTATCAAATTAGAAGAATTATATTTGCAGATGGCTTAAATATAGTCGATGGCTGCTGGAATAAGAGTGTATAGTCGTACTAATTCTATCGTCAGTAACATATATTTTCGAGTTTGTGTCGTACATAGTAGGTAGGGCAAAATTCACAGTAGTACCTCAAATAAGGAAGGTCAAAACAACCATCCAGACTTGACCATTAGGTAGCTGTCTTAATAAGAGTTGGCTTTTGTTCAACTTTTAATGGATCCAAACCCGGCCCACACATGTCAAGTCACAAAATGGACATGTTTTCGCTTATGATATCATGGAAACATTTTTTTAAACAATGTTGAGATGGTTGTCTTGTATGCGTCATGTTGATAATGTGCCCTTACGAGCAAAGATACGGTTTATATTAAAAGAATGTCATGAAGATAATGTGTCCTTACGAGCAATGATACGGTTTATATAAAAAGAATGTGGATTGAAGCCCATCAGCGATTGTTTAATTGACCGAAGGAATTGAAATCTTGTGTTAACCCGCTACATTGTTGTTCGGTACCCAAATGCTTGGTAGGGATTTAAATCTCGATTGGAAAAAAATCAACCGATACTTGCAGGGTGAAGGGAATGAAACAGATTCATTCTCATTTTTACCCTTATTATTTTGGGCTTTGGATATCCTTTCCTGGACTTTACTCATCATGAGTTTGTAAGAGCATCATCATGTGTTGTTCTTGTTCCTTAACCAAGCCAAACAAACCTTTAGATAATATACAACATGGCCCAAGAGCCATGTAGTGTATTTTAATATACATCTTTTATTGGCCGTACTGGCATCCTTGTGCATTGTTGGTATCATGGACATTGTGCATTGTTGTCGGGGCTGTTCAAACGGTCCGAACAGGACCAGAATCTTACTAACCGATCCACCACGGTCGGATCTGGTCCGGATTATTTATTGGTTGAATATGGTCCGGAACGGACCGTAATGTCAAGTCCTGTTCGGTTTTCTGGTCCGGTCCAAATCTGCCCTCTTTTTTTTGAGGAAAAAAAGAAGAAGAGGTACACTCCATATTGTTGGTATCAGTGTATCATGGACATTGGATCTATGATCACGTCACCGAGTTGCTTCAATAGGCAAATATTTTTTATGCTTTTGTGCTAGATCGAATCGAATCACTAGAGTGAGAGAGGGAGTGTTCTATGCTTCTTTTCTTGTCTTATGATTGCTTGTGTGCATTCAAACCTCTGTAAGTTTGATTTTCAAGGCTTCAATGCCTAGTAGATCTTCCTTTTCTGAGATCTTGTATAGTAGGGTGTAACCAAAAGTGCGTCAACAAGACTATGCATCCTTATTATCAAATTTCTTCTTAATTTGAGTTTTCATATTTGTTTCGAAATCAATCTTAAACAACAATAGTTAATGAGCAGTCTCAGCTGCTATTTAGAAACATCTACTATCAAGCTATATGATTAACGACAGTCCAAGAAATACAAACTTTCTGCACATTATGAGTTGCAATCTAGAAAGAATGTACAGAGGTAACATAAGTATTAACAGAGAAAAACTCACTAACTCACCATAGATACTACACTACGAAATCCAGCTAGAGTAGAACTAGACAAACCATGCCTAGAGAGATGATTTATGAATCTTCCTTAGCAAAATAGCTCTTTGGCAGTGAGAAATCCTCCGCATGGTTCAAGAGTCCAGTATCATCATCATCTGCTTTCTGAAAAAGAGAGAAAAAATGTTTTTTCTTTTATCTTTTTGCTGCATATGAAAGAGATTTATAACAAACTAAGTATGAATGCTTGATAATCAAGTCATTGGACTTTTTTTTTTCATAAAAACAACAAAACAGCCACAATCAAAAAAAAACTTCAAAATTGAGATTAAATGCTCACCACCATCTCCAAGTTGTAGAAACGGTCTAGCAGCTGCAAAACCTCTTCAGAAGTAAACTGGCGGTCACACCTGCAGATTCAAATTGGATAACTAGGTAACCAAACTCAATCCATAGTACAGCGATTTTGCAGGGATAATAGGAAAATGAATATACCTCCTTCGCAAAAATTCCATTAGGCCATAGAGGACAAAGTGGCGATGTATTCCTGCACACAAAGAAAACGTAGCTGCTCATCAATTCTACAGCCAAGTAGCTAACAGCAAATCTGAAAAGAAAATCTCACAAACCAATTACACCATCCAAATCTCCGAAATATAGAATCCATATGGGTTCTTGATGACCAACAAATTTCAAATGCCTTGTAAACCAAATGTATTACTTGATTCCTGGTTCATTACAGTGACACTGAGGATTACTCGTAAACAAGAAAATATCACTCCGTTCACAATTTAATGCGCATACAAAAAAACGATTCACGAGAAAGATTGTGTAACGATGCACGCTAATATGATATCGACTTGAGGAATTAGAACGAGGTGGCAGAAAAAGGGGAAAGGGAAGGGGTGTATAGCCAAGAAAACCTTTTAATTTGCCAAGAGGGTAGATTTGAAGAGCTTCCAACAATCTAAGCTCCAACTCGACCTGTAATTGCTCCTGAAAATTCATAATTGGAATGGATTAAGGGTATAAGCGTAGAACTAATAGTGATCGTCAAAAAATGTATGATATCGGTAAATAAAACCCCAAAATCCAAAAAGAGACACCTTAGAGAGAGAAGAAGCTGAAGAAGGAGGAGGTTTGCAGGGTGAGTGTACGGAAACTCCGTCTTGTTCTTCTTCTTTCCTATTAGCAGCTCCACCATCGCTGCCGGCGCCACCGGCTTCTCCGGC
The DNA here is from genome assembly GCA_002319775.1 of Fagopyrum tataricum. NCBI lineage: Eukaryota > Viridiplantae > Streptophyta > Magnoliopsida > Caryophyllales > Polygonaceae > Fagopyrum > Fagopyrum tataricum. The sequence goes on from CM008281.1 coordinate 8,983,559, forward strand.
CACTTCGCTCTCCCTTTTTCTCATTTCTCTAATTTCGTCCGATACAAAATTAAGTTTTTTAAACTACAGACGGAGACTTGTGATGTATGTGACTTTGTTGAGCCATTGATCAAGCCCGTTAAATACCCAATATGGTCGACTCTTTTGGCCTTGGCCCAAGATACAATAAAATATATTTCTCCCCACGTTTAAAATAAATCGGGTGAATTTGATAAGTGTGTAGATTTTTATCAAGAAATAGGCAAAATTTTATAAAAATACTAATTATGTACTTTCTATTTGTGAAGGAACCCTTCTTTAAATATTAATACCCAATTTTTATTACCCAACTTTCGCCATGTACCCAACTTAAGTAACACAAAAATTTGTTACCCAATTTTAATGTCCAACGTTCTACGTCCAAATTCACTTATGTTACCTAACTTCGTTGTTATCCGATTTTAATACCCAACGTTCTACATCCAAATTCACTTATGTTCCTAACTTCGTTGTTACCCGATTTTAATACCCAACGTTCTTGATTTGGACAACCCACTGAATTCAACTAAGATTGCTTCTCTATCTACCAAGTAACAAAATTTGAAGCCTTACAATATGCCAAGTAACAAAATTACAGTCTATTAATCAAACGTTCATCTAATAATATACAAAACAAAGCATTCCCATAAGAACCCTCACCAAATCATCTTCTTTCTTGACCTTGAATTAAGCTTTTCTTTTCTTGATAGGTCTACTGTCACTTTCACGTTTATATCTCTTCTTGTCACCACCACTTTTCCCATGCTTCTTGTTTTCATATTTGTTTAAGGAAGTGCAGAAGAAAGATAAGTAAAAGTACAAATTTTTACATGATGCAACTGTCTGCAGGTCAAAATATAAAATTATAAAAACAATACAGGATGTCAATCTTGTTCAGAGTTTTGGATAATTGGGAACACAATGCAAAAAATTACAAACCGAAAATTAAAAAATTCACGGCGCTGAATAAATAGCATTCAAAACCTTTTATACATCTCATCTCGAAGCTGAAAACCAAAGACACCAATATAATTTCATAACACTAAACAAGAATATCAATCAAGGATATACCTTCTGCATCAGAAAGCCAGCAACAGAATGCTTCAAATATTTGGCCACACCTTCAGTTAAGGCATGGGCTTTGTGTGTTGTACCAAAAGCATCGTTCACATACACATCTGCAAGATAAACCAATTTTTTTCCGAACTCTAGGTCATTCTTATCCTCTTCCTTGTAAAACCTGACATTCTCGAGGAGCAAAACACCTCCTTCAGGAAGTTCAGTAACCAACTTCTCAACTTCTGTCCCAATGCAGTCGTTTGCCATTTTAACCTACAAAATAAGTATTCTCATGAATGTGGTCCATAAGCAAATAAGCTAGGCAAGCAGAAAAGGCAAGTACATACTAATGATGTGATAAAGATTCAAATACCTGAACCACAAGAAGCTCAGATAGCCTTGGCACAAGTGGCGTCAAACTGTATTTGGGTGTTACACCCTTGGGACGTCCCTGTATCATAGCTAACACTTTTAAGTAAATAATTTCCAGCATGAGTTGTGATAAAGGAACGTGAATTGATGATAATATCACAAGAAAATGTATGGAAGCCATTAAAAAAGCCAAAAAAGCCATTTTTCACAAGCAAATCCTGGCATCATTCAAACAAGTTCGGTAGATTTGAATAAATTTTCCCTTTCTAATCACATATAGTAGAGCTCAATATCATATATTGCAATAAAACCAAAAAATCTCAACAAATTCAACCGTCATGAAAAATCAAGTTTACAGACGCCCAAACTGTAGCAAAGATAAACCCTAGAAAGAGAATTTCGTGAATGAACTGAAAAAGAAGCAAATCCAAACCAAAATCATACCTTCGAAACACGTTTACTGTTCCGATATTGCATCATCCGATGCCATCTAGCCATCACCACGACTCCAAAGAGCATCCCATCACCATTCCAGAGATCAACCCCGTGGTTTCTCCTAATTCCTTCCTCAAACCTCAAGGTTCAACATTGATCAAATTGTGAGAGAGCGAAGGAGACGAGCGAAGATGAAGAATCGGGCGACGAGCAAAGTAGACGAGCGAAGGAGACGAGCGAAGACTATTCGCCAAAATCGTCAGCGGAGAAGAGAGCCGAGAAGAGATAAGTGAGAGAGCGAGAAAAGTTAAAAAAAATTTAAAAAATCTATATATACCTACATACTTAATACCCTATTAAAATTTTGCCTACATACTTAATGTACCTAATAAAAAAACGCATTATGGTGCAAATATTGGGTATTACAAAATTCGCATATTAAGATTGGTATTACGAAAATCATGGTTTATAATAATTGGTTAATTAAAATAAATAATTAAGGTTATTATCAGTTGAACTAATTGAATTTCATTATTACTTTATTATTTTTATAAAGTTATACTTGAATCTTAATTATAATGCCCTATTATAATTAGTCAACTTGACTCCCTTAATTACCTATTTTAATTACTCAATTTTTGTAATACCCAACTTTAATTACCCAGCTTTGCACCATGGGAACAACTCTTTGTTCAGAAATTGAAATGACGAGGCAATCCCGGCTAGAAGCGGCGGCCACACTCCCGGGGAGAACCAATCGGTGGTGGTGGCAAGAAGCAGCGGCGTTGGCGGAGAGGAAAATTTTGCGAGAGAATGACATGAAGCATTAATTTAAGGATATGGGTGGTTAAATAAGATTATCTCCTATGTATTTTGACTAATTGAGCATGTATTAATTGAAGATGGGACTATTTTTTTTATCTTTATATAATAAAATCATAAGTATAATAATTTTTTAATCAAATTCACGGTATCTTAAGAGGGTCGATGATGCTTGTTATGCTTGAAAAATAAAATATAAATAGTTGAACAAAGTGGGGATAATTTATTTTAAAATTTTGGGTTACTTTTATTTTTCTATAAATCGGATTCGCGTTTGTGTTTTCGCTTAATAATTTTAGTCATGTCTAATCGAGATAGTATTTATTTTAACAACTTTTTTTAAAAATGGAAATCATGGAAGAGGGTTTTCTATAATCTTATCTTTTGCTTCCTGAATGGGATTGAGAATTGAGATTCGTCCTAAAGTATTTAGATGGTGGTGACCATTAATGCTCAACTCGTCCCTTTTCATAAAAGCCTTTCTTGATCAAATCTTGGTCATTGATGACTTCTAACGCTTTTGCTCCTAAGTTCCTAACCCAAATTTTGGCATCATACTTGATTGTTAATCTGGTTGTTTTATTCTCTTAGCAGTGGAACCATCAACGATATATTTCAACCTTTCGATAGTATCAATCTAACCTTCGAAACAATCTAACCTTCTGGCATTGTCACTTCTAGTATTAGAAACAACAATAGAGATAGATTATTGGAGATAAAAGGATTAAAATAATTTCTAATGGTCACCGAAACGGACCCATAGTGATTTTTGTAATTCTCGATTGGTGAGAAACCATTATGCAAATTGCTATCAACATAACTTATTTGAGTTGTAAGTAGAGCTCACCGAAAACATGAATCGGTATTGCTGAATATTATGACGCAAATCAAGCACAAAATGTCAAAAACACATGCAATGCAACCAATATTAGTTGCAAGCCATCCAAAGCACATACTATCACAGGTCCAAAACGAATTCTCCCATCTTGTAACATTGCAAAGTATTTTCTCTCCACGGATGATAACAAAATATGAGCAGTCTTAAATAGATTCCTTAGCAAATAACATCAACACCAACACCAAAAGGTCATCTACCATTGGATTGCTTTGTTTATGAATCATCATCAGTAATATGCTTTCCGGGGGTTGTTCTGCATAAATTAAACCAACCAAATAAGGATCAGCCAAGCATGTAGCAACAATCTCAAGGTCAAATTGGTCATTAATTCAATGGTTATAGAGTTAGCTAGTTACCAGAGGATTTGGACGGTGACGATAACCCAACATCATGCGCTTCTTGTACTGCTCATATATGTCGTCCTCGGGAAGCACCTCTCCTGGATTATGTGCACCAACCCCCAGATTGTTGGTCTTCACATCACCTGCCATTATTGGATCCGACATACCCTTTCTCGAGCTTCCAAGGCCCTCACCTGCACTCATAAATCACATTGATCAACTTTCAACTTCTTTATCAAGCTACTAACATTCACTTGTGTTTCTCTACATGTGAAAAACCAAATTGCAGTATCATCCTCGTCAGCAAAATCAAAGCCTGAGTTAGAACTTCACAATATGGACTCACGGTCTGTGTGGATGTCATGCATCAGAATGTAGTTATGTAGCATAAATTTTTTTAATTAAATCATGTAGTATTTAGTGTAAAATGTAGTACAGAAAGTAAGTGCATTGTTTTCTCAATTGTGTATTATAGTTCAAGAATCAAGATATCCAAACAACACTTTTGCTGTTGAAATGTATTATACTTATAGGCCATAAAACTTGCATTGCATGGTGATAATAACAGTATTAATAATGAAGAGGAGAAATACCTTCTTTCCAACCCATTTTGGACAGGAGCTTATGCCCGACATTGTCTGCTTGGATCTTTGCCCTTTCTGCAGCTTCCTTGGCAGCTTTCTGCGCAGACACGTCATTGCAGGCTGCCATAAACTTCTCCAGCTCCTCTTGAGGTATATAATCACCCATGTGATGGCCTCGTTTTCCTGGACCTCCTCCTCCTCCTCCTCCTAGAATACAGATTATTTCACCAAAAGGATGTTAACCTTAAAAAAGGAAAAAGTGGAGCAATGATACAATACATTGTGATCATCAATACAAATTCAAGAACAGAAGAACAAACCTTGGAGAGAAGCAGGCGGAGGCATCTCATCATGTGATTGTTTGTAAGGTCTCTTCCTCTCTTCTTGTGCTGCTTTCTTCATGTAATACTCCATCATGGCTATCGGATCTGATCCAGAGGGAGCAGTTGCTTCCCCTGCAATATTATATTACGTTTAGCTCCTATACAGTCTCATGTAGAAAGTCACAAGAAAACAAAGCACTGAAGTAGACCAATGCTTAGTATCTCAAAGGAAATTTTGCAGTAAGGACATGCAAAAATCAAAATGAAGTGATTAGGGTATTTTGGTCTTTATGTAAATAGAACATTTAGCTCAAAATGGGGATAAATCAGCTACAATAGCTAATCTTACAACTACAAGTGCATGCTCTCACTCAGCCTCAGCAACTTCAGTGAGAGAAGCCCATTTCTCCCTCTTTTTCTATAGATATGTATAAAGAAAATCCATTATATTTAAATACCACCAACTCGTGACCAATCCTAAAACAAGAACCCATATCCGCATCTTTTTTGAAGTCATGTAACAGTGTAAATTCTCCTTGTAACAGTATAACTCTGCTCTAATAAGGACCACTACCTCTTGATCCAGTCTGATATGAATTTTCCTCATTGTCTTCATACAAAGCTGAGGCAGGAATCTGATACTTTGGAGGTTGCTTTCCTGCCCTCTGGGAAGTATCAGCACCCAAATTGCTATAACTACCTGAGATAAGTAATGTGATAACAAAATGAATTCATAGCAGATATACTTACAAACAGATATATTTGTGTCTGCAGGTACAATAATAAAAAATGAGAATAGATGGTTCAGAAACAAATATAACCACTTTCTCCATGATTATACTTTGCATGAGACTACAAGTCAGACTTACACCCACCTACCAAATAGGAAGAAAAGTACTGCAGAGACGCATACAAAGAAGAAACAGAAAGAGCAAATGACAAATGTTATCTTATGTGTGAACAGTATTAAATTTATTTCTCTGCTGATCTTCCAATTAAGCATGTCATGCGGCCCTCGTAAGTCATAAATGTCCGATGAAGTCATTGCCACTACTTGTTGAGCAAGAAAATACATGTATACCATATTTCATTAAAAACAGTCTTCAAGCTACATGAATGAACAACGTTGAATATAGATGACCATATCAAGTGAAATATAAGGTTTTTAACCGATATTGAAGGTTTTCAAAAGAGAGCAAGGAACAAAGCATCAGGCAGCTGAAAAGAGATTGACAACACAGGAGAGTGAGTAGCCTCTTATTGTTTGAAGATACAGGACATATCGACCACCCATGCAAATTAGAGAAAACCAACTGGACAACAAGTAACAACCTCCACTTTTCGAAGTTTGGGACTCCTTAGCCTCTGAAAGAGCCTTCTCCTCTTCATGAAGACGGTACTTATAGTACTTATATTCTGCACAACTATCATCAAATAGAAACCTTTGCAACAAATAAACAAAAATCAAAGGGTTACTAGCTATTAAAAGCAAATGTTGCACTAAATGAAAAACTGAAAGAAAGCGAACAATTAATCCACACCAATAGATTATTGCAGCAGTAGAATAATTATTTCAAACATTAACAGCAGCAACAACAACAGCAGCAGCAAAGGCATCAACAGAAATTCTAAAATCCATGTAGTATTAGGCATAATCAGGAGTCACTCTGTACTAGATAACAGCAAAATGTATCTGTACATTTTTACCCTCTAGGCTAAAGGGTACAACAACATCTAGCAGAAAAATAAAGTGATAAATCACCACCTACAGAATTTATGCATTGCCATTATGCTGAAATCTAGAATATATTCAGCAACATAGAACCACTGAACCATAGATATCTAGTATAAATTTTCCTTTCCTGTATTTCTTTATTTTTGTTTTAGGGAAGGGAAGGTGAGAGGAGGCCAAGAAAGTTAGCATAATCAGACTGGAAGCAAGCTAGAAGAAAAAAAATAACATACTTGAAAGGTGAGTCTCCAGGATTTTTTTGCCGTGTAACATGTTCAAAGTTCCGTCCATGTTTGGCAACAAAATTAGCTAGTTTATCCGCAACATTCTTCACTGTAGGGTCACTTGGGGGATGTGGTACTGGTGCTGCATGTCACTTAAAGAACTGGTTAATACCAAGAGCATGAACAAGGAATTCAAACTACTCTTGTAGCAGGGCTGGCACAATTTTCCAAATCTTTGAGTGAACATCTCTTCCCATCAATAAAGGAATAAGCTGCATTGATGAGACAAGATATATTCAAAACTCATTTTTCCTACATCCAAATAGACAAAACAGCTGACCTGATTGTGTCATGGAAACCAATCCTCGGGTGGTAATCGATAAGAGATGCTAAGCTAATAGTGAACATCTCTATAGCTAATGGAGAAGATTACTATCTAACAATAAGGGAGAATATGAGTCCTCTTTTACTTTCGAAACTGATGCCAAAATTTTGTTCAAAATTCTTAATTAAAATGGCAAACAAAGACCAAGTTTGAAATAGTTGTTTTCAAAAGAAACCTGGATTTTCTTGTAGAAATTTAACAAGCTTCAAATACTATGTAACCCACGCTAATTACTAAAACAGGGAGGAGTCGGATGACTCATTTTGAACAAAACATCAGATAACCATGGAGTGGTGTGTAGTAAGTTATCACCGTATTCAGTCACTAATTAAATACACTGATTCCATGTCTGGTATGACTGTATTACGAAATGTTGAATTGCTGACAACATACTACATAAAAAATTTATATTACAGACTAGAGATAACCATTAACTTATTTTTGTCAGGTATTTGGATTATTTTAGGGAGGGAAGAAAACCCAACATACCATAGTATACCTGAGGAAATACAAGTCAAAATGGAAAATATATTGATGAAATACAGGAATTGTCAGCTTTTATCCCAATATTGAAAGAATAATAAAAGATCCTCCATTATAGCATTAAATATGAAAAAAGCAGTAATTTACCAACATCAACACGTCTAGAAGATTGATTGGATGAATCTGGGTGTCCCAATTTCAGCCGTTTAGTAGCCACATCACCTGATGCTTTACCAGTGTCTCTTACCTCTTCTTCATCATCTTCGTCTAGCTTTACAGGCGGAGCTACAAGCTTTGATTTTTGTTTCAAACTAAAAGCAAGTTTGCCACTCGAAGGAGTAGTAGTCTTATGGGTCACACTAGGCTTATTGGATGACCTAATATTTATGCTGACGGGTTTAGAAAGTGAAATCCCAGGGGCATTTGATTTACGTTTCAATTCCCCAGAAGAAGCTCCCTGATCCTTCTCTTTCTCATTTTCTTGCTGAAGCTGCTTAAACCGCTCCATGAACGAACCATCATTGGCAAAGAGGCTAGAAGGCTTTCCTTTGTCCATCAGATGAAAATGCAAGCAGCTGGTTTTCAAGCTGCTCAAAAGATACTCCCAAAAAACTTAAGATCACAATAACAAATTTATTTTTGTCCAGATGAAAATGCAAGCAATTTATTTTCAGGCTACTCAAAAAGATTACCAAAATAACTTAGACATCACAATAACAATTTTCTCTTTGTCAATCTCAATACAACCAGGTCGTATGCTCCTGGCATCAATTTCAACAAAGTCCTCTATACAGAACACTTTCCTCAATATTTTTTTAAATAACTACGAAAATTCTTCAGAAAACAATGCCTAGTAAATCCCTGATTGGTCTGGAAAGACAACCTATCAAGTTTGAACTCAAGAATTTCGGAATCCTTTGTCTTGTAATTGAGAATTCAACTAGAGAAATAAGGCAATTCCGAAAACAACAGTAACACACTAATAAAACTTGACAAAAAACCCCAATCCACAAAACTCAGCGGGACAACCTATATATGTCCTTCAAACAATTATATCCTAGTTAATCGTTTCGGAGAAGACCAAAAGAATAAACAAAAATTGAAGGCAGATCGAAACCCATCCAGCTGAAACCGGGAAAAAAAAACATCTTGAGACTACAAACATCAAAACCCTAGAAATCGGTATTTCAAAATTACTCACCGTCAAGAGCAACCAGGATATTCGATTAGCGGAGGGTTTGAAGAGGAAGAATCTATGGACAAGTTCAAATCAATTGCACGGGATGAAGTTGAGGCTCCTACGAGAATCGATTCAACCGCAGCTACCATCAATGGGTGGACGGAAGAAACTACGGGAGAATGAATGCTATTGTGGTAATATACGATGACAGGAAAAAGCCTTCCTGTAATTTACGAATGCGACATAATGGGCTTCTATGGGTCTCAACATTACATTATGGGCCTTTGTTCAAAGCCCGGAAATCTATTTACTGCCGATATTGGGCTGGATCTTTTCTTGTGAGGAAAGTTTCTTCGTTAGGGCCCGTTCGACAAGCACGTTTTGGGATTGTTGGAGGATTTTATTTTGATTTAAATTATTTTGGGATTATATGACCAAAAACTTTAATTCAATTGCTCTTAAACTATTGATTTATTTGGGAGATTAATGGAAATAATAATGCCCAGTATATCCGAGAAACTGTCAACAGACCCTATACGTGGGGCGTCTTTTAGCATGTATTCAATTGTTTGTGCCGTTAGATGCATTTAAACTTCTCTCTCATTTACACCGTAAGCAAATATATCTTTTCGGACAAAACTGTTAGGAATATTAGATATGTAAAAGTGGAATGACAGGAAACAAGTTTTCCTGAACATCTAAACGAAGATCACATGCATAGTTGATTAGACAAGTATTGGAAAAAAAGAATACCTTTTGATGCGTGAACCGTAACCTTCAGAGAGAAATTTGAGAGCCTTAAACGTGACTCCTTTAGTTGGTCCACCCGGGTATAGATTTATATCGCCTTAGTCTTGAGCTAGTACAAGATTTCAAGGCAAAACTCAAGAGATCGAATGGGAGAAGGCAGGGTATGATACTGCGGTCAGAGTTATGTGTGAATGAATTAGGGTTTTCTCTAAGAAAGCCCGTCTATTTATAATGCTTTTGGATAAGATATCTCCTAGAAATCTTATCTTTTAGCATTAATCTTTATTAGAAAATAACACCTTATTATCTAACAAATACACACTCTCATATTATATCAAATATAATATTATAATATATACTCTTATATATTATATATCCTTATTAATTGATCTAGTCCATCAGCCCAATGGATGTGACCTCGTAGGACCCGATAATACTAGCAACATATTTTATCACATAAAATACATAAGTCATAGTTGGCTTCTAGCAAAACAAGACTGCCTAATATCATCAGATTATATATCTCTATGTATCGTCCTATAACATAATCAGTAATTGCACATTTGGGTAAATGACACAATTCTTTCAAGGTAGTGTGTCAAAGCCCGATTTTCTAGATTCCTTTCAATCACGTTATTTCCCGGTTCTAGGCTATTTTAATTGCTTCCTAAAACTGGGGTAACCATATCAAGTTGTAGACAATTACTTTGGCTTAAGTGGGGAGATATAATGTTTCACTTCCATCCTGACTCTTCGTTCTAAAAATGGGCAACAATGAGAAATCTATTATTCTCCTCAATTGGTTCTGTGGAGACATCCGCGAGAGAGTGCTCCAGTAGCCATGGATCCTCCCAAAATCGTATCGTCTGGCCGTTACCGAGAACCCAACGGAAGCCCTCTTTTATTACATGTTGAATACCTTCCAATATACCCCTCTACATGTATGAGGGAGCCGAATGCATGCTCTTGTTTGTTCTCCAATATTTGGATCTCATCGCGTTGGTCCAGATACTGTCACCATCAGTTAAATATCGTCATCTCAATTTAGCTATTAGGGCGAGATTGAAGGTTGAGATATTTTTCAGACCCAAACCACCGTCGGCTTTAGGTTTACAGATCTCGCTCCATGCAATAGTGTGAATCTTATGTGATTGTTCAATATCCCTCCAAAGAAATGCCCTAAAAATCTTGTTAATGTATTCACATACAAACTTCGGTAGAACAAGGGAGGACATGGTGTAGACAGACATAGACACAAGCACGTTTTTCGTGAGTGTTAATCGTCCCGCAAAGTTGAGATTCTTACACCTCCATCCACGTAACTTGCTCTCGATCTTGTCCAACAAAAAAGAGAATGTTGTGCTAGGTACACGGTGTAGAAGTAGGGGCATACCTAGGTAGTTCCCTAGTCTTGCAAGTACCGTTATACCACTAATTTGGCTGATTCTAGTCTTAAGATCCAGTTACACATTCGGTGAAACAAATATGTTGGATTTCTCGTAGCTGATTCTTTGGCCCAGTTCGTGGAAGAATGTGTTGATGCAATCCGTAATCTTGGTTATCTAGCGTGGTTGAACCTTCCGTGAAGAGGAGATGTCGTTTGCGAAGAAAAGGTGCGAAAGAGTAGGGCCTCCTCATGATAGAAAGATAGGTTTCCAATCCTTGAGTCCACGGCCTCAAAAATCACGTAACTCAGTCTTTCAATACATAAAACGAACATATAGGGCGATATAGGACCCCCTTGTCTTAGACCCCTTTCCGGGTTGTATTGAGTCGTTAGCTCACCATTCCACAATAATTGCATTCTAGGGGTAGTGATGCATTCACAAATCATTTTAATCCAGGTAGAGGGAAATCCTACACTATTAAGGTGTCTTATACAAAGTCTCATCTAATTCTATCACAAGCTTTCTCTAAGGCTAGCTTGAGGATCATCCATTTTTTTCCCGTCTTCTTTTTCTTCATGGAATCGATGATTTCCTGCATAAGGACGATGTTGTCTTGGATGAGCCTTCCCTAAATGAAGCTACCTTGGGTTGGGCCAATTAATTACAGTAGCACTCTCTGCATACGCTGAACAATAACTTTTAACATGATCTTGTAAGTGACGTTACAAAGTGCTATGAGGCGGAATTGAGTAATTATTTCCAGCTTTCCGACTTTAGCAATTAAGCTTATGTGTGTATCATTGATGCCCGTGGGGAGTTTGTAAGTGTTGAAGAAATCCCTAACCTCTTGGCCCACCGAATCACTAACAATCGATCAATGTTTATGGTAAAAAAGGGTTGAAATCCATCCAATCTTGGGCTCTTATAAGCTCCTGTTTCCTTGACGGCATTTCTGATTTCCTCAGGTTTAACAAGGGTGGTCAGATTCATCCGTATATCAACACAATACCACAGGGAAACCACTTACATTGCAACAAGAAAGAGGTCTCACATCATCTAGACTGTACAATTGTCGGAAATAGTTAACTGAATGGAGTTCCAAAATATCCGGCTTTTCTTACAATTTGTCTTGTTCAATCGCGAGTCCTTCTACTCGATTTCCTCGTCTACGTTTAATGGTAACGGTTTGGAAGAAACTGATATTTCGGTCTCCAAAGCATATCCACTGTTCCCTAGCTTTTTGAAACGAAAGCATTTCCTCTTGATTCAAGGCAACGTCGAGTTCAAGTTTAATATCAGATTATTTAGCTAGGAGACGGGGTGATTGTGCAAACACTGGGTTGCTTTATATCAGAGCAAGGTCCTTCATAAGTTTGTTTTTCTTGTGAAAGATATCACCAAAAACAAACTTATTCTACTTAAGTAATTTAACTTTGAGATTCTTTAAAGAAGTACCAACCTCCTATTCCGTATTCCATCATTGTTCAGTCATGGGAGGAAAATCTTTGTGGGGCATCCGTGCCACTTCTTGTCTGAACGGCCTTTGCTTCGCGTTTGTCTTGTTCATCGGGTTAAGTCTTAGAAGAAGCGGGGCATGGTCAAATGAGTACCTTGCGAGGTAACGTACCGAGACGTCTTCCCAGATCATGTACGTGTGCCTCCTGATTTATGAGGATTTGGTCGAGTCGCTTGCATATACGGTTGGGCTCACCCTTGCCGTTATCCTAAGAGAACTCCTAGCATGTATATCCTAGATCAATGAGTCCATGTTTGGTAATGAGATTGTTGAACGTTCAGGAGTTAGGATGTAAATATCCGGATCCACCACATCGTTCATGGTTATACATAATGCAATTGAAGGCTCCTCCTATTATAAGCGGTTCCGTAACGTGATCAAGACATTTATAAATCTCTTCCTAGAAGATCTTCATGTGATTCGCCTTGGGTGGGGCATAAACGAAAATACCCTGAGATGAGGAAGACCCATAATAAAAACGGGTCTGTATGAAATATTTATTCAAGCTGATAATATTGAGTTGAAGGTCCTTATCATTCCACAACAGCCATATCCCTCCCTCGAAACCTTGTGCCTCGACCCGTACACAACTCGTACAAATCAGTCTCTCACAAATCTTTTTGGCTTTATCCCTTGAAGTACAAGGCTTGAAAATAGCAAGAATGTCAACCTTGTGGTGCTTACACGGATATTTGTTGGCGCGTCAGAACCCGTTCTTACAAGCTCCGAATACATTCCGCATTAATAAGTTCATTAAAAACCAGGGGTAGTTGATGTTAGAAAAAATACCACTGATTTATACATCAAGGCCCATCTCTTCATGTGAAGTGTCAACCTACTCGAAGTCTTCACCATCTCCCATCGTGATATCCTTCTCTCTAGATATACTCTCAACTTTCCGGGTAGCTATAGTCACGATGGTTTTGTCCTTGGTTTGGTTACACTGTCTTATATGTCCACGAGTAGTTTCTTCCAAGTTGTTGAGCGTGTGAGTAGCTTGAGTTGCATGGTTCTTGTCTATTGCATGTTGCTCCAGAGTTTCAGTATGGGGGCAACGTGAATAGTGTTTGCATGTGGTATATTGTCTACACGGAGTCAAACCGTCATTCCAGGATTTGATGTTTACTTGCTTCCCTCACTCGGAGGGGCACTCCTGTGGACTCTATTTCCGTTGTGTTTATTTCCTCTAGGGCTACTATGAGTTTTCTTGACATGGCTGCTTTACGTGACATGGCTCGATTCCATTTTTTCTTGGTAACTTCACGATTTTCTTCCTTATTTCTCCACTAAATGTGGCTTGCGCTTTCCTTTTGGCTTTCTCTGATAGGTAATGCAATTGGAAAACCCACAACTTTGATGACCTAAGCTAAGTAGCAGCATCCAAAAATAAGATGGATGAAGGGCCAACTGCTCCAGTGGGTAGGGACTTTTTCCAAACCATGGCTAGAACTGATATATCCTTGTCCCTACCGGTTCACCATCCTCTAGATCTCCATCTGGGAACGATACATTGATTTTCCCTTAAGTGAACTTATTGTCTAAGACCGTTCCTTGTTAACCGGTTCCGCCGATGCCCGCTACTACTTCCTTCCATGAGGGTTTCAATGTTATTGGATCGGGTGGTTTGGGATTCTCAATTGAGGTTTTCTCTGGCATAGCTATGCCTAAGTTTGTGGAGCCAAAAGTAGCCGTCGACGGAGGGAGAGTGGTCATCCCGGAGGGCAAGGCCTTTGGGGAGGGAGGTATTTTTCTCGCCGGGGCTAGGATTGAGTGTTTCCATAAGATTTATATTGACTCACGGTGAAACTAAAAGATTTGTACTAGCTTTTAGTGAAAATTGGTGGAGAAATGTGATGAATTCTTAATGGTTTTTGTGATGGGACAATTAATACAACTTATTTTCCGAAAGTACTATTTAGCCAATTCACTTGATGTTATTACGAACCTTTATAGAGAGCTTATAAGAAAGTTACAAGGATCTATATACTACTATTAAAGCCAAAACATTTTCTTTCATGTGGTGCTTCCTCAAAGATTTTTTTGCCACATGTCATTTTCTTAGATTTTTGAATTTTGATAAACTAAAATAAACATTAATATATTGTTTCCATTTATATACTTATCACAATTTTGAGATTCCAAAACAAAACAAACATATTTTTAAGATATTCTTATTCATTATTTTTTGAAAATTGTTTATGTACTTTTATTTATAAGATTATTAGATAATTTATTATTTTATATTTAACATGCAAATATATACTTCCTATATTAATTAGAAATAATAACTAAATCAACAAATATATTATAAGTATTACATTTTTTTTCCAAGACAATTTAAAAAACTACCTATTATCTTTTTTAAATTGAAAATTTTAATGTACTATATATTAAAGTTTATATTTTAATTTCTTGAAAAAAAATATCATTTCACTTTACCATCTTCAAAAATGGTCTAATTGAATCAATTTAGTTTTACACTTTTGTATTGTATACGAGACGCAAAGTTATAAAAATATTTGAATACAGTAGTATATAGATCCTTATTCATTCTTTGAACTACACTAGTTACTAGAGAATAATAAAGATTACATGAGTAAATCAAATATAAACTAATTACTCAAATATAAACTAACCTAATATTATTAGATACTACTGTATTCAAATATTCTTATATCTTTTATACTCTATGTCTAAAAATACATTATTTTTCAAAAAAAAATAAAAAATTGAACGTTGAGATTGCAAAAGATTTTATTTTTTTGCTATGCTCACCAAACAGCTTCAGCTTTTCATTTATAGCCGCCTTGACCATTGAGAGCATACATTCATTGACATTTGACGATGACCTTCTTCCATAATACTAGACACCTAAAGCACATGTCGGTACGTATGTGAATCTAATGTCTCAACACTGGCGAGATTTGGATTAAGGTTGGGATAAAATTATAAGCTTATATACTAATTTAACGCGGACTAATGGCCTTTTATAGCTTATATGCTACTTTTTTAGAACTTTGTGCAAATGCAAGACATACCATCTATGTGTACAACTGTACATATATACGTACAAGTGTATATTATAATTTAGGAAACTACAGAAATCCTATCACATATAATATCTCAATATAATGAAACCCCTGCAATCTCTCCAAAAATGAAGAAAGTCAGAAAACTCATCAAAAATGGAGATTTTATAGAGAAACATTTACAAAAGTAAACAAATTTAAAATAAGTAGATTAATTACATATGTCACTATAGTAAATGACCTATTTATAATTGACATTTTGTTCTACTATTGTCCATTTGTACGTCCAGTCACAATTTATCTCTCTTGCTGGCTGCTGCCACTTTCTCTTCTTTTCTATAGACCCAACCATCTGCAGGGCAAGTGAAGAAAAATCTCAGAAATCAGAAACTCAAGCTTTACAGTTTTCATGGCTGTTTTGTTCTTCATGGCCCTTCTACTGGGCATGACTGATTATTCAAGTAAGCACCTTTTTTTAAGGTTAATCTTTTGGATCCTTCCACCAAATTAACCTTTAATGAAAAGGGCCAAAAGGGTTTTAATTATTTTTGTAAAAGAGATTCATGTTCATCTTTTGCCTTCTTGGTCTACTTGTTCTTTCTGAAAAGCACTTACTTTATGAAAATCCATTATTCTAATAATCTCTTTATTGATTTGATGAAGGTTCTTCGTACTGTGTGTGTAATCAAGGATACAGTGACGCTGTCCTACAAAAGGATATTGATTATGCATGTGGTGCTGGTGCTGATTGTTCAGCAATTCTTCAATCTGGTTCTTGTTATCAACCAAACACTGTGAAATCTCATTGTGATTATGCCGTAAACAACTATTACCAGAAAATGAATCAAATCACTGGTAGTTGTAATTTCAGTGGAACTGCAACTGTTACTAACACTCTCCCTACTAGTAAGTCCTTCATGCATTTTTCTAGGGTTTTCATCTCAACTTTCCCCTTCTTAAATTTAAGCTCGTGGGTTTTATTTTTATTTTTATTTTTGTGTAATTTTTGCAGCTGTGGTGTCCGGCTGTACTTACCCTGCAAGCGCCAGGTTTTTTTCTTCTTTAAATCTTGCCAAATACCTTTAATTTACTACTGAATTCATTGTTACTGAGATTGTACTAGTGATCATACATTTTCTTGAGGAATTTTAGGTAGAAAACTAGAGAAGGGAGTTATTTTAGCTGCAGAAAATGAAGTTTCCTGGAGTCAACTTGTCTTTTAGAAGCTCTAGGAAGCAATTTTTTTTGATGAAATGCTGTATTGCCCTTTTAAGAATTGCTGATCTTTAGAGTTGTTTAATGAAATAAGCTGATGGTTCTTTATAGAAGGCTCTTTGTTGGGATGATGATGATCATGTTCAATCTTTGTCCTTTTTATCTCTTCAAATATTGACTAAATCCTAGTTTTGTTTTTAAAATTGCATTCCTGTTCCTTTCTCCTGTATTTAATATGCTGTTGTGGGGGTTGTTGAGTTTGTGCTACTGTTTTTGCTTTCAAGTATCAAGTGTTGTGTATTAAATTAGCATAATTTGGGGGCTTTGGGTCTGTATATATGAGATATGACGGTAATGATGCCGAGTGTTCTCTTTGCATCATTTTCGAGATTATGTTGATATATATCCAACTAACATTGGTATTACAGTAGTTTTAGTTGTGATGTATGTGTTTGCTTTGTTATTCAGTGAAGTAAGCTCTTCGACACCAACCAGTAGCACAGGCTCAACAACCTCCACAACAGGTTCAACGACTTACATTAGCCCTACAGGAAGTGAATCAAGAGGATACACAATTCATAGCAAGTCTATGTCTGTAACACTAATGACCCTCTTCTCATCAGGGTTATTGGCTTTGTGGCTTTGTCGGCTTGTTTTATTTTCGTCCTTGTGATGTGAGAAGCTCTGGGATTTGAGTGGTTAAGACTTAAGATATTGGTTTCTGCTAGCATTAGGGATTTTAGCCTCATCACTTCTAATTCTATCATAAAAATTTAACTTTCTTTTAGACTAAACTGGCTCTTATGTTAGTTTCAGTAATCTAAGACTCAACAAAATGCTTAGAAACGCAATAAAAATTGAGGTATATAAAAACATACAAAATATTTGTCAATTTGTGATATCCTATGTTTATCAGAACAAAGAAAACAGAGATATCCTATGTTGCACGGAAACGAAAATGGGAAAACAACATATTTGTCATAGTTTTACATTAGAATTCATGTTTACATATTTCCAAGTTTTCCTATCCAATGGAAACAGAAATGCTTCCCCTTCAGATTTTTCTTTCTACATGGATGAGATATGTCAGCAATTACCATCTCGAACGAAATTTATGATCAAATTGGCAGCAACTCTTGGGGTTTCCACATGAGGTAAGTGACCAGAATCTGGTATTTGCCTCAGAGTTGCATCTTGCATTTCAGAGTGCAATCTCTGCAAATATACATATTTTTGTAAAAATGATTAGCATGTAGTTTTGCGTACCATCTGCAGTGATATATAACTAGCTTATTAATATGTGATTACCACAGCAAGCTTGTTACTGATGACTTTGTCGTTCTCGCCCCAAATGATTAGAGTTTTTTGACTCACCTGACAAGTGCAAGTGTGTTCGTTAGAAGCATGCTAAGTGACATCCTAAGTAGCTTAGTTCATCTCATTTCTAGTGACAAAATTTGTGGAAAACCTGGTTTATCAGTGAAGTGACATTATAACCACCGCTTTGCATGAAGTTTATTGTCGCCTCCTCCCACCAAGGCATTCTACAATGCAAGCGGCCAATCTGATGGAGAACGAATCTAGGAATCTGAATGTTAGCTTCTGGGCAGCAATTCAAATTTCTAATATTCAAAAGAAGAGATTCTTACATTGACCCAATCAAACATTGTACTTAATGGTAAGTCACTGAATGTTAACGTCAACGCATAGAATCGTAGTAGGAAACTCTTCAAGAAAGTAACCTGATCCAGAAAAAAAATAAGATCATACATAATTGAGAAGGAATATGAAGAACATTAGTAACTAGACCAGCAAATATTAAGAAACACTTACACCAGCATAAGCAACTATCTTAGGCAAAGTTGCCATATTCCCTGTGCCTTGTGCATAAACACTTGCATCAATCAGAATTAACTTGCTTACCTGAAAACAGAATCAAGGGAAATATGAATCGCCATCATCACTTAGGTACAACCTTCTAGGTCAAAATGTTTTATGCCAGATATGTTAATTTCTTACTGCTTCCGGATAGTTCACTGCAAAATCTGTTGCAACAGCTGCACCGAGACTTGGGCCAACAAGCACAATCGGTTTCTTGATGTATGATCTCCAAAACTGCATGCAGTATACATAATAAGCTAAATCCATAAGGTTAAACATAATAAGCTGGATTCAGAAGGTGTGACAGTCGAAAAACATGTTTATTTTGCAATTCCTTCAAAGTGATGGGAAAATCTGAACGTTTTACCAGGTAGCTCCTTATCTGAAATATGGTATTGGGGAAATAAAGGGAAAAAAAACATTTTTTTTTCGAGGACTAGAGAGTACCTGAAATAGATGATCTCGCTTGGACACTGGATTACAAGATGGAAGCTTTTCTGTCATGGAAATTAAGCACAAGAGAAGGAAGTTTTGTTACATAAAGAAGAAGACATGCAGCTCCCTGTTTCCAGCGGGTAATGCAAATAAAAAATACCTAAATCAGAAAAACCCCAACCAAGAATGTCAATGGCCCAGCTCTCTAAACCAGCCTCTTCAAGCAAAGGGTAAGTGTATCTCCATTCTAAACAAGAGCTGATGATTAAACATAACCATATAAAACATCAGAAACCATGCAAATGATCTTCCATACATGTACTTTTTTTTCTAGTCCTTGTTGTGATTTATAATCAATGAACCACCCCACCGTTATCCTTCTTCCCTCTTTCTTAACATCATATTCACCATTTCAAGCAATTCACAGCAAAGGAACAAAAAAGTAGCTTCTGACATATACTAGCCTAGAGGACATATAAAAACAAAAATTTTAAATTCTACAAAATCCAGTTAATAAACAGAACAAGAAAAACACTCTAAACAAAGCAGACCTATCAAATCCATGGAGAAGAACAACCGGATCTGTGTTCCCTTGTATCGACGGTCTCACAAAACTGCTCATGATACTATTATCTGAACCCAAAACCTGCCATATGATACTGATATCAATGACCATGCATCATTTTCATCTTTTTAAAGGAGAAGTAAGCGGTAAGGACCTATCTAAGGTGAAATATGTGTACAAGCACAAAGATTCGTTCAATCCAGTTGATTTTTCAAAGAATTAAAGTTGATGGAACGAAGATAGATATACAACTAAGTAACTGAAGAATATCAGGATGACCTATTTTTCTCTACTTGTAAACAAAACTTAGGATAATAATCGAGAATCTAAGCGTTTAAAAACAATGGGATTGAATCGCTGAAACTTCACAATGTGTATGGTAGCTCAATTGCGGGTGTATAGTAGTGCAAAATTGCACCCAGTAATTAGCCGGTGACATTGTGATGTTGATTGCCCAAAGACATCAAATTTTGTATTTTGTTTTTTAAATTATTCGACAGTCGACACAAACACTGCATGCAACACAAGTGAAGGGAAAGCACAACCTTTACACTGACAATTTGTTGAACAGAGCCACAACAGTAACAAAACTACCAGTAAGGGGGAATTGGAGCACTAACCGGCACTGGAGCTCTCTCAATCCTCTTCGCGAGCTTAATGGCATAGGAATCCTTGATTTGATCAACCTCCTTTGGGAGAAAAGTCGGAAAACCATCGGCAACATTTACCGAACGCCGTTCGGGCTTCAATTTCGCTGGCGACGACAAACAGAACACCGGAACCAGGCGGTTGGCGGCCAAAGCGGCGAGCATGGTCGCCGGCGGCACAGAGGAGTTTCAGAGACGAAGATGGAACAGGAAAGTGAAGATTGAAGTGGAGAGCAGTAGAGCACCCCACGTCTGCGGATTTTGCCTTCGTCCATTCAAATTGGATTTTGAGGCCCACGGGCCATCGTTGAGACTATCCTTGCCGTTGAAATGTTGATTGTTGGATCATTGTATATTACACCAAAACCACCCACTAACCAAGAGTATTTCGGCAAATAGCATTCATCGTTAAGAAAATTTCATAAATGCACCCATTAATTACTCAAGTGCATTTATCTACTTATGAATTAGAGGTGGATTAAGTTATTTGTCACTGTCACGTTAAGTCACCTCGAATTTTTCGCTTGACATTTTCATGTTAAGCTACTTCAAAATTTACCACATGACATCCTATATTGTGTTATCTCATTTTACATATTTTTTTTAAAAAATTATTGAGATGATAATAAACTAACTTCCGTTTAAAATACAAATTTGATCTTATAATATTTTATACCAATTATAGTCATGTATGATTTTATTGGTTTGATAATTTCCTTTTAAAACCATCGTTTTTACCCATGTTATCTTACTATTATGGAATATAATTTTAATTTTTATTCTCTTAATTAATTTTGATAAAATTAGATCTTATTAGATTATTTAGAATTTTTATTTATCTTTTTTTCATAAAAATTGTATGGAGATCAATTGTTTCTAGTTTATACTTTTACTTATATGATATTGATTTTTTATGGTAGATAAATTAGTAAGCAACTAAACAATAATTAACCTCTCTTCTATATATATATATATATTGAGATTTTAGTTATAAATATCATGTTGAATTTTTATGGTTTAATATATGTAAATAATTTTTTTTTATATGATATGTTAAAAACTAAAAAAAATTTTAAAAAATTATTTACTAAAAGCGTAAACTATATGATATTCTTACTAAAAATTACTAAAAATTGGACATTTAATATAAATTTTTTTGGATAGATTGTAAACATTTCATATAATATTTTATTTTATCACAATAGGAAATAATTCATACTCTTACAAAAAAATTTTAGTTAGTATGACTAAAAACAAACTATTTTACCCAAAATTACACATATTACAAATGTATATATACATATATAATTTTGTATATCTCTAATATTTATTTATTGTATGTATTATGTTACCAAAAAATGACTACAATTTTTTTTTTACAATGACAAATATTTTTTTCACAACACCTTTTATATATGTTAATAATTCTACAATTGTATCATTTATTGTGTGTGAGTCCATTTAACTTCTCTAAAAAGAGGTAAATTACTTTTTCATTCTTTAAAAAATTTATATATATATATATAATTTTTTATTTTTATTTTTTTTAACCTTATACAATTTTTACCCTTTTTGACGTAGTTGCTTTAATATGTTGTTTGAATATTAAAATAATGTGATTTATCAGAATTTTATTTTTATAGCGTTATGTACGTTATTATTTCATGCGAACTCTCTATATACATTTTTTTACATTATGATTAAGATTTGTAAGATATTTGAATTTTTAAAAATTTAAATATTTTACAAATCTCGTGTAAGACATGAATACTAAGCTAATTATTACCTAAGGATTAAGATGGATGAGTGAATGAGTATTCAAGTTTGTTGGAGAAGTGGATTGCAAATGTATGCAGATGTTTGCAAATGATTGCTCAGGGTTCTAGTTGAATTGTTTTATCTTATTTTATGGGTATGAAGACCAAGCAAATAAACTTGAAGTGTCTCAAACACTTTTGGAAACAACCATCT
The DNA here is from genome assembly GCA_002319775.1 of Fagopyrum tataricum. Lineage (NCBI taxonomy): Eukaryota > Viridiplantae > Streptophyta > Magnoliopsida > Caryophyllales > Polygonaceae > Fagopyrum > Fagopyrum tataricum. The sequence continues at coordinate 9,005,812 of CM008281.1, forward strand.
CATATTTATCTTTAAAGACGTTAGATGACCATCGAAGAACACTACAAATTCGTGCGAGGGAATTTGGAGTTTGAACAATGACGAAGAGCCGTTTGAAATCGAATAAAATCAAATAAAATCAAATATGAGATCACAATACATATCACGATTTGATAGGATTTTCTAGCCACACAATTATATATTTCATATACAGATAGGTAGTTTCTTTGTGTGACATATATGTGTTTTTCGGGTTGTCTTTTATAGGTTAGATATCGATAGAGTATCAAGAGTGGAATTATTGGGGAATCTTTGAGATACCAAGTATTCCGGGTATATCTAGGTCTATATAATAACTCGCAAGACTCATTATTGAAGCATGTTTATTTAACACTATAATAAGGAATATAATTTATCTTTGTAAGTTTTGAGTGAGGATGTTCAGATCTGAGTGTTAGGTATATTTCATAAGGGAGGGAAAATAATTACAAGTTCAACTTCAAACAAAGAAACATCAAGGATGTGCGGTGCTACTAATGCAAAAAATAAAGATACTTAGGGGAAAATTGTAAGCACCTTTTAATTTACAATACTTTTGTCGCCCCAACAAGAATTATATATATATATATTTGCCACTAAAACACCCACAACCTCTTCCGGTTCACAAAGCCTCCACTAACTCCGCACCCCTTCTAATTTATCGATAAGTTGTAAGCACCTTTTACTTTTACACTTCTTTGTATATTAATCACATTTATCGTTTTTACACTACTTTGTATTTGACATAAAAGTATTTGTGCATTAGCTATTATAACCAATTTAAAATGCATAGTATACACAATGTACATGTTTTCTTTTGTTCACATACATTTTATATATATATGAAACTTAACGTTGATTGGTATTTTATAATGATCACAACAAACTGAAAGAGTTTTTTTTAAATAGACATCACCGGCAAGATGAAACAATTTTTTTTCACTAATAAAAGAAATAAAGCTACATATTACGAATCTTATCAATTTATATTATAAACTAAAGTAAAACTTGAACTGACACTTGACGTACAATCATGTAACCATGTCATGAAAATCTGAAGTGTCGCTCATTTGTGAAGACACCTCGTTATATTGACACGTGTTCTTATTTGTGAAAACACCTCGTTAAACCGAAAATCAAATAATATTCATTAATTAAATAAAAAATGTAATTCTAATATTCTAAATTAAGATATATATAACTAATTTTACGATTAGAATTACATTCACAACAACTTAGGTCCTAACAAAAAAATTATAGTTCTTATCTTTTAAATTAAGATATATTTATACTATAGACTAAAGTAGAACTTGAACTAACAAATGAGATTCTTATTTTTAGATTTTTGGGGGTGAAGATTGTTGGGATTATTGGGATTTTCGTAGATGGAGATTATTAATTATTAAAGATTTAAAAATTTTGTTAATTTTGGGTGTTTGGTATTAGTTTATTGAGATATATTGTTAGGATATGAAGGTCATGAAAATTAAAAAAATCCTCTTCAATCTCCTATCATCTTCATTTTTTAAGATTGTTCTTTTTATTATTATTATTATGTTGCAAAAAGAATCTAAATGAAGAATACAATCTTGTATCTTCATCCAATACCAAACAACCAAAAAAATTCTATCCCGAACAATTTCATAGAAAATAATTTAAATAAATAATCAAGAATACAATACCAAATATGCCCTAAAACTAGTAAATATTAACTGGACTACACTTTTGCTAACATAATGCTTTGTGGTTTGAGTATTAATGACAAAATCTCTATTATCAATGTATTGTTATTTAGTTAAATTTTAATTTTGTTTAACAAAATCACGTCTAACCGATTCTTTTATTCTGCTATAAATTTCAATCACTTCGATCTAATAAATTCAATTTTATTGTAAACTAGTCCAATGTTGCTCGCACCTTGTATGGATTTTGTCTAAAAAATATTATATTATATTTTATGCACTATGTATTTTAACATCCTTTAGTTATAGGTAAAAAATATTTTAACATCCTTTAGTTATAGGTAAAAAAAAATGTATAAATTATTTAATATTCAGACCTTCCAATTATAAAGTTCTCAAAATGTCAACCATACTCAATAACCGAGGTGGATAATTTAGCAAAATCGATAAAGTTATAAATGGATTAAAAAAGATCGTAGAAACCGAAAAGACGAAAAAGATAGCTATTTAACTTTAACTAAATAACAATGAAAATAGTTTAGTAAACTACTAAAGGGTGTGTTTGACCGTAGATGGAAGTTATTTTGAAGATTAATTATTTAGATGAAAATTAAAAGAGATTAAATTATATAGAAATTATAAAAAATTAATTGATTTTAGGTAATTCTATGTGGTTGTTTGATAGGAGCTTTTTTTTTAATGGCTTAATTAATAGCAATTTACATATTCATCCTTTATTTTAACCTTAAGCTAATAGATAAGTATGTACCTTTGGAGCTCTTCCTTGACCTTCTACGAACAACCTTCAACCTTTAGATATTAGAGAAAACTGAATGGCTTGTACTCAAAATTAGATATCACTAGCAGTAACCCTAAAGAGGTATATATTTTTCTATGGTTTTCGGTTTTCGGAGAGGTTAATGAACATCCTAAAAAGACATTATATTCAATAGACTTGTACAAACAATGGAGCACTTGTTTAGATGCATAACACACTTGCTTTAAGCTTTATAAAAACAATTTTTATTCATACTACATTTTATTACAAGTGTGATTATATGTTGTTTTCACCAACAATGTACTAATAATATAAAATCACTTCTAAACAATATGATACTATTCTTACTATATATGACACCCTACATTACATAACTATGTTAAAAGTAATATTCAGGGCTTTTACAACTAACTTGTACAACTGAACTGAAGCAAGGGAGAAAAGGAACGGTGTATATTACCCATGAAATGCGAAATGACAAAGATGTATTTTATGTTCCACCCCTAATTTCAAGGAATTACCTTAAGTTGAAAGGAAATAAGTTAAAGATAGCCAAATTACACACGGATGGCCTACATCTCAATTGGCAATGTGAAATGATTCCTTGTAGGTTACTCTTTTATGTTACAATGTTACAAGCCATTACACACGAATGGACTACACCTTGTTTGACACTTAACAACAAAGGCTTTCCAACTAACCACTACTACCTTTTTCTACACAATAGTGAGGAAATGTTCCATGTAGGTTAATTTGTAGGCTAAAAAAAGAGAAGCATCATTGGTCTATGAGAAATGTCTCATGGTTCAATGGTTCATGGTGAAGGTAAGGCCATATCAATGGCAAGCAATAATGAAATAATGGTTTCTAAAATCCCCCTAGTTTAGAACTTATCCCAGGTTCATCACCCACAAGCATCCAATCACCATCATTATCTTCATATATAAGAACATACTCAAATCCATATATATGGTGCACCATCCATGCTAACCTTGACAAATAAAGCACATAGCCCATTTTTTCTATCAACTTCAACATTCTTTGAAGTTGCAGGCAAGGATTTCTTCCTAACTAACCTAATAGGAGGCCGACCTACCTGTTGCCTGTCATGATACAAAACAAAAGAATTAGACTTGTTTGAATTGTCATAGATTCAAGTCTTCAAGTCAACAAAGATGATTGAATAAATTTCTAACACAATTACTTACTTGGAAGCAATAGCACCGGTATTAGTTGTGTACCTCGTCGTCGGTGGCATCGTTGGAAGTCATTTAAACCCGCTGCTTGACACTCTTCTGTCCGTTCGTTTTCACTTGCAATGCCGCAAAACATTCGTTGTTTATTTATTTTTTCCTCTTCTGTTGAAAGTTTGTATCTTGTTTTGTTTCTTTCCACATGAACATGTTTAAACACCACAACAAAATTAATATTCTAAATTAGAATCTAAAATAATCTTAACTAATGTTCTACCAAAACACACCCTAATATTCAAATGCACCAAAATTGTTGCTTTTGTTAGTCAAGCGTGCAAAATAAACAAGTTAATTTTTCTACAAAATTATCTAAATATTCGGCAATTCGGTTCCGCGAAACTTCCACCGGACCTGCTAGCAAGTTCCAAAAAGGACCATTGTGAGCGCGCCAAACACATAACAGCATTTTCTTTTTTTATTTATTATTCTCTCAGCCGCTTCCCTTTCTATGTAGATATTGGTAACAAAACTCGGTCGCAAATCGCAAACCCCAGTTCCACTGCCTAAACGCCTAAACTGAATACGCTATGGATCCTCAACAGCAACAGCAACAGCACGCGCCCCGTCCAACGGCTCCTCCGCAACCTACACCCGGCTCTGTCAACGCTCTCTTCCCTCTCGCCTTCTTCCTCATCGTCGCTTTCTCCATGGTTAAGTCTCTTTCTCTGGATAAGATCATTTGATCTTTCTTTTTTTGTTATCAGTTTTGTGTTTAGGTTTATTCCTATTTAGTTTTTGGAATGCATGATTTGTTTTACCGGGAGACTCCTGTTTCGCTCCCTTCAGCCGTTAAAATTCGATTCCGTCGTAGATCTTGGCATTTTATTAGATTGGTTGCTTTGCATCTCATTCATCTCTCGGTCGATTTATGTTTTTATGTTTATTCCTTTGGTTGATTGTGCAATGTATGATCTGCGAAATTCCTTTCCCTCTCTTTAGTTGTTGATCCAAGTTTTATTCCGCATGATTTTCTGTTTTCGTTAAGCTTGGATCAAAATCAGTGATAAATAAATGGTGAACTTATTCATATCCTCCGAATTGAAATTAAAGTGGACTGGAGTTTTGAGATACTTATGGTTGATATTTATAGAATTAGAGAGTATCCGATATCCAGTATAAATTGGTGGTATAAAAAGTCATTTTGTATCGATCAATTTATAGTAGTAAGTTTCTCCACAAAAAAATGAGTTGGTGGTATAAAAACCGTGCAATTTTCCCAACACTAAACACTCACATTTAGCTGCATGCGTTTTGTACTTATTGATTTGTAGATCACAGATAGAACTTTATTACGCGTAGAATACTTTACCTATTGCCAGATTCTTAGTATCCAATCAGACATGGGAGCCAGATGACTTTGTGGTTAACTTATATGAGGATCAGTTAAATAAATTGTTGTATTATAGGAATGTGTAATCGAAATCTTAGGTGATGTTGAAATGTTGAATGTTCCAACCCAGTCCAATTTTCTGATTGACTGTTTGGTTAAATGAACTGCTATGATCAGTTATAAGATGAGGAACCTAAGCACTTCGAGTACTTCTTTGCATTTTGGTGCTAATCTATGTGTATTAATTAGATCATTAGCAGTGTATCTTGCATTGGTTGAATATGTTTCTGGGATTAACTTGGTATGGACTAGAGTTCTTTCATTTATTTAATATTTTACTTACTCCGCGTATGATTGGTTATCAGCTAAAGTGTTGTCAGAACTCAGAGTAGCCAAATCAACTTTTACTGTTTTAGTGACCAACTTTAGTCTCCTAAATGATATGTTAATTTGACAGATCTCATCTATGCCTACAAGTAGCTTCTCTATGTTACATCAAGTGCCAGAAGGCCATGTTGGTGTCTACTGGAAAGGTGGCGCACTTCTTAAGGAAATCACTGATCCAGGTATACTTTTGTCTACATTGTTTCAAGAGTAGGTCTTCGCTTTCAAAAATATTCTGAACCATTTGACATTGTTTCTGGTATCAGGTTTCCACTGGAAGTTGCCGTTTTTAACTAATTATGAACCTATTCAAGTGACACTTCAAACAGATCAGGTATTCTACAATCTGCAACTTCGTTCACATTGAATCAGCTAAACCATGTTAGGAACAAAAGACTAATTAACTTCACGTATTGGACACTAACAGGTTCTAGATATTCCATGTGGCACAAAAGGCGGTGTCATGATCTACTTTAAAAGGGTTGAGGTCAGCCTTCGGATCTTTAATACTTAAAATGAATTGTGCATTTCTAATACTTTAAAAGGAAAGGCAGTGTATCGCCTCCGCAAAGATTTAACACTGACATGTCCCTTAGGTAGTGAATCGCCTCCGCAAAGATTACGTTTATGACACACTTCTCAACTACGGTCTTCATTATGATAACACGTGGATATATGACAAGATTCACCATGAGATCAATCAGTTTTGCAGTTCACATTCTCTGCAGCAAGTGTATATAGACAGGTTTGATCAGGTAACAACAAAACTAGTTCTTATAAAATAAAATAAAAAACTAGTTGATCAGAGTCAGTTTAAACAATTAATCTTTTCTTCTTTATTATAATGTCTTTATTCAATATCCAAGCATTCAAGCTTGCACACAGCTTGTTGTAGACAGGTCCATTGAGTCATTGGACAATTTTAACAGGTTTTATTCATTCCAAGAAGTGTCTTAAGCCTATCCTTTTCCCATTCCACTTATATTGACATATTGAGCTTTTGTGTGCATCATTAGATCTGTACCTTGTAAAGCATTACTTTCTTTTGGTATTGGACAATGTATCTAAAATTAGAGGACACGATGAAGGAAGCTGTCCTCACTTTTTTTTTGATATGGCACTACATTTTAGATTGACGAGACGATGAAAGAAGCTCTCCAGGGCGACTGCACTCGTTATGCTCCGGGTATTGAAATACTTAGTGTGCGAGTCACAAAACCTGTCATCCCCGAAAGTATAAGACAGAATTTTGAACAGATGGAGGAGGAACGCACTAAGGTACTTTTGTCTATCACAGATTTCTAAGCTTAATCTATCTGTAGTCTTTATATTAGTCATCAAAATGTTTCGCTTGCTTTAAATATTCTTTTTGGATTGAAGGGTTAATAAAATGAAGGTCAATTAGCTTGTGATTAAACTTGAACATACCATTCAGGCTTTCGTAGCTATAGAGAAGCAGAAGGTTGCAGAGAGAGAGGCAGAGACACAAAAGAAGATGGCCATATCTGAAGCAGAGAAGAATGCCAATGTAAGCAGGATCATAATGGAGCAAAAACTTACAGAGAGAGAAAGCACAAAAAGGATGCAACAGATTGAGAATGAAATTTACCTTGCGCGAGAGAAAAGCTTGGCTGATGCTAATGCTTACAGGTAAATGCTTTTAATTTTTTCATGTCCTGATAAATTCTATCAATGTCTTGATTCCATTTGCTGTATTGACCATAAGCTGCAAACCTATTTATGTGCTCAGAACAATGAAAGAAGCCGAAGCTAACAAGGTTCTTCTGAGCCCTCAGTATCTTGAACTCAGATTCATTGAATCCATAGCTAATAACTCAAAAATTTTCTATGGAAACAAGGTATACTTTGACTTGTAAATCTGGACAATCCTGTCTTTTGCATTTTACGTTGATGTCTCATGGCAGCCTTAATTTTGCAGTTACCGGGCATGATTTTTGACCAGAAGCTGATTGGGAGCTTCCTTCAAGATACCCATGCTAATTCAGAATTGGAAACCTGAGTTCTTTTCATTGGTAATTTTAAATTAGTATCACTATTTTTAGCAGCTTCTTATCGGAAATTCGAAGTAATGCATATAACTCGAGGAAAATTTTGCAGCTTAACACTGGAAAATTTGATGGGATTTCCCGTTCTTCTTGGCGTAAACACACTAAATAAGTTAGCAAGTCTTTTCTTCTATTAATTTGTCTATGATTTTTGTAATAAAAGACTTTTTGACAACAATAGGGCATTTGGTCTAGTGGTATGATTCTCGCTTAGGGTGCGAGAGGTCCCGAGTTCAATTCTCGGAATGCCCCCTTCCTTTTTTGTAATATTTTACTGTTGTTTTTGGTATAAAACAGGGAGAGCGATTGTACATGACTCGTAAAACGTATAGCCAGCTAGCATTTGCCACTTATATATACTGCGATTTCTGTATCCTTAACTCTTAAAGACTAAGGGACAGAGCTTTCTGGTTCAATATGCATAAAAGATGAAGCTGTATTTCATATTAAAAAAAATAAAATCCTGCTATCTGTATTTAAGTTTCACGTTGCAGAAAGAGTCAAACTTGATGAACCCTAGCCAGTCACAGTATATATACAATTATATTGGACCGATGATGAACCATATTTTAATCTATAATTTTGCTTTTAATATTTGTGTGTACGTGAATCGCGGATAATTATTTATGCAACTTGAAACCACCCAACAAATAAAATATAATTTTTGAAATAATGTCAGTCTGATGAACGTGTGTATTACTTAGAAATCTTTAGTGGGTGGCGTGGACAGACGTCACATTCATGTGCACTTTATTGCCTACGACGGTCAATGATAATCTCCTTCCATTTCCATTATTTAACGCTGATAATATTTTTAGCTATACTTTCCAGCTGCGATCAGCTGGGATTGAAATCGAATGGTCAAAAACAACTGTATATTCCTTTTTTTTTTTTTTTATAACTCCAGTGAGAATCTCCAAGAATCCATGATCATTTAACCAACTACCTACGGGCCACGGCAAATCATATCTCGCATCTCTCTAACAACTGCAGCAAATTCTGTTCTAAAGATTCCTCCTCACAAACGGGTTAGTGCAATTTTAATGTCCTTTCACTTTTCACTATAGGGTCACCAATCGCTAATTTTTAATATCCTCAATTGATTGTTCGGTACTTAGGTCAGCTGTCTTCTCATTTGCTTCTTCTCTTGATATTGACTTTTTTTTCATAGAGTATGAATTTGGAATTTCTCATCCTTCCAGATTAGAAATTCAAGAAATGGTTTGTGTTTATGATTTGATATAAATTTGGAATTTCTGTTTAATCAGATAATTAGGCTTAATCCTAGATTCATAGTTGTTCATATTTTGTTTTTCAGGAGTCATTTGGTCCTTTTGCTGGTTTTCCATTCATAAGAATAATCACAGAAAGATCTACTCTTTGTGTTGAAGACTTAAAGATGTATGTGGTTGAGAGCAAGGGAGGAGCAATAGGATGTATGTTGCTTGCTCTCTTCTTCTTAGGTACATGGCCTGCTGTTCTCACTTTACTCGAAAGGCGAGGCCGACTTCCTCAACATACATATCTTGATTATTCAATCACAAATCTCTTGGCTGCTGTCATCATAGCCTTGACCTTCGGTCAAATCGGAGCTAGCAAACCCGATACGCCAAATTTCTTAACCCAATTAACTCAGGATAATTGGCCTTCAGTTATGTTTGCCATGGCTGGCGGTATTGTTCTTAGTCTCGGAAATCTATCTACTCAATATGCTTGGGCTTTTGTTGGTCTTTCTGTTGTCGAAGTGATGACTGCAAGTATCACAGTCGTTATAGGTATATTAATATATTTCTTTTTATAGATTTGTATGTAAATGTTACTTCATTGTTCTCATGTTTCCCTCTTCATGTTTTCTTACAGGCACCACATTAAATTACTTCCTTGATGACAGAATAAACAATGCCAAGATTCTTTTCCCTGGAGTCGCTTGCTTCCTCATTGCAGTTTGCATTGGCTCTGCTGTGCACTCATCTAATACATCTGACAACAGAAAGAAACTCAATAATAATATCACAGACACTTCCAAGTACTCATCTTCATATTTTGGGGAAATTATTTTGTCTGATTAATAATTCTATGCTAGTGTAGTCATGCTGTCATTGTTTACTTTGACAGAAAAATTACTACTGATGATATAGAGGGAAAAGCTAAGGCCGAGTTTGGAACTGCAGACTTCCTCATTGAACTAGAGGAGAGAAGATCCATAAAGGCATATATATATAAGCTAATTTCTTTGCATAAATCCTAAGAGCCCGTTTGGTTTTAACTCCAGAAACGGAGTTACAACCAAACAGGACCTAAATCTACATAATTTTGTTAAGTGTCAATAGCGAAATGGTTATTGTTTGGCAGGTATTTGGCAAGAACATGTGGATTGGGCTATCAATAACCTTCTTTGCTGGTGTATGCTTCTCTATGTTCTCCCCAGCCTTCAACTTAGCGACAAATGACCAATGGCACTTTCTAAAAGAAGGGGTTCCTCATTTGGTGGTTTACACTGCTTTCTTCTACTTTTCAGTCTCATGTTTCATACTTGCAGTCATCTTGAACATCGGGTTTCTTTATTACCCGGTTTTGAACCTACCCAAGTCGTCGTTCAGAGCATACCTCACGGATTGGGATGGAAGAGGGTGGGCATTTTTAGCCGGTCTTCTTTGTGGGTTTGGTAACGGCCTTCAGTTCATGGGTGGTCAGGCAGCGGGTTATGCAGCAGCTGATGCTGTTCAGGTTGGTCTATAAAGTGAAGCATCAAAGCTATGTTTTCAAAATATAGAATTTACTGAACAAGTGTTTTATTTTTTGTTGCAGGCACTTCCACTTGTGAGCACATTTTGGGGAATATTGTTATTCGGAGAGTACAGGAAATCTTCGAAGAGAACGTACATACTACTCATAAGTATGCTGTTTATGTTCATTGTCGCGGTTGCTGTTCTCATGGCCTCTTCTGGACATAGGAAATGATTCATTGTAAATAGGCGAATCTTTTAATTTGATTCTAGATAGAGTGTTCGATTTTAACTTCGTGAAATGCAACATATGCACATGAATCTGTAAAGATGAAAAAATAATAATAATAAGGCATGTTGATATTTACAAGCATGAGGAAATGGATAACATCGATTCTCATTCAGCAAATTTAAAGTGTACAATTTCTGTTCTGTTCTCTGCCTTCTTTATTTCATTTTACAAACTATTTTATTTCTTATCTTTCCGTCAGCTAAGGTTATTATTAAGCCAAAAATAAAAATAAAAATAAAAATAACGCTAGAAGGAGGGCTTGAACCTCCGACCTTGTGGTTAACAGCCACACGCTCTAACCAACTGAGCTATTCCAGCTATTGATTTTAAAAATGTGTTTTTTGTGATTTATGTCTATAAATACAATATTGCAGATATAATTAATCTATATAGATGAATTTTTTATATATTTCAATTAATGTATATAATCAAACAAATACCGTTTCGTGAAATGTGTATTTAAAATCATTATTCATTTTAATTTTAACATTTTTTTAATTAAAATTTCTTTCACCGATTTCCCCCTCATTTATCACCATTCATTTCATAAATGTATTTCAAAACAATATATAAAATTAAAATTTAATTTATATAAAAGGTTGTAATCTTTGTGATGAATTTTATTACAACTTATCATATCTAGTTAAACACATCCCCTTAGCAAATATGTAGTTAAAATCGATGTTTATAATTAATTTTTTTTTAATGATTTTAATTAAAAATTTAGAACCCTTCAATCTTAACATATTAAATTAACTCTAAATAATTTTATAATATTTACAATAAAATATATACCAGAAGCTCAAACACATCTACTAAAGATTCAACCATTCGAAATTAGTATAAATAAAATAAAGTATAATTAACGGTTGATTTTTTGTAAAATAATTAAGAAATAAATTGTTATCGAATAATCAATTAAAAATATATATTTAGTTACTTTCAAGAGAATACATGTATAACATGGGTCTACGCTCTTAGTGTATTGTATAAATAAGATTTATGTTCGGATTGCTATTCATTCAAACAAATTCCATCATTTCATGCTCGATATTAATACGGGTTGAAGCGTAACATGCGTGTGAACCAACTTATATTATTCTCTTTTGAAAAAGATAAAAGGAGAAATTTGGTTGTAAGGAGATTTGAAACCCTTACATTTTACACAAATTTAATTGTAGACATAATAATATAAAAAAATAAAAAAATTGCAACAATTAGCCTCCACAATCCGATATGAAACTATTTTCTCCATCTTATCCTACAATTAGGCGTGTCTTACTTACTGGCTAAGCCAAGCTTATTCATTGCTCTTTATTCATATTATTTGGTGGTTTAAACTGTTTTCGCCGTCTCATCCTTTATATGAAAATTGTATGGAAAATACGACAATAATATGTGTTTGGGCAATTGCTCATCTTAAGGCCATGAAAAAACAATTATAACACCTTCGGCTAAGCCAAACTTATTCATTAACAACCATAATTTAGGTGAACCATGTGTATCTATATCATAAATGTTTGAAAAATGCGACCTTTGTTTTATTAAATGTTTGAAAAATTCCTCTTGGTTTTAACAAATAAATTAAATAATATAGGAATTACTTATATAATAAAAAAATGTATCTATATCATAAATCAAATTCAACATCAGTAAATTTGTAATACTCCTACTTATTCACCAATTCAATCCCCAAGTTTTTAGTTGCCTTGAACTAAATTTTTTACATTTCGAATTTCTAATGGTTTCTTCCCATGTGCAACGTCTATTGCATGCGGGCTACATTGTTCAAGGTGACAAGTTCTGAGAAGACCGACCTTTACATATCTAAAATAAAAATAAATCAAATTCAATCAATAATTTTATCATAGGTTAGCTATTAGCAATAACTTTGTCGAGAGTCTAAAACTAAACTTACATTTTCACTAAAAATATGTATATATTCCACATGATGAGAAGAGCGGAGATTTCTAGGTAACATCCTTGAGTCTGCTTCTTTCCTATCCTCTTCAGGGTTCCCTGAACCAGAGACCGCCGTTCCCAATCATCCTCTAAAAGTCTAATCGCAATAAAATCCTGAAACTGTAACCAAAAAAAAATAGAAAACAGAGTCCTGCATTTATTTACATGTCGGCCAAATGCTCAACTTAATTTTGCATTCATTCCTAAGATCATATACTCCAAAAATGGAGATAAATCAAATAATGATTTCAAATTTAAAATCCGTAACCCAATTGTAATAACGAGAATCACGAATATAAGTGAGCATATTCTTTTTTTGCTCATCTTCCAAGTCCAAATTTGAACTTATTTTTTCAATAAAAATCCCTATATGTCAGGATTGAAAAATACTGCAGCATCCTTGAGTCAGAAGAGACTTCTCTATCTATCGTCCCCACTTTCCAAAGTCAACAATTAAACATATATTTGGTTACTTCTCAAATCAACCCTTTAATATACCCATCACCTTTCGAAACAGAAATCATAATATTCTGATCATCATCTCGCATTTCTATGCTCTCCTTCTCTGCAAGATTCCTTCAATTGAAAGTAAGAACATAAGCAACTTGTTTTAATTGTTGGACTTCATCTTAGTAGTTGTTTTTCAGTGTGAAAGTTGCTCTGAATTTGTGTGTGGACCCAAAATTTGTTAGTCAACTTTGGATTGCCATTTGCCCATACTGTTATGGCCTGAAAGTGGCTCTTCTGTGATATAATGCCAAATGCTTGTCAAGTTTAGACTTGTATTTTGTTTTGTAGGGTAATGTGAAGTTTATGTTTGGGTATTACTCTGCATTTTTTAGAAAACCAGTTTTTTCTGGTTTGTAGGAGATGAGAGTTGTTGGATTCCTTTTGCTGTTAACTACATATGGATGTTTTGCATCTCATTTGGATCACCAGCCTCTTGCAAAAATCCAAATTCACAGAGCATTATCTGATCATCATCAAGATGCTCAACTAAAAGTTTCTCCTACTGTTCTTGGACTAACTGTAAGCTTTCATCATTCTTTTGGACAGTGACTTTTGTCTTTTGGGATGTTGCTCTTACTTTCTGTGTATTTTTCTTACAGAGAAAAAATGTAGAATGGGTGGCAGTGGAATTCAATCACCCTAATCCTTCAGAAGATGATTGGATTGGAGTATTTTCCCCTGCAAATTTCAAGTAAGACAACATCAGCTTTTGTATGTCAATTGGTTCTAACTAACTTTGAGTTCTTGGATTACAGTGCGTCTAATTGCGTAGCTGAAAATCCAAAGGTTGCCGCTCCATTGATATGTACTGCTCCTATAAAGGTGAATTTAATAGACATACATTGTACAAATTTCACCAAGATGGAATTGTGAAAGAATGTTATTATGAATCTTGCAGTTTCAGTACACAAATTTCACTAATCCCAGTTATAAGAGAACTGGAAAAGGATCCCTGAGATTTAGACTGATCAACCAAAGATCTGATTTCTCTTTCGCACTTTTCTCCGGTGGATTATCAAACGTGAGTTAATTATCTCCATCGATGTTGCTTGCATTAGTAATTTTCGATTACTGAATATGCTTTCTGGTTTTAGCCTAAGCTGATTGCTATCTCGAACGCCATCACTTTTGCAAACCCTAAAGCACCAGCATACCCTCGCTTAGCTCAAGGCAAGTCATGGAATGAAGTGAGTTTCTTTTGCTCTTGTGATTACTTAAGAGTCATTAACATATGAGAATTAGTTTCTTACTTTACCCTTTAAATTGAATATAGATGACTGTGACATGGACTAGTGGGTATTCCATTGATGATGCAACTGCTTTTGTTGAATGGAGTTTCCACGGAGGGAATAGAGTTCATTCCGCGGCTGGAACCCTAACATTTGATCGCAGCAGCATGTGTGGTGGGTTAAACACAGTTTTTTCCTTTGTAGTATGTTCTCTGTTAAAAATGGTTCATTTATTTTGTTGACAGGTGCACCAGCAAGAACTGTTGGATGGCGAGATCCTGGCTATATACATACTGCTTTTCTCAAGGAGTTGTGGCCCAACCGGAAGTATACCTATAGGGTTGGACATCTGTTATCCAACGGTTCGTATATCATGAGCAAGCATTACCACTTCAAGGCATCTCCATTTCCCGGCCAAGACTCTCTTCAAAGAGTCATCATCTTTGGTGACATGGGAAAGGTTTTTACATAGATTTTCTCTATTCATTTCAAGTGAAAAAGGATTTCTATAAATTTTCATTTTTTATTGGTTCAGGCTGAAGTAGATGGTTCCAGTGAATACAACAACTATCAACAAGCCTCTCTAAACACAACTCGCCGTCTTCTCCAAGACTTGAAGAACACTGATATAGTCTTCCACATTGGAGATATCTGCTATGCAAACGGATACATATCACAGTGGGATCAATTCACTGAGCAAGTTGAGCCCATCACCTCAGCTGTTCCTTATATGATTGGCAGGTTCATCCTTTCTTACAAAATCTTCTCAACAAAAAAAAATAAAATCTATGCATTCATATTATTATCATTTGTAATTGTAGTGGAAACCATGAACGAGACTGGCCTGGAACTGGATCCTTCTACGGAAACACAGATTCAGGAGGAGAATGCGGTGTTCTTGCACAGAATATGTTCTATGTACCTGCGGAAAACCGCGAAAATTTCTGGTACTCAACAGATTATGGCATGTTCAGATTCTGCATAGCTGATACAGAACATGACTGGAGACCAGGAACAGAACAATACAAATTCATTGAAAATTGTCTAGCTTCTGTAGACAGACAAAAACAACCATGGTTAATCTTCCTAGCTCATCGCGTACTTGGATACTCCTCTGGCACATCTTATGCCGATAAAGGCTCGTTCGAAGAACCCATGGGAAGGGAGAGTCTCCAAGATCTATGGCAGAAGTACAAGGTTGACATTGCCTTGTACGGACACGTTCATAACTACGAAAGAACATGCCCCGTCTACCAGAATGTTTGTGTTAACCAAGAGAAGAAGCACTACAGAGGAGCGTTGTATGGGACTATACATGTGGTGGCAGGAGGAGCAGGAGCTGCTCTTGCGGAGTTCTCAGAGCTGCAACCAAAATGGAGTTTGTTTAGAGACTATGACTTTGGATTTGTGAAGCTTACTGCTTTTAACCATACGGATCTGCTGTTCGAGTACAAGAGGAGCGCGGATGGGAAGGTTTATGACTCTTTTACTATATCTAGAGACTATAGAGACATTTTGGCTTGCAATTTTGGCATCTGCCCAAGCATCACCTTAGCAACATAAATAAATCATAACAGCTATGAAGAAAGTTGTCAAAATAAATAAAGGTGGAATTTGGCTGTACAGACTGGTCTCTTGACTCTCTTGGCATGGTGTTCTGCTGTAGGTGAGTTTGGTTTGTGTATGGACTTGGTAAATTGCCAATATGCCTGAAAAATCCAGATGCCAAAATTAGTATACCATCGATATTTCTAGTGCATTCAAGTCAAATCCAAAAAATAATTCTACCATCATATTTTGCAATCTATATATGTTTGTATCTTGTCAGAGTTATTTGAAATGTGAATGCAGAATTCATATTCGAATTTAACAATTCTCAAAACTTAAAGAAGAAAGGGGAACCCTGAATGGTCTCAATGCTTCCCTATGCCAAGCTTTATTCTAATGGATATTAATGGAACCCAAAAATTTCCGGTGAGCAGATTAGAGGCCTTATGGACTGAGCACGAGGATTGTAAAGCGGTGATCCTAATGCATGGCTCAATCCGGGGAGCTCCCAAGCGACCCCAGGGATAGATGGAAAAATTGAGAGGTGCTGCGGGGATCTCATTGACTGGAGTGCCAGCACTTTTGGCCATATCGGGCAAGAGCTTAGACTGATCAGAGAGAAGATAAAGAGCATTCGTGCGCAAGGTTTCAGTAGTGATCTGATTCAACTGAGAAGGGAGTTGGAGGCTAAGGACGTAGAACTTATAATAAAAAAGAGGAGATTTTATGGTATCAGCCTATCAGCGCGTCAAAGCAAACGAATTTAAGTGGGGTGACCACTGACCAGAATATCACATACTTTCGCAGGAAAGCGAGTGATAGAAGAAAGCGTAATAAAATTGCGAGACTTGTGGATGATACCGGGCTTACATGGCGGTCTCCTGACGAGATGGCTAGGGTTGCCGAGTGGTATTTCCAAGATATGTTTAAGGCTGGTGATGCTCCTGAGCAGGCAGGCAGCTGACCCAAGCTCCTTTGGACAAATTAGCTCGACGGAGAACATGGATCTCTTTCGGCCTTGAACTCTGCTGAAGAAGTGCGGAAAGCCTTGTTTGACATGCATGCACCCTACAAAATCACCGGGTTCGGATGGGCTCCAGGCTCTCTTCTTTCAACGACATTGGTAAGTCCTCGGTAATGATGTAACGCTCTTTATTATTGTTCTTTTTAAAGGTAAAGACTTCTCTCCCTCACTTAATCATACCTTTATCTCCCTAATACGTAAGGTTAGTAATCTATGTCACATGCGGGATCTGAAGCCTATTAACTTATGTAACGTGCTTTATAAGATTTTTTCAAAAATTTTAGCTAATAGATTGAAGGTGTGCTTGGATAATGTTATTTCCCACCATCAAAGTGTTTTTGTTTGGAGACATTTGATTACTAACAATGTCCTTGCAGCTTTTGAGGTTTTTCACTTTATGAAAACTAGAGAAGGTAAAAAAGGTTATATGGCACTGCAATTAGATATGTCAAAGGTTTATGACAAAGTTGAGTGGAATTACTTAGAAAGATGTATGCGAGGAATGGCCTTTGGGGAGAGGTGGATTAATCTTGTGATGCAGTGTGTCATCTCAATTTCTTTCTTAATTCTCTTTGATGGAGTTCCGACACAGTGTTTCTCTCCGTCTAGGGGACTCCGACAGGGTGATACTCTTTTTCCTTTTTTGTTCCTCATTTGTGTTGAGGGTCTTTTAAAAGATAGTGAGAATGCAGGTAGGCTTGAGGGCATCAAAATTGCCCCTACTGATCCTTGTGTTTCTCACCTCTTTTGTGCGAATGATAATGTGATCTTTGCGAAGGCGTCTTGTTAACAAAGCAGTGAAATCACCAATATCCTCCGTGTCTATGGAGCAGACTCAGGCCAACAAATTAATTCGCAAAGACAGAACTCTTATTCAACACTAATGTTCCTAGTTTCTTTGAAGCATGGTGATCAAAGTCAGGGAGGTTGAGAAGCATGTGAAGTATCTTAGACTCCCGGCGATGGCTGGGAGGTGATAATGAGTTATATTCGACAATGTCAAAGAGAGGGTGTGGAAAAAACTCAAGGGGTGGTAGGAAGTAATGCTCAGTAGGGCTGAAAAAGAGGTATTGCTAAAATCGGTGGTGCAAGTCATACCCACATATACCGGCCATGTCTTTTTTGAAATGCCGGACGATTTTAAGGATATTGAGATGATGATGAGGCATTTATGGTGGGGCTCGGGCGCGGGATCAGGAAGGTCCGTTGGGTTGCATGAGATAACATGTGCAGGTCAAAACTTGAGGGTGGCATGGGTTTCCGAAATATGCGCGCATTTAATCATGCAATGCTTGCCAAACAGTGTTGGCGCATTATGACAGATCCACCCTCACTTGTGGCCCGGTTGCTTAAGGCACATTATTTCTCAACATGGACCTTTTTTACGGCTTTGATTGGTGTGAGATCAAGCTATACTTGGCGTAATCTACTTCTAGGAAAAAAGCTAATGACAAAAGGTCTTTGTTGGTCAGTTGGGAACGGTGAGTCATTGTCAATATGGGAGGACCAGTGGATACCAAGGCCACGATCCTTCAAACCGGTTTTCAGGAATCATGGTTCATCCTCCAATCTAAAAGTTAGTGAACTTATTGATTCAAATCGGAGAAGCCGGAGAGCTGACATTGTTTGTGCTATTTTGGATGAGTATGATAGTGCCGAAGTACTTAGGATCCTGCTGGGACGTGGTGAGGCCACTGACGAAGCTAACTAGTATTATAACCCTAATGGTTTATTCATAGTAAAATCATGCCACGGAGGCGAGTGAAACCAATTCCTCTTCTTCAATGACATCATCAAGACTGTGGAAGATCAAAATGCCTCCCGTTGTGAAAATTTTTGCATGGCGAGCCTGCCGAAATGCGTTCCCTTGTAATGACTCCCTACCTTGTCGGAAAATCAGAACATATCCCTGATGTGACCTATGCAGTCAAGTAGAAACTGGGAAGCATGTCCTAGCACTTTGTCCTTGTAAGAGACTTGACCTTTAGGAGCTGAGCCGCCCCTGCGGGTGCTTTGTGCCGCCCCAGCGGGTTTCCGCCCATGCGGTTTCTTGCGGCTGCAGCCGGCTTTGTTGACCGGTTGGACTGTGCTTTACCTTTCCTTCCTTCCTTCTTAAGTCTCGTCCTTGGCTTCTGATCAAGGGTTTCTCACTTCCTTTCCAGCTTCTTCACGTTCTTCTTCCTTCTTCTCCTTCTCATTGATCTTGCTTGAGTTTTCCTTGGTTTGCAAGAGAGTGTGGTGTGGCCTTGTTGAGGTTGATCTTGTGCATGTTTGCTGAGCTTGAGAGCTAGCTGAGAGTGGGGCTTTGATCTGGCCTTGTTAAGGTTGATCTTGTGTATATATATGTATATGTATGGCTGATTGTTGGTGAAGACGTGAATCCATCACGTGAAGAACCGAAGAGGAAATCGGGGTTTGCACTCTGCACTGTCGCCGCCCCCGCGCCCGTGAACCGCCGCCCCTGCGGAAGTGTGTCACCGCACCCGCGCCTGGAAGCCACCGCCCCTGCGGCCACGGTCCCAGCACCCGCGCCAACGTGCCTTCGCGCCTGCGCCTGCTGTCTTTCCACCCTGCGTCTTTCCGTTCCGTAGGTGCGTCTTGTACATGATCTACTTAGAGTAGTATTGATCCTTTCCTTTCCTAGTATGAGCGGGCTAGTAGCATAATAGGTACGTATATGAGGATAGAATGATGATGAGTATGATATCGATAGGTGCCGGTTATGGCCTTGAGATTTATGAGTTGGATATGATCTTTATGGATCTCTTGGGTGTAGGTGTGACCCCTTTGATTGATAGGAGATGTGATATCTCTTTATACCTTGTTATTAGGTAGTGTTGTCCTCCAGATTTGGAGTTGATCGTGGTTGAGATTCCTTCGAGGTTGAGGTAAGTCCATAGGACTTACTTAGCTACCATCCTTATATTGGATGTATGATGCGCCCTTGACCACTATGACCGCGGATGAAGAGGACGATGCTTTGCGGGTTCGCTCCGATGGACCGCTCACTCGTTCCCGAGCCAAAGCCATCGCCCAAGCTACCGGCTCAATCATCCGACGCACCGTCACATCACCTGGACCCGTTAGTGGCATGCCATGTCACCTCTCCACCATGGCATAGGCTTCCGGCGCCACGTCATCAAGCTAGCAAATATTATTATTATTATATTTTGCATTTTAAATAATAATAGACTTTAATTTTCGGAACATTAATTCCGGAACTTAATTCCGTGAGTTAATTTCCGGCATTGATAGTCTAGACCTTTGGTTTCGGGAGTTGCCCCGACTTTATTTCCCGCCTTTATTTCCGTCATTCAATTTCCGACTTTTGGTGTAGCCTTCACCCACTATATAAGGGATGCTTGGCTTCACTTGTAAATCATGTTCAATATTAATCAAGTTATTTGAAGGAAAATCCTCTTTCTTGATTTGGGCATCACTTCCTCTTCCATCCCCTCAAAGTTCTTCCTTGGATCAAGTCTTAGATCCAAGAACTCACATTCGAGGATTCTTCTAAAGAATCAAACTCTCAAATCAACTACAATGTTTGCTTGATCTCTCTAGATCGAAACAAACCTACGCTTCCGCCTCCATCTCAATCGCTTCCGCCCTACCAAACTTCTATCAAAGTTCTCATTTGCACATCAACAACGAGTAGTCGAAACTCTAGCCTGGTCTAGATCCGGCGTTCGTCCTTCAACGATTCCAAGGACGCATCAAATTGGCATTAGAGCAAAGGGACCGAAGCTAAGTTCTCTTTACTCTTGTTTTTGTGCGTTATATTTTTATCCTTCTTTTCCTTTGTTGTTCTTCCCTTCTTGAAGATCTTCAACTTGTTCTTGGTGTTCTTCGAAGTTTTCTTGGAAATTTTTTTTCTTTTTTCTCACCAAACAAATTTAGGAGATAGTTGGTTTGCCATCAAACCATCTATCAAAAACAATTTGTTCTTCAACTGACCCAATCCGACAAGTTTGTTAATCGATTTTACCAAATTTCTTGGGATTTTTGTTAACAAATTCGGATATCTTGCATTTTGATATTCAAACAAAAACAAAAATCAAAACTCTTCAACAAAGCGGATTTGTTTCCAAAGTGTTTCATCTCTTGCATCAAAAAAAAGTTGCAAAGTTCAAAAAAAAAAAAAACAAAGTGAAAAGACGTCCGGCAAACCGGTCCATCCGAAAAATCGGATTTTACAAAACGGTCAAAGACCGAAAGCAAGCAAAGCTTGCCGAGTGAACAATCCGTATATCTTCTGTCTCTCCATTTTCTACATACGTGCAAAATATCACTTGTTTATTTGTGTGAATTGGTTCAAATTTTGTTGGATTTGCCTACCTTGCTTAACCGCCAAACGGCCTTCCCAAAGTAGAACCTTAACGCACTTGAACTTGGGTAACGTTGACTTAATTCATCACCTTGATCATTTGATTGCTTGCATTTGTTTGTATTCATTTGGAATCATGACTAATGTGGATATAGAAAACTCACAGGATGCTCGTGAACGGGAAAATGCCTCTTTATCCGAGGAAGTTGTGAGTCTAAAGCAACAAATGGAGGAGATGAGGGCACAACTTTTGGCCCTTACGACCACTCCACGCCCCGCCCCAAATCCAATTGACACCATGGTCGAGACTTCCACGTCCGACGCTCGTCGGAAGGGCAAAGGTCTTTTGGGAACCGACCCATCTCAAGGTCTTAGGCTTGCCTCAGTCATCGAAAGCCAAACTCAACAAGACGGCAGGCACCACCTCAATGAGACCGAGAACAATAATGGCCTGACTCCGGATGATCTACTTTATGTAGATACAATGGATCGGAACAAGCGCTTCGAGCGCAATCGTAAACGGTACGGATCGCCCCCACCTTTATCTAATGCCCATAATACTAACCGTCCCATACAGGAAGAATATCGGCACACCAATCAACAAGATCGTCATCCTCGACGTTCCGGTAATGATCGATATGAGCAACGCCACCAACGACGTAGCCGGCGTTCATCATACCGCGACTATGATGAGTATGACGAGAGGGACGATTTTGATGAGTTCTCCGACGATGAAGCCAACTTGGAACGGGTGGCTCATGTCCGTCCATGGCACCCACCCGTCCGAGATCCATTTGAGAACCAAGACCGAGGAGAAGAATGGTTGCCTCCTCCTAACCCACCAAGACATGCACATCAACGAGCCCATCATGATGATATGCCACCGCCCCGCCCGGATCCCTACAAAGCTCGTAGGGAAGGTAAAGTTAAATTTCCAATATTTTATGGGGAATATGATCCTTGTGTGTTTCTTGATTGGGCACAGGACATGAAAAGGGCTTTGAAGCATTGCCACTATGAGGAGTACGAGAAGATCGAAGCGGCAACCTTGTACTTTGAAGGCGATGCAAAATCTTGGTGGAACCGGTATGAACACATCCGTGAAAACCGAGGATGGGAACCGGTTGCGACGTTTGATCAACTGATCTACGTCATGACAAAGAAGTATGTCCCCGACGACTTCAAAAATGATATGCGGATGCAAATTTCCGAGCTCCAACAAGGCAAACTCACTCCGGTGGCCTACTTGGCCAAGCTCGAGGACATGCATATGAAGGCCGGCATCTCGGCCTCGCCCTCCGCCTTACGCACCAAGTTCATGAGTGGCCTCAATCCATCAATCCGACGACCCCTTGAGATCGTTCCATATAGGGACTTGGGAGCTTTGTGTCATGCGGCCATGAAGCTTCACAAGCAACAACAAGAGACTCCAAAATACTCAAGGTATAACTCCTCTCCAAATCAATACGCTTATTCTACTAACACCCGTGCTCGAGATGTATCTAGTTATCAAGAGTCCGGCGCCACCAAAGGAGCCCAACGGATGGTCCAATCCACCCGACAAGCGGATACCGAGAGGGCACCACAACGTGGTCCCAATGTCCCGGCACAAGTGCCTCCCGCCCGCACCCCTCAAGGACCTCCACCAGTGGCACGGCCAAGGGAGCCCGTGTGTTATAAATGTAGCGGATTCGGTCACGTCCAACGTGATTGCCCGAACACAAAGCGTGTGTTGTTTGCCAATCCCTCATATGAAGATGAGGAAGATGAAGAAGACGGCGATATCATCATAGAGGATGACCAAGACGCCGACCCCTACTACGGCATGGAATCATGCGACGAACAAATGGCTTGCGGCCCGGCACAACCCGGTAAGTTCGCCCTTGTATCTCGTAGAATTTTAGCTGTTAAGGAATTTGTCCCTATTGACCAACGCGAGAATATCTTTCACTCTCGTTGTTTGGTCAATAACACTAGTCTCTCTCTCATAGTTGATGGGGGTCTTGTTGTAATATTATCAACGAAAAAGTGGTAAAACACTTTAAGTTGCCTACAACCCCCCACCCAACACCTTATGGAATCCAATGGATTTCCGATAAGGCGTGTGACACCGTCACACGACAAGCTTGGGTGACGTTTTCCATAGGCGGCTATGTTGATAAGATCCTTTGTGATGTTATCAAGATGGACGCCACACATGTATTATTAGGACGACCATGGCAATTCGATCGCCGTACATTCCATGATGGTTATCTTAATAGATACATGTTCCAATATAATGGAAAACGGGTCACATTGTTGCCTATGACTCCACATGAAATATTAATTGATTATGCGGAACGGAAGAGGCAACAAACCATTGATGAGACCACTATGCCGGCAACATCGGACCCTCCTAGGAGTCCTTCCGATGTTGTGGGTGCTAGTACTTCCGGATCCCGGAACACCGCCTCTAGTAACCGTGCTATTGAGTCTAGAGGTAGTAAAGGAAGCATCGTCCCAACGAATGCAACTTTACCATCTCCGGAACCAATAATCAAAGGCCGGTGTGAGCCGAGGGTACTTTTCGCCCGGAAACATGATGTGACACCGGTCAAGGAAGGCAAGTTGCCATGCTTCTTACTTGTTCCTTTTTGCTTATCTACTTCCAATGACCTTAGTAATATGCCGCACGAGGTGTCTACTTTGTTGTCTGATTTTCAGGACATCTTGACCGATGAACTACCACCCGACTTGCCACCGATCCGTGGAATTGAGCACCAAATCGATTTGGTGCCCGACGCGTCTCTACCCAACCGTGCCGCTTACCGTGCAAGTCCGGAAGAAACTAAGGAGCTACAACGTCAAGTCCAAGAGCTCCTAGACCGGGGATATGTTCGTGAGTCACTTTCACCATGTGCCGTGCCGGTCATTTTGGTGTCCAAGAAGGACGGGTCTTGGAGGATGTGTGTCGATTGCCGAGCCATCAACCAAATAACCGTCAAGTACCGGCATCCGATCCCGCGCCTCGACGACATGTTGGATGAACTACACGGCGCCACCGTGTTCTCAAAGATTGATCTCCGGAGCGGGTATCACCAAATCCGGATGGCCGAGGGTGACGAGTGGAAAACGGCTTTCAAGACAAAGTACGGTTTATATGAGTGGCTTGTCATGCCGTTTGGACTCTCCAACGCCCCATCAACGTTCATGCGCCTCATGAACCATGTCCTTCGCCGGTTTTTGGGTAATTTCGTAGTTGTTTATTTTGATGATATTTTAATTTTTAGTAAGTCTTTGGATGAGCACATCGGGCACCTTCGCCAAGTGCTCGAGTGCCTTAGACAAGAACAATTATTCGTCAATATTGAAAAATGTGTCTTTTGTTCCGACACAACTATATTTCTTGGCTATGTCGTGTCTAAGGACGGACTCCGAGTAGACGAATCCAAAGTTCGCGCTATTCGGGAGTGGCCTACACCTAGTACGGTCACCATGGTCCGAGCCTTTCTCGGCTTAGCGGGCTTCTACCGACGCTTTGTCAAAGACTTTAGCTCGGTAGCGGCGCCGCTTCATGAGCTCACTACTAAGGGTGTCACGTTTGAGTGACGTGATACCCATGCTCGAGCGTTTGATGCGCTCAAAGACCGACTTTGCAATGCACCACTACTCCAACTCCCAAATTTCTCGAAAACCTTCGAGGTGGAGTGTGATGCATCTAATGTTGGCATTGGGGGGGTTCTTCTCCAAGAGAATCGGCTCATTGCTTACTTTAGCGAAAAGCTTTCCAGTCCACCACTCAACTATCCAACCTATGACAAGGAACTATATGTTTTAGTTCGTTGTCTAAAGACATGGCAACACTACTTGTGGCCGAAGGAGTTCGTGATTCATTCGGATCATGCGGCTCTTTCGTATCTCAAGAGTCAAACTAATTTGAGTCGGCGCCATGCAAGTTGGGTAGAATTTTTAGAAACCTTTCCTTATGTCATTCGGCATAAGAAAGGAAAAGAGAATGTGGTAGCCGATGCCCTTTCTCGGCGATATATCCTCTTGGTGCATATGGACGCCAAGATCCATGGCTTTGCTCTTATCAAAGAGTTATATGCCACGGATCTTGACTTCAAGGATATATTTTCCAAATGCCTTGACCTCCGAGAGCATGAGACCTTCTTTATTAATGATGGCTATTTGTTCCGCGCGGGAAAACTTTGTATTCCGCGTTCGTCCATACGCCACTTGTTGATAAAGGAAGCCCATGAGGGTCGTGGTCACTTCGGTGCTACCAAGACTCTCGCCGCTCTCCAAGAGCACTTCTTTTGGCCGAAAATGCGCAAGCATGTGACACGGTTTTGCACAAGTTGCATAACATGTCATCATGCCAAATCGCGTCAAGGTCCGGACGGATTGTATTCTCCTTTGCCTATACCAATGGGACCTTGGGAGGATCTTTCTATGGACTTTGTAGTTGGCCTACCTATGTCCAAACGAGGCAACGGCTCCATTTTTGTGGTAGTCGACCGTTTTTCTAAAATGGCTCATTTTATCGCGTGTAAGAGCACCCAAAATGCTAGCGATGTTGCCACATTATTCTTTAACAATGTGGTGTGCTTACACGGGATACCACGTTCCATCCTTAGTGATCGGGACGTGAAATTTGTGAGTCACTTCTGGAGAACGTTGTGGGGAAAACTTGGAACCAACTTGTTGTTCTCAAGTAGTTATCACCCCCAAACCGATGGTCAAACGGAGGTGAACAATCGGACTCTCGGTGTTCTACTTAGAGCAACGATTAGGAACAACCCACGAAAGTGGGAGGACTTAATTTCGGTTGTGGAGTTTTCATATAACAGGTCTAGGCACTCGGCAACTAAACTCTCACCATTTGAAGTTGTCTACGGCCTTAATCCACACACGCCATTGGACTTCACACAACGTCCACTCAAGGACGGTGAACACATCAACGCCGCAAGTCGAGTCGCCTCAATCATTGAACTTCATGAGTGGACAAGAGCACAACTCCAACGTCGTGCCGCCCAACTTGCCGAACAACGCAATAAGGGCCGTCGCGACATATCTTTCGAGCCCGGCGATCTTGTTTGGCTCCACTTAAGGAAGGAGCGTTTCCCATCTCGACGCAAGGGCAAGCTATCGGATCGAGGTGATGGCCCTTTCCGGATCCTATCACGACATGGTCCAAATGCCTACAAGTTGGAGCTTCCGGATTCCTACGGCGTGCACCCAACGTTCAATGTCAAGGATCTAGCCCCTTATGTTGAGCCCTTATTTGACGACGGTGAAACGGGGACGTTTCACATCCAAGATGGGGGGACTGATGCGCCCTTGACCACTATGACTGCGGATGAAGAGGACGATGCTTTGCGGGTTCGCTCCGATGGACCGCTCACTCGTTCCCGAGCCAAAGCCATCGCCCAAGCTACCGGCTCAATCATCCGACGCACCGTCACATCACCTGGACCCGTTAGTGGCATGCCATGTCACCACTCCACCATGGCATAGGCTTCCGGCGCCACGTCATCAAGCTAGCAAATATTATTATTATTATATTTTGCATTTTAAATAATAATAGACTTTAATTTTCGGAACATTAATTCCGGAACTTAATTCCGTGAGTTAATTTCCGGCATTGATAGTCTAGACCTTTGGTTTCGGGAGTTGCCCCGACTTTATTTCCCGCCTTTATTTCCGTCATTCAATTTCCGACTTTTGGTGTAGCCTTCACCCACTATATAAGGAATGCTTGGCTTCACTTGTAAATCATGTTCAATATTAATCAAGTTATTTGAAGGAAAATCCTCTTTCTTGATTTGGGCATCACTTCCTCTTCCATCCCCTCAAAGTTCTTCCTTGGATCAAGTCTTAGATCCAAGAACTCACATTCGAGGATTCTTCTAAAGAATCAAACTCTCAAATCAACTACAACGTTTGCTCGATCTCTCTAGATCGAATCAAACCTACGCTTCCGCCTCCATCTCAATCGCTTCCGCCCTACCAAACTTCTATCAAAGTTCTCATTTGCACATCAACAACGAGTAGTCGAAACTCTAGCTTGGTCTAGATCCGGCGTTCGTCCTTCAACGATTCCAAGGACGCATCAATGTATGCATGAGTGGTGTGTGTTATATGCTTGATAACATGCGATGTTGATTATTACCGACCGATGGTATAGTGATTGCCCATTGTAGGGCCGTGCTAACTTGCCCTTTCATCCCGCTGGGAGTCTGGGAGGTTCTCTGTAGGCAGGCCATACCTGGTAAACGGTTCGGGCACTCTCCATTCCCATAGGGTACACGGGGAGGTGTTCCAAGCACCACTCCAGCTGGCTATTGGACCCAGAGGCAAGGATGATATATTCATCGTGTCACATATGTTTATATACAGTTATTTATACGATTTGAGTGTGGACTTTATAAAGATAATTAACCGGGTAAATGTGTGACATCATGTTTATATGTTATGATTCCTGAAGTGTGTTTGTGCTCTTGCATCTTCTATATATATATGTGTATGGTTAGCTAACGGTTTTATATCGTGTTGTAGATCCTTTTCATGTTAGGAGAGCTGCAGAGTGATTCAGAGTGGGTGATCCGCTGAGGGCTTCGTACACTAGGATATTACGTGGGATATGGGACCTTGTGTTATGTACAGTTATATGTTTTGATTGTACTCAGCGGTATCTTGGATAAACCTTTTGATTTATATATTACAATTTTATGTTTTGGTTTTAATCTATCTGTGCCTTGTTGTAAGATCTAGTGAATTTGTTGTCAGGCTAGGGTCAGGATTCATTGTGAGATCCTAGCCCAGTCACGCCTCGAGTCCTACGGATTCGGAGTGTTACAGTCCTTACATTACAAGTATCTGGAAGGAAGTCATACCCATGTATTTGACGAGGATTGAGACCTCTTCGGTGTGGGAGTGGTTGGGGAATGGGGGTCCGTTTTCTTCTTCCTTGGATCTGCAACGTTGGATAGTGCTTTTGTAGAGCAACTAGAGAGCCGCCTAAAGTCGTAGCTTCTTCGATGGCCTCTCCACAAATGGAGTTGTGATCCGCCAACATGCTTAGGAACTAGTGGATGCGATGAATGCTGATATGACCATGGATGGGCTTCGCTAAGGCTGTGGTCTCGCCCTGTTGCGGGGATAGTTAAAATCAACCGTGACGTGTCTGTATCGACGATGGGAAAGGTCGACCGGCATCAGAGTTATCACTCGGAGAAACTTGTGGGTGGTCTTGTTTGCTTCATCTAAACAATTATATGGCAAATGATCAGTTGAATATGCAGAGGGGGATGCTTTACTATGGGCAGTTTCAATGGCTTATGAACGGGGCTGGTCCGATATTATGTGTGAAGTTGGTTAATCATGCACCGGGAAGGGGTCCATTAGGACGGATGGTGGCTTACATACTACATAAGACGTGTGGTCTTGAACGGTGTGATTGGCCTATGTTCAAAGGGACGGGAATCTCTATGTGCATTGGTTGGCCGGGATATGTCCCGAAGTTTGTACTTATTTTAGTTTGATGCCCGCCTTTCCGGCCAAACTCTGTAAGGCTATTTGTTACGATGATCTGGATGAATAAATTTGTGGCTTATTTAAAAAAAAACTTTGCCTAATGCAAAAAACTATACTAGTAGACTCTATATTATTCTATATATATTCAGATTATCCTCTCCAGTCAAAGGTCCTACCGAACTATAGTTACTGGTAAAGGTCTAACTCGATGTTGACCTAAAGGATTGTATTGTATGGCCTCACGCTCCTAATGGTACGTATTTGTCCCAATCTACACATAAGATAATAACATGCTCTAATAATCATATGACCGGAAGCATGAATGTGTTTAAAGTGATTTGGAAAGCTATTGTTCAAGAGAGGGTCAAGGTCTTCCTTCGGACAATGGCTAGAGTTCATCTCATAGTTAATATAGAGCGAGTTAAAAGACACTTAACTCACTCCATCCTTTGTTCATTATGTGATAGAGAACTAAAATCCTTGATTCATCCAATTCGTGACTGCGACCGCGTAGTTAATCTATGGAGGAATCTTTTACATCTTGACGATATTGGCCTATTTTTCTCACTTTTTGGTAATGACTGGTTGTGTTAGAACCTTAAAAACTCCAAGATCTCAGGACATGATTCTACTTGGGGAACTTGATTTGTGTACACTTTGTGGTGGTGTTGGAAGCATGCCTCCATTTACCCCCAACAAGACCTACTTCATTGCTTCTCAAGTGGCGGATCACTCTATTGTTCTTCTAGAAAAGAAGCAAAATCTCCCTGCCATTCACCGTCTATCTAATCAGGTGGCACAGACTTACTCTTCAATTGTTTTGATGAAACTTAATACGGATGGTTCGGTCAACGACTCTCTTGGTTTTGCAATTGTTGGCGAGTTGATTCGAAGTGATACCAACCAATGGATGAATGATTTTGGATAAAAGTTCAACTCGTGCTCGGTTCCGATGGTTGAACTATAAGGTCTTCATGTTGACCTCTATCTTGCTTGGGACATGGGTATTCGTAAATTAGAGGTCGAAATTGCTTCCGAACATGTGGTCAAATTGGTGAAAGGCCACATCTCAAGGGTTCACCCACTTCATAGTCTGATTTCTAAATGCCAAGGCTTCCTCCATAGAGATTGGACTATCCAATTTATTTATATTTATCGTGAAGCCAATATCTTGGCAGATTTTCTTGCTTTGTTTATTGTTAATTTCCTTTAAGTTTTCACAAATTCGTTATTGCTACTAAAGACATGATACATCTACTATGTAATGACTGCCGCAGTGTGACGAACAAGCGGAGTATTCCTTGTTAGCTAATTTACTCTTTCAGTAAACATGGAATGATCTTGGCTTAAGGGAGGATTGCAAGCTCGCATTTTACTCCAAATGTGTCGGATTTGACATTGAATGCTTGAAATACAAAATAAACCAAGGTAGATACCGAAATATGGAAAATGAAGAATTTATATACTAAAGTGAAGTATAAAAGAACATATGATGTATAAAAATTCATGATTTTAATAGTTATACGATGAAGATGGGATCAACCCATCGAAGGAAACTCGAGTCTCCTTGAGCCGAAGGTTGGCCTAACAGTCATGGACGTTATGTCATTATGATATCAAGTATTGGCATTATCTTATAGACATGTGGAAAAATGTTTTCATATCAAACTTTTGAAAAAAAACAAGGAAATTGTACCTTGTTGATCCATATCACACTAGCTTTGTGCCCAACGTAACATGTCAACAACTTCGGGATAGCCAGAGCACCCTTGTATGGAATATGCGGGACGTGGGAGGAGCTTAACGAGGCTGGAATCAACAATCTTAGAAATATGTGCCTCCTGATGATGAGGTTCCTGCTCAATAAGTACATACTCATACTCAGAAGGTACATGCTCTTATTCACCATCTAGAATGTCATCTAGATGTGGATCACCCTCCGACTCATTAATCCGGAACATAATGTGATGATGATGCCGTAACCTCAATGATAGTAGGAGCATTTATTTGGATGGGAGATGCCTGCTCCTCAACAATACGTCAACGAGAACGGGAGGCGGAGCCTACTTTTCGACGCATTCTTGATCTCTAGAAGCTCGATAGGTGGATGCCGTGACACATCTAGCCTCTCGTTTCTTCTTATCTCTAATGTTTATCAACACAATCTAAATTATTTAAAATTAAAATTTTCTGTTTTAATTATAATAAGTTATAAAATCTTAAAATGTTAAAGAAAAATTATAATCCTTGGCGGCACATGCATTTACATGTTGTGGGGTGCATGCATATCGCGCCCCACCTCGTCATCTTCTTCGTGGCAGTTCCACCATTGGAGCATGTTCAAAATATCGAAAAACTCATATAAACACATAAAAGTGTTAAATCTAAACAATATTTCATTCCAATTCTTCATAAACTAACCGATTCACTTATTTTAACTAACTTCAAAACCTAAAATCATTATTAAAAAAAGGTTTAAAAAAACGAAGAAAAACTTAAGAACTAACCTCGATCGGAGATAAAACGACGTTTCACCAAAATATAGTTGTGTTGTTGTTGTTCGCTGCCTCGACGCATTCCCTTCTCTCTCCGGCATCGTCCCACACAGAAAGAAAGAGCGCAGAGCCCCGGCCGGACCTACAGGTCGATGAATGTGCCCGGACCAAGCAACAAATAAGCGCTTGCAGATGAGATTGGACCTATAGACTAGGCATGGTGGACTCGAATTCGCAATCAGAGAGTGTTCAGAAAGAATTCCAAACAAAAAGGAGGAGGAAGAAGCGAAATGCCACGATGCAGAACTGACGTTCACAGTGGTTCTTCCTCCAAGACCTTCTTTGGCGAAAAGACTGGAGGGGCTTATTCCCACAACGGATTCCTGAGAACCACCATCAAATAAGGTCTTCATTGGTTCTATCCTGACGACGCTCCATCATCGGTCAATTTCACCATTTTCCGTAGCTAACTAAAGATTCATAGTGCTAACAACCGATATTGCGACAGCTCTCTCAAGACTAGATAGGCGGGTTCCATTTAACCAGAAAAATTATATTCAAATAAGAATTCGTAGAAGTGTGTCGGCTGGAGGAAGCTTTGCCTCTATAGATGGCTGGTCTCGATCCCGCTTGGTGGTGCCCTTCTCGATGATTGTTGACTCAACATTGATTTCGTGCGGTTCCAAGGTCCAACTGATCACCACGTCTGTATTGTAAATATGCAGTTACGAATAATCCAGCCAAAGTGAATTAGACCTAAGATGAGGATCTACGACATTTGATTCTCGATCCATTTCCCGTATTAGATTTTGGGTTGATTTTGCAATTTTTTTTTCCTCCTTCAATAGGAGCCTTCTGCTGCTTCGGGATTTCATTTGCGATAATGAGTTGGGGCGTAGTAGGTGTGCGGCGCGAGTTCATGTAGGACAAAGCCCGGGCACTAGTGTAGTTATATGCGCCCGAGGGGCACGTTCCCTCTTCATTTGTGCCGCGTATTTGCAATGTGAGTGCTTTAATCCTTTTGTACTTTTGCATCCGACCGAGTAACATCACTATTATAAATACGTGTACAACGTTATTATTTTATTTGAATGTTATGAAATTGATTTTTAGATATAAGAAGTCTTCCAAAAACACTTGTGTAATATTTTACCATTCAAGTTTCTTCGTGTCTAAAACATAAATTCGATTCATAAGTCATTATAGAGATGTAATGAGTAAGATATTGTAGCATTTTGGGCAAACTAAAAATAATCATCATGTCGAATGTTTTTTTTGGACTATCTTTTTTCTTAGAATGCATTTATTGATAATTATTCAATGTATCATTGAGATAAAGTGGGTTTTGTGAGTGCTAATATTAAAAGAAATTTGTTCCATCTACTAACTTTATACAAGTGCATTATTGAACACCACCCATTCAACTAATTAAAGTCTTACCTAATCAATTAATAAATGTGTTCATCATAATTTGTAATGCACCATAATTTGAGTGAAATGAAGAAGCATCGTTTTTTTTTTTTTTTGATAATCTTATTGTTATTTTCATTACTATATTGATATTCATTTTTTAATCTTAGATATTTCTTAAGGTTATATATTATAGTTTTTTTATTTAGAAATATTTTCTTAAATATAATAATTTAACCATTTTTATATTGAAGTTCTTTATTCTGTGCGTTAGTTAATTTTTCACCGACAACAATTTTCTTAAAATATGTATTTGTTGATTTTTATTTAATATAATGAAATTCTTCACGGCTGAACACCAACTAAACATATCAAGAATGCTTACGTATTTACCTGAACAAATCCGGACTCGGGTCGGACATGGGCCAGGCCAAATTTAAAATCTTGTCCGAAATGTGTTGGTCGGGTTGGCCCGACCCGTCTTGTACGGGCCACAAGCACTGCACATGTCCGCTGTTATGTTAATAATTAATAGGTTATACATATAGTTACTACAACTTCAACTTCTTGTACCATTTATCCCTATACACATATACTTGAATGCCTATACATTAGTTGGTGGCTTAGGACTTGTTTGATAGTGTACAAGGGCACTTAAAATGTTAAGTGATTCCTGACATGATTCAAACATAACCTAAGATGCAACAATTTGTATGGTGATCTTGTATATTGTGCCATTATGGGAAACTTAATAAGTTTCGGATGTTATATGTATATATGTGTAATCTTGGGGTTAGCCGTTGTAATTTCATGCTAGCTGGACCTTTTGTGTTGCTGGGCTTGCTTTGATCCGTCTCCTTGCTGGATTAATGAAATCACGTGATGTCTTCACGTGATGTTGTCGTCTCCTCTTAACCCTAGGTATTAAAGCTTCGCTGCAAAGTTTTGGAGCTACTGTACAAACCCTCGGCCGATTCTGAGTTCCTCTTCTCCAAGAAGCGAAAGAGAGAAAGAGAGAAGAAAAGAAAGAAAAGTGAGAAGCGATCTTGTGTGTTTCGTGGAAAGATCAGATTTGGATCACAAGCTTCACTGGAAGCTTGTATCTGGTTGCGTTGGCATCATCTGGCTTCTGCTATCTTGTTGTTCTTGTTGAGTTTTCTTTTGGTTAGGGTTTTATTGGTCTTGATTTGAAGTTGTTGTTACTTGTAATCGTACGTTCTATCTACCTAGTGGATTGGGACGGATTTCCCCTCCTGAAATCCCGCAGATTAGGGTTTAACCCGAACTGCATCACCAAATCTTGTTTGTTGGTTTGAATCGTTGTTTTTGAGCAAGATCACTCTAGATCTGTTGTTTTTGTCGAAACATGTTCATATCTAGTTTATCACCCGTCAACGTATAATCACGGGCGGGTTGTCGGGCCGGCTCGCCCGTAATTAGGACTAGTATAAAAAATTCAAAATTTCTCTCTTAGTGTTAGGATTTAGGATCGGTTTAAAATTTACTTTATTTTTTTAGGAATTTAGGACTAGTATCAAAAATTTTCTCTTACGGCAATAATTTTTTAAAGGAATTTCAATACATATATACATATATATACGGGATGCCCGCGGCTCGGCCCACCGGCTATATCTCGTACCCTAACCCGTCCCGAACAGGCAAAATTGATTACATATGCCATGTTTTTGGACGGACCGGCCCACGGGCTATATCTCGTACCCTAACTGTCCGGAATAGACAAAAGTCACAAAAGTGCTTACCTATGCCAATGTCTTTGGACGGACCGGCCCATATTTGTTCAGGTCTAGTATTTACGTACATATACAAATAACTATATACATATATATGTACACATGTGATGGAAGAAGAGAAATTTTGACAAAATATGAACTATTAAGATAAAATTTAACAATTTAGAATTTTATAAAAAAAGAGTTAAAGCTTCACTTATTTCACTTATGATAAAATTTAACAATTTAGAATTTTATAAAAAAAGAGTTAAAGCTTCACTTAGTTCACTTATGATAAGAAAAAACATATATAAGAAAAATAATGGAAGAATATATTATAGATGTTTGTAAAATATGTCATTGGTGGGTCTGCTTGATTGAAAGTAGAGCAATGGCATGAATCACGTGCATTTAAATATGACTAACTTGGATATATATATAATTCATGTTTCTAAACTAATTACAAACAAAGTATTTCCCATCCAACAAATATAGCTATTCACCCTAACTAGCTAGTTAAGTATTCATGGCTTCTCAAGAAGAGGAAGAAACACAAAAATTTAGCCGCCTGATCTCAAGCCTTCCAAAAGAAGTGAGTTGGTCGACAAATGAGGTAAAATATGATGCTTTACACCAATACAAAGGTTTTTGGTATAGAGACGTGGTTATACAAGGCATACTCCAACTCCAAGAGTTAAATTCATCTGAGCTTAATCTTTCTTCGTCCCATGTAGTCTTATGTAGCATTCCCAAGAGTGGCACCACCTGGTTGAAGGCCCTAACCTACTCCATTGTGACCAGAACCCGATTTAAACCGAACTCTGATGACCACCCTCTTTTATCCTCCTTTCCTCATGACCTCATTCCTATCTTAGAATGGATTCACAAACATCCATTGATTGATCATCATTTGCCTTTGTTGTCCACGCACCTGCCGTACTCAGCCTTGCCCGAATTGATATTAGGGTCAAGTACTTCAAAGGGGTGTAAGATTGTATACATTTGTAGAAACATTAAAGATGTGTTTATTTCTCTATGGCAATTTATGAGGAAGATGAGTAATGATGAAGATTTCATCACTTTGGATAAAGCATTTGACCTTTTCTCCCGTGGTGTTTCAATTTATGGCCCTTATTGGGATCATGTTCTAGGGTATTGCAAGGCGAGTTTGGATAGTCCCGAAAAAGTA
The DNA here is from genome assembly GCA_002319775.1 of Fagopyrum tataricum. Lineage (NCBI taxonomy): Eukaryota > Viridiplantae > Streptophyta > Magnoliopsida > Caryophyllales > Polygonaceae > Fagopyrum > Fagopyrum tataricum. Next base: position 9,041,283 of record CM008281.1, read on the forward strand.
CTTTTTTTAAAGTATGAGGATATGATGGAAGATGGGATATTTCATGTTAAAAGGCTTGCGGAGTTTATGGGGTATCCTTTCTCCGAGGAAGAAGAAAGAGAAGGCATGATTGGGAGGATTGTAGAGATGTGTAGCTTCGGGAGCTTGAGTAACATGAAGGTCAATAAGTTCGGAAGGTTTTCCATAATGGGTTTACGATCTGTCCCTGAAAATGTTTCAACTTCTATCTTTTTCAGGGAAGGTAAGATGGAGAGCTGGAGAAACTATTTGACCGAAGAGATGTCAAATAAGCTTGATGAGATCTCCCTTGAGAAGTTCGGCAAGTATGGCTTAAGCATGTGATTGAAACAATAATAAGTTAAGATGCATAATCTCGGACCTCTTTTTCATGTCTCCTCTCTTCGACGCAATAAAAAAAAATCAATATGTATGGTTCCTTCGAGTCTATTTGAATGTCACACATATTACAAATCACTGTGTATTATTCGAGTCTATTTGAATGTTACTCATATTATTACAAGATGAAGGAACTAACTATTATGTAAGACCCGAAAACTTTTATTCCGGAAACCCGACTTGAATTATCGGACTAGTCAAATCGAACAAACGTCTAACGGGTCTCTCTTAAGTTTAGGGCCCGACTCTTGACCTTATAGTTGATAAGCCCATGTCCGAAACCTTTTAGCATTTTTATTTTATTTTAATTTATTTATACTTTGGTCCATGGAAAAGGACGGCTCAAACCTCTCCTCTACTAGCTCACAAAGCAAGTTGGTGTCCTCTCTTCTTCTTCTTCTTCCTTGACCAGGAGTTACAAAGCATTAATGACAAGCTTTGAATACAGCGGTTACGGATGACATCCATGGCCACCTTGAATGCCCTCATGACGGGGTTGACTCCAAGCGACAATCTCGGCTTATCCTCGACACACATTTGCCATCTCTCTTACTCTCTCCCCTCGACAATAGTTCATTGCTCCCAGCTTTCCCGATGACCAACATCGCCACACTTCGACACCTAGTCACCCACACCTACTCCGCCTCGTCCTACCTTTATGATTCCAAGAAGCTTCGAACCAGGGATCTATTGATCCTTCTTGTCACCAACCAACGCCATCTGGTGCCGCCAAGGAGAAATGTTGTTGCTTTCCTCGCCCCGCCACCCTTGTTGCTTGTGAGAATCGAACTGGGGATCTGTTGACCGATTGAGACAACTTTCTTGTTAGTTGTGAGACTCGATTCCGAACACGTTTTTAGGTATTCTAAACTCACAACCTCCTTTGTAAATTTTGTTGTTCGTAGATGAGAATTAACTTAGTGGATAATTAATGGACTAATTTAGAGAATTAGATAGGTACGAAGTATGAGAAGCTTAAAACGGAGTTTAGGTGATACATAGTTATATGATTATATATGGATTATCGATAGAGTTATATCAAGAGTGAGTTTGGAAATAAGGATAACGTGGAATGCCTTGAGGCCGCTAGATTAGGGATATTATATGATTATGGCTTTTAGAAGATAAGGAGAATGAGAAGTGGATTTATATGCATATTAAAGAGATCATGTGATATTGTGGAATTTAGGAAATAAAGAGAATGAAATTGGAATATGTACGGAATATTAATGGAATGGACGTCTAGGTCTGCAAAACCTAAGACTTATGGATATTTGAGGGTAATGATGCAAGATATCTTACCCTAGAAGTAACGTAATAATGAGACGCGAATACTAAGATGTCGCTACATCTTAATCAGGAATTCGAGATCACCGACTAGCGTATCGAGAATAGTTATTGAGACTAGTACAGATAAGGTGAGTTCATTGAACTCACTTAGTTACAATAATAATCTTGAGTGCATACTAGGGTAGTGTGTGTATCGTATGTTCATCAATTGAACCAACTAGAGCACCACACTTTTATTATTAAAGAGAGGCTCAAGTGTATTATAAAGAGGCCGTAGCATCACTGTCCGGCACAAATGGCGATCGGAATGCTCCCCGCGACCAGTCCAACAATGTATACGGGGGAAATGCATTGGAATCAATCCTGATGGTTTACATGGACGGGGGCGAGGGTTGGAGGATCTTCGTGCTACCCTGAAAAGTTGAACAAATTAGAATGACTAAATCACCAAATGAAAAGATAATAACTGGGACACTATTTGTGCATGTTGATGTGTTCACCAATTTCTTTATATGTGTGTGTGCTTTAGTTCCCTTATTATTATAATTGTTAGCTAATTGTTTATACCGTGTTGATAGATCTTGCAGGTTAGTTTTTTGTTGAGAATCGAGAGTGGAGTGGTCAGCCAAGGTTTCCGTACTAGGGAATGATATTGGAAGTAATGTTTGTTTTAGTAATAAGATTACTAGACTGCGTAGTTCTTTTTGTTAAACTTGGATGTCAAATACCTTTATTAATAAGTATTGTTTCGAACATATTTTCCTTAAAAGATATTTGCCTTTAAATATGTGTGTCTTGTTGTAAGGTTGGTAATTCATTGATGTCAAATTAAGGTCGGAACCTATTGTGACGTCCTAACAAGTTTATTTTCTACAGGAATGTTCTTCACATACATGATGTGCCTCGATAAAAAAAAAAGAAAAAAAAAGAAAAAAAAAGAGCAGTTGAGTTGATGATATACAGTGATCTCCTCCTGAAATTTGATTCCATGAAAATCTTCAAAGATGATCTTGTTTTACTAAAGCATACATACTATGTGGGTTATGGGGGAATTTGTAATGTACATCTATGTAATAATAGGTGATAAGTCTACCGATTACAAGATGAGTATAATGACATTGAACCTTATAAGTGACGGTTGTAAGCTTTGGCAAAACCGAGTTAAAAACTTGGTAGCCGGTTCATCAACCCACTTATTAAGGTCACTCCAAGTGATGCTTTATATTAACTGAGTGGGCTAAACTATGCATGCCCATATGTTATATGATTCTAGTATCCGAGAATGAGGAGTTTAACTCTGACCCACACAACCACACACTCACTCACGCACGCACACACACACGTACTCACACACACACACTTGTATGATGCTACAAGAAATTGAAACAACACAAATAAAGAAAACGCCAGCCCTAATCAACGGTAGAGAGAAAGAGAGATCAAAGGTGGAATTTCTCGTTCTTGTTCACACTATAAGATCCTAGTTACGAAGAATTGAAGCTCTCTCAACACCTAAGCTACAAGTGTTGACAACCCTAAGAGGAAGCCGAATTCCTCTCAAGCTTTTCTCTTTTGTCTGCTCTATATCCGTTGAATAGATTTATGCTTCAAGATTGTGTTCTTATACTCTTGTAATCTGAACTTGTTCTTGAGATTATTAGTAGAATCACTTTCGGAACAATTCTCACCCTCTTGAGACTCCGGGAACTAGAGGAAGTCGAACTCCTTCAGCAAATTGTGTGTTCATCTTCTCCTATCTTGATTTTGTTCTTGTTTTCAATTTAAATAGACGATACATCTAAGACATAATATTCACAAGTAATTTCTTTTAATTTGATAGTTTCTTGTTTGGAATATGATAGGTGACTTCTATTGTAATGGCGGCAAAATACAAACTTCGGTTTATTTTGATAGAAGAGGGAGATGAAAATGATGGTCCATAAAATTTTACTTATTTTTCCTTGTGTTTTTTTTGTAATAATCTCCAATACCGTATTTATGGTTTATATATTATGAGATTATATTTGATGTTTTGATAAATGTTTTCTCTTAAAATGATGGTCCATAAAATTTTACTATGGTTTATTTTACTATGGTTTATTTTTCCTTTCCATCTTCTTAATTCTTTTCGTTTTCTTTCCACTTCTCCAACCAAACGGGGCTAAAGGTTGATCGTTTGATTCCAATTAAAACTACAACTGCCCAAGTTCACTCAACCGTTCTTACAACTACTTTCAATCTTCAACCATAATTGAACTTATTTATTTCTTTTATTTGTACTACTCAAAATTTTCTTTCTACCCTCGACACTTAAGATATAATTGCACATCTGACGAGCATAATAAAGTTCCTTTTGCCCATTCGCGTTTTACACATTCAAATCGATACAATTAATTATTTTAGATTCAACGTTTCTTAGAAGTTCTCACTTCTTACCATATATAAAATTGAAATTATAACTTCATTGTAAATTTAAAAATATCTTTATTTTTAGTGGCCGTTCAGAAAGAATTTTTTAGTAATTCAAAACCAAGCCTTACTTTATAATTTAACGATCAAATTAATTTATTCCTCTTTACAAAGATTAATTTTTTCATATTTACCCTTTTACGTATGTTTTGTTTTCTAACTTCAATTATACAATTTAATTTGAGCTCTCTGAACTGAACCGAAACATGGCATATTCGTGTCAAGTTATCTCGTATCTAGATTTGACAAACACAAAAAAAAACAGTTGAAGAGGGACGGAAAGAGCAAAGTTAGTTAAGTCAAAATACAAAATAGCGCGCCTAAAGCTTCGGAGCTTCCTCCACCTCTCCATTTCGCCCTTTTCTTCCCCCCACACCCACTCTCATTTCTCGCCCTCTTTCTCTCTACTTCTGACCGAAACCCCAATCGCTCCAATTTTCCTGAATTTTTCGAATTCAACATTCCCCTATCGGTGTCCCCTTCTCATTTCCCCACATCAGTGCGGGAACTACATTTTGCATTTCGTTTAATCGCAATCTACACTTCTTCAGTTGAGCGAGCTTTCCATTTCATGCAATTTTAGGGTTCGCATCGCCGAGGTATTTCTTTTTATTATTTACTTTTCCTTTTCTCGCATACATTTTGGTGATGCCTGTGAATCTCTTTCCATTCTTGGATTGGATCTCAGTTGATCCATTTTTTGTTTCTTTCTTTCTGGCAATCAACAATGGAGAAATATCTCCTCTGTATGGAGTACATTACTTTTTGTCCTATTTTGAGTAGTCTTTACTGGAGAGATGTTATAATCAGCATTTCCGATTCAAGATTGATCTCTAGAAATTTTCTAATAACTGCTTCTTGAATGCATATTGTGAAGGATATACTTGTTTAGGTATAATGAACATTGATGTATTTGCCTTCAAGTTCAAACCAAGGTTTCAGAACTTGATATAGAAGAGGTAATAATTGATTCTACATTTTCAACAAATGGTCGGAATTTATGCTCTTTCCTCTAGGAATATGGCTTTACATGTGTCTAAGATCTAAGTTGGATACTCATGGTCTTGCTTGCCATGTGCAGGAGATGGTCAAAGTTTGTTTCGACAAATGATCGATTTCAAGATCCTAATACAAGCAATGGAATCGGTTCGCATGCTGCTAAAAGTTCAGGTACTAGGATTGCAGGATCTGGTTTGACTTGGAAACATACAAACAAGGATTCCAGGTTTTTCAAGATGGATTTCAGTGATCCAGAGCATTTTGAAAGTGGATACATTGTAAGAGAATCCGAAAACAATAACAAAGCTGAATCAAGCGGTGGTGACAGTTGGCAATCGTTGTATCCCGAAGTTACCTCAGTTGAGGATTCATATGAAAGCAACCACTCATCAGGATTGAGAAAAGATCAAATTGTCCATAGTGAAAAAAGCAAATCAAATAACAGCCGATTGGAAACAGATTTAGTTGATAACTTGATCGACCTTGACCCTGTGGCTGCACGCAACACATCTTTATCATCCGAAGTTCTCTATCAAGCCAAGGATCAAGATGAAAAAAATGAGTCTGACGATTTTGTTGCACAAGGCACATCTGCAATGGATAGTCCATCAATCCAGACGATGGAAAGAGATGGAGACTATGACCCTAACAGGATACCTTCTTCTGTTTTCTGTAGAAATGATTCTGAGAACCCGGGAGAGTGGAGTGCTGCCTCCAATGAATCATTGTTCAGCCTTCATGGTGGGATGAGTTTTGGTAGAGATCAAGCTGTATTCTTATCTGCTGAGTCTCGTAAAGTACGAGACTGGCAAAGACCAGAAGAGCTTACCAAGATAGATGAGCTGACAGATACTCCACCCTTAGCTTCTGTTGAAACTGATGATGGCAAAGATGAAGAAAAAGAGTTGGTCCAGGATAAAAACAAGGAAGACATTGAAAAAGCGCAACCTTCGAGTAAACAAATAGCAAAACCTCCATCTGCAATAACGCTTTCTAGTGTCTCCGGTCGCTCTGATGGAAGTGAAGGCAGCACCTTCTCATTTGCTTTTCCCATGTAAGCTGGTTTCATTTAAGTAGCTTCATTTTACTCAGTTATAAATAGTTTATAATTTGTGAAACTGTATATAACTAATTTGGTCCTTGTTCAGATGTAGACTTTTAAAGATTCAATTACACATCTATGGCAGTTATAAGCCCTAGCCACATAACTAATTTGGCTCCTTCCTGTTCAGATTGGCGCCAGGTCCTACTTCAAAGAAAGGGAGTGCGTCTAGCCCTCAAACAAGTCATTATAAGGAACCCAACTCAGAAGCAGAACACCACACAACGGCACCACCACCACCATCACCACCACAGAAACCGTCTGCTAGCAAAACCCGCAAATTATCTTGCTTCTCATGCTGCACACGCCGCCTCTCCTGTTGCTCCTTAGTTTCTTTCTGCTCTTTCCGTTCTTGCTCGTCCTGCTCTTGTCTTTCCTGCTCGTCTTGCTGGCCCTTCAAGTCACGAAGCCGGTAAATCTCTTTATCCAAGTCTCCATTCGCCTCTCCTTTGCGAGAATGGGCTTGCCTGGCCTGCTGCCAGGACTCGCTCCATTCTTGCAGAGTTTGTAGTTTGCAGTTACTGAGGTCAACAATGGTGTTATACTGCCTGCAAGGGTTTTAGCTGCTGCCCTCTTAGTTGATACAAACAATGGACCATCTCCAGGAGAAACAAGCAATCATTTGGTGTACCAAGAAAAACTAACTTCTGTAATTGATATAGCCATTGTATGCTCTTTTTTTTTTGAGAAACTCCCAACTTTTACTAGGCACACACTTAAACTATAGGTTTTGTAGATCTACATACCATATGATATGAAAGATACAGAATATAGAGAAATAATGTCAGCCTTCTTGATCCATTCAATAGATTCAGTTTTTGAAAATTTTGTGTAAATCATTCTTGAGAGCCTTCCCAAATTCACTAACCATTAGGGTTAATGACAATGCGCTTAAGCGGATGAGCAACATCACGAGCCCCAGCATGGTTGACAAACTCCGCGGGGGAGAAGAAGCTACCATGGCAGACACACATAATCCTGACCTCTTCTCCTTTCCTGTACCTATACAGAATTCCTTCTACTTTCCTGCCTTTTGGACCATCTCCTATTGTGAACACACAAGGCATGTCGTCTATCCCATTTTCATTTACTCTTGCCTTCTTTTGAAGAGCTGAAGTATTAAACCGCTTGCTTGAAAGTTGTGCAGTTCTGATGCCAGTACATGAACCTGCATCTTGCACAGATTGAATGCTTCCAGGGTTTCTTTCTTCACCATTGCTTCCAAAACCTGTTATTTGTAAAAGAATTGAGAAAACATGAATGGAGATCAATAAAAAAAGTTTTTTGTATAGATAGCTAGATATCTGGTATGAGTCATATCTGTTATGAGTTACATTACTTACATCCCTGTCCCTTAAAAGTGAGTTAAAATCTGGGTTTGTAGGATCAAGTGACTGTGTATGGGTTTTCTCCTCAATATGACAAGTAGAGTTGTTTACTAAACACCCACAAACCCACAGTGAATACAGACTAGACTGAGATTTTCATTGTTAACTTTACAATGTGTTCATAGTCCAGACCAAACATGAACCCAATCTTCACAAAGTACAAAGCCCTCAATTATTAAATAAAAAATGTAGAAACATACCTTCAAGTGTTTTTTCAGACTTAAAATTAACACCAGAGAAGCTTCTTTTCCCTTGTGATTCACTTGGTACTCGCAAATTCCCACAAGCCAAATGAAAATTTCCGAGAAAATCCGGATCCAAATTCAGATTCAAGTTATCTCCTGACCCGTTTTCCGTGACACTTGTCTGCTCCTCCAACCTCTTCCTCTTAGCTTCCAATCTCCTGAAGCTCTGCAACTCCTTCCCTTGAGTCTCCGGCGGCAGAGACGCCGTCCTGATCAGCGCCTCCTCCTCCCTTGTTAGGGTTATGGCCCCACCTACCGAGGATGATCTTATCAACCCCTTGTGGGATTTATCCACACCAAATTGACCACCTAGTGACAACCCTAGATTCAGTTCTTCTTCACCATCTTCTTCCGGCGACTGGTAGTTATCGTGGCGGCGGAGGGTGGTGTTTGGGCTAGTGGGTATGAAGCTGTTGAACCTGTCCATTCTTTTGGCAACACTATAAATTATGTGTTTGCTGCAGGGGTCGTGGTATTGCCTGTCATGTAGAAAAAATCTAAGCTTTGATCAGAGCATTGGTGTAGTAGTTGGTTGTTCTTTGGAAGAGGAAGAAACCCCAATGGACTGGGGAGGTATAACGTATGTTAGTAAAAGATCGAAAGTGAAATTCAGCAACTTGAACATAAAAAAAAAGGGCAAACAGAAGGGTGGAGAAGACAAGTAGACAATGGAGAAGGCAACTCGGCAAGTTGAGTTATAGTGGTAGGGACAATCAAATCTACGTATCGGATATCACATATGTGTATCTACGTAAATTCATATGTTGCGTCTGACATATGGGTACGATCTTATGTCTCTCTGATAACCTTTACTATGGTGTGGTTCAAGTTTTTATTATCTTCGGGGTTTTTTTTTCAAAGTTTTAGTTATAGAAATGGAAAGAAAACAATTAAAAATTAATAAAAATATAAATGGTTGAGTTAATTTTATCTTTTTTAAAGCTACAACATTTCATTTTAATACCATGATTTTTGATTGATTTGCTAATATTTTATTTTCGGAAATAAATCCTAATAATTCTAAACGGATCCTAACTTTTCAATTTCATCGTCTTCTCATAATAAAAAACACAAATATATACTTTATTTTATAATTTTGTGGTTGAAATTGAGTATTATTGGTTCGTCTATTGTTGATATTGTGCTCAATATTGCTAGTCTTGTAGTAAGAAACACAAAATTTAGCATAGACTGTATTTTCTAATTTGTGGTTGAAATTGAGTATTATTGGTTCGTCTATTGTTGATATTGTGCTTAAAATCTATTAAATTATGTCACCTATTATTCTTCACATTGAACCTAATATGGAGGCATGAGTGACTCGGCTTTCGTATTTTTCTGTCAACACATTGAAGAACGTATAACAAAGAAAGATTTTAATTCCGCTCTCACATTTTGTAAGAAGCAATCTAAATATTATCATAACTCTCTTAGATAAACATTCGTTTATTCATAGATATAAATTAACATCAAAGATCAATGCACTTGGACTCTCCAAACCCTAGAACAAACGAGTTATGCAAGACATACCGGAATAAAATCGTACTTTATCAATCAAAGGGGAACAAGGGAGTGGCCGATTGGCCATATAAGGGGAGGTCGATCGATCACCACATGCCGACCGAGCAACCGGCAGCGTAAACCTCTACTGCTCTTCTTAACCTTCGAAACTCGAACTGAAACTGAATGAATAAAACAAAATGGTTGCAAACATTATTTATAAGGCGACAATCTATACTAATCAATTTATACTACAATTACTTCAAACCACAAGGAATGATTTCCAAAAACTTCATGAACATGGGTATATGTATGGGCTAGATACGTTTCCATCCCGTTTCCGTTTCCGGAGTTTAAACCAAACGGACCCTAAATGTGTTGAGATTATGGGCAAAATATATTACATTAGTTCAGACTAGTATATTAGGTCTTCTAGTGCAGGTGATCTCGTATGAGCATACTATGAAGCCCTTTAAATTCTGCGCTTTTGATGCCTAATCATTTGTTTATAATGATGTAGCTTGGTTTAAAATTCTCCTATTATTTACCAGCAACCGTGCTGCAGCTTTCCTAAAACTTGTCAAACTTACCAAAGCATTGGCTGATGCTGAGATGACAATCAAGCTAAATCCAACATGGGAGAAGGTATATTCTCTGTTTGGAATTATATGATGCTATTTCAAGTGAAATTTTAAACCAATTCAAATATGAATTTCTAGGGGTATTTCAGAAAAGGATGTGTTCTAGAGGCCATGGGACGATATGATGAGGTGAGCTCTGTGTTTTTTTTAAAATATTTTGTTTCTCCTTGATAGCATCATTATTATATTTTGATATTTAAGCATATAGAATTGAATTGTAGGCTCTTGCTGTATTTCAAGTAGCTTCACATTATAATACGCAAAGTACTGAGGTTTCATGGAAAATCAAGAGAATGACACAGCTTGCCAAGGATAAACAGAGAACCCAAGAAGTTGAGAAGAAGAAGTTTAACATAGATAGGGCAAAGCACTTGAGTGTGTTGAAATCTGAATCGGTGAGTGATTAAAATTGTGTACCTAGGCGACCTCTAATATTCTACCAATCGGTGAGTGATTAAAATTTTCTTTTAGTTTCCATTATTCCATACACTTTTGAGACTTTTTTTTTATAATCAAAATATAAAATTTAAAGTTTAAAATACCTTGTTTTCTTTTGTTTTTTTTTTTGGGGGTGGACACAAATCCCGGTCCCGTCTTGTTCCCATCCCAATCCCGGCGGGATTTCATTCAAAATTATAAATCTCATCTCGAACCTGTCCCGTCAAAAACTATCCGGGACGGAATATGGGCCTTAATTTCTTCATTCTGCTAGGTCCGCTCTGTCCTGTGTATAATAAATTTTTTAATTTAAAATAATAAATATAAACAGAATCCCTAAGAATTAGTAAAATACTTATATTTGTTGTTATAGTTACGTTTATATATTATTTAAAATTCACAAATGTACCAAGTTTATTTAGATGTGTTTTATTATATATATTTGAAAACATTAATTTGTAGTAACAGTAGTATGTTATTATGGATATTTAGAAACTTTAATGTTTTTTGCATTTTAAATACGATATATTCGAATATTTTGTTGATAAAGCGTAAAATTTTAATAAATAAATAAATGTGCAATTGGTCTATCATGTTCCGTCCCGGTCCCAACCGGAATAGTCAGGACGGGACTAGGATGACCTCAATCCCGTCTCATATTCACCCCTATTTTTTTTAATAAAAAAATCACTTTTGAGACTTTTTTTCCCCTTAAAAATAGATTTTTAAGAATTAACAAAAAAAAAAAATTACGTGGACTTACCTTCAAAATTAATTGGAGGTTCCCGAGTAGACGAGGATATGAATATATTCATAAGATGATAATTAATGATTGTGAGTGTATAAGTAACATCGATGATGCACGTACATGGGATATAGACACCACGAGAAAACAGGGATGTTGTAGTTCTCAAAATTATAGGAAACGTGGACACGACGAGAAAATTAAATAATATATCAATTTAAAGCTATTGAAATGAAGAATTCATATATTATAATGAGCTACATATATATGAGTAGATAAAAACATTATCATGACAACAAAATAAACAAAATAAAATCTTAGAAAAAACACATTTTCAGTCTTACAAAATATAAAAAACATACTTAGCTTCAAACTGAAGATACATAAAATAAATTTTTCAAAATTTAAGAATTATCCATCCAATTTACAAATCAACAACAACCGAATAACATAATCAACCAAGGAAAACACTAAAAATTTGCAAATGTGAAAAAGTTGAAGAATTGAAATAACACACTTAACATTCAACAAAGATTACATAATGAATTAGTAATAAAAGGTTCAAAATCAATTTACGAAAGTATAAGAAGAGTGGAAGAAAATGGAGAGAAGAGTCGCCGGCAACACAACAACATTTTAATTAAAGAAGAAGAAGAAGATTGGTGTCTTGCATATAGACTTGGGCATCCTCGGACCTAGATCTAACCTTACCTGTAAATTTGTCCGTTTATCCGGGCTAGTTTTGGGCGGGCTGGAATCCGGCCGCCCACCATGTCCGGTTCCCGGACCCAAGCCGCCTGTGGGTCCCTTTTTTTTTTTAATATTTTAAAAAAAAATTAAAACACTCCATGTAAGGCTAAAATTTTAGACCTGTATTGATCGTGAATTTGGTTCCTATTAGAATATGTCATTAACATTGATTCGAAAGTCGGATACACCTCTTAACTTGTAAAGATTAGAAACATAGTAACAAAAATACAATTATAAAGCTTTAGTCTAAAGTCATAAAATAATACACTGATACACAATACTAGTGTATTACCCGCACCTTGTGCGGGATTGAGTTTTAATAAATCTTAAATATTACAATAATGTATAAAGGAGAATATATAAAAATAAACAATATATTATATTTGATATTCATTCAAGACGAATTGAATTCGGTCATGCTCAATTTTATTTGAACAAACTAAGACATCTAATTAAATCACACAAATAAATTATATAGTTAGCAATATATTGGTCGAACATAAAAAAAATAAAAAATTGCACAGTAAACTAAATTAATAATAACGATAGCTGAACTAAAAACAGTTCACAAAATATATTTAAAAAACAAACAAATTTATTTGATAAAAGGAAAAAAAAATGGTAACAAACTTAATTGATAATAACCTTACATACAATTAAAATATTAACTTTTTAAAAGATTTTTTTTAGACTTCATGAATTATGGCGCTAACACGTGACAATAATTGTCTCTCCTTTAATACTTATAAGATTGTCATTGCACATACACGAACCGTCGAATACAAATGAGAGCCGAAGAGATCTAGACGGAGTCAAGGAGAGCTTTGGTTGACGAAGGGATATTTATGTTCTCTAGCTTTGGGATGTTGTGAGAAGAAAGCTGAAGACTGGAGCTAAAGAAAAAAGCTAAAGCAAAGCAGAGCTGAAGAAGAGTCGAGCCTTGAGTCGAGGAAGGTGGCCGAAGTCGAGGACATATTTGGGCGTGGAGTCGAGGAGGGCGGCTGGAGTCGTGGAAGGCTGCCGGAGTTCGGGAGAAATCTGGATGCGGCTACTTATGGGTTCATAGGGGAAATGTTGGGGGTTTAATTGTTCAGATCTAGGGTTACAAGTTAAATATACATTTTTTTTATAAAAAAAACATGGGTTGGAATAGTATGCCATATCCGCTTTTTTTCTCTTTTTTTAGGTAAAGGTAAATTAATAGAAAAAAGAGAAACAGTATAACTGGGTCCGTTAAGACCCGATTATACTAAAGTAAAAAAAAAAGTTTATGTACATGCCTGTTACTTGAGGTCTATAGCCCATAACATCATACAAAGTACTTCAGAGAAGCATGCAATTTTCCTGAACAAACCCACTATCTTGGTTTTGTTTCTAGATCTCAAACTTATAGTATGCTTTGAAATAGCTATTTGAGACAATTAGCTTCTTCTTCTCCTTTTGTTTCATTCGAGATCTCAACCACTCCTTCTTTGAAATTGGTATTTTGTTCTCTTAAATTACTGCTTTGAAATGCTTGTAATCAAACAGGTATTTTGTGGATTGTTTACAAACAAAACTAAGACAATTTTTACATCAGAAGATATTTTTTTAATATGTAAAAAAGGAATCCGGGTACTCGATGGGTAGCCTGGCCCGGATTGATGGACGGGTACAGACATGCACCGAAGCCCGGGACCCAACTAGCCCAAATCCGGTCCGTACATATTGACAAATATATATATATATATATATATATATATATATATATATATATATATATATATATATATATATATATATATAAAGACCGGTCCGGATTCAACCCAAACCCGGATAGTATAAGTTCTATTCGTGAACAAACTCCTCAAAATAATGAATTTCATTTTTTTCCCAAGCAATAGAATGGGTAACATTGTGCCAGCGTATGTAAAATTTGTGGATACATTTTCTTCTTCATGGCTTTCTCTAGACACCTTGTTCGCTAGTTTTACTCCCTATAAACTTCTATTAAGATAGATAGAAATTCACAGGGTTGTAAAACAACGATCTGCTTTAAATTTATAATCTCACAATATCTACTCTATAATGCAACGAACCCACAGTGTATAGATCAATCGCAATAAGCGATAGTATTCAAGGTCGATCACAAGGACTAAGTTAGATGAAAGTGAAAACTGATCTAGAATAGTATAAATCTAGAATAAAAAAAGATTGGAAAAGAAAAGGAAAAGAAGGATAAAAAGATTTTGAAAGGGTTGTGAAGTTTGCAATCAAATTGTCAATATTGATTGAAAACTGAATATAAAAAAAAGACAAACAAATATAATTGGGAGAAAAATGTAGTTATAAGGATTCAAGATCATTTTTTATACAAATTGAACTCAAGATGTATAAATCTCACGATGACATATAAATGGTTGAAAAGCTCAAGGGATGAATGTTTCTCAACTAATGTTCTATTACCGTTATGTCTCAAGAACATAAAAATCCGCAACCTAATACCTATTGCTTCCAAGGTAAAGAGGGAGAAATTGTAAACAAACCTTATTTCTCAATTAAGGATCAAATAACCCTTTACAGTTAGGTCTCAAGAATTAAATGTCTTAAAGAAGAAATAATAACACATTCAATCCAATAGAGGTTAAACCTTTATTACCTAGGAACAAGTTCTCTTATATATCTAAGAAATAATATCTCAATTACGACTCAATTCCAACTTAGGTTGAAGTGGTTTAGATCAATTCTAAACTTGACAAAAACCAAACATTTCCCTAGGATTTAAAACTATTTAATAACCAATTATAAAGAACAATTAATCCATCATAGTTCAAGGTATAAACAAATTTCTAACTACCTTGGAACCACAAGAGGTTTCTCCACAAAATATTCGTATATATCGCAATTAAAACGCAAAAACATTATAGTTTTAAATATTCATACTAACATATTATAGTTAAATTAAAGTTTCCAAATATATATAATAAAACACAACAAAATGAATTTGGTAAATTTGTCAATTTTAACGGTTTGACCAACATGATTTATTTTTAAAATATATAAACGTAACTATATGATAACTATATAAGTATTTCACTAATGCTTAGGGATTGTACCTATATTTATTATTTTAAATTAAAAATTTTATTATATACAGGACGGACCTAGCGGGATGAAATAGTTAATTCCATATTCCGTCTCAGGTAGCTTTTGACGAGACGAGTTCATAATGATATTTAATAATTTATAATTTTAAATGAAATTACGCCGAAATCAGATGAGCTCGAAGTTAAAACCCATATTACGCACGACGTGTGTAATTTTGGTGTTTATTAGTTTAAAATTATCGGCGGTATAGTACTGTCCTTCAAATTTAAAAATATATATATATATATTGTTATATTTCCTTTATTTCTCTCTCGCCGTCCCTCCTTCTCAACTTAGCTGCTGATTTTCACTTTCTCTCTCATCTCAGTTCTCACTCTCTCCTTGACTTCATTGTCAGATCTCCTTCCAGCCTCGAGGTGATCCTCTTTCTAACTCTAGATCTATGTTTGAATGGTTTCCATCTTGTTATTGCCTTTTGATCCTTGCTTTAGATATCCAGATCTGAATAGAAATGTTGTGGTTTATACACATCGAAAATTTCTAAACCTAGATCTCCTACATTCTCTGGGAACTTTGAAAAAATGGTAGCTCTTCACATGGATTCTATTAAATGTTCGCACGGATAACGATTTATTTTCTTCTTTTTTTTTCCCGTCGATTGTTGATTTTTGGGTGTCGGTGTGACGGTTTATGCAGGCAGCTGAGAAAATGTTGATTCTGAATTTTATGAAAGCTTTTTATTGGCTTTTATACATCCGATAGAATTTTGATTTGATGACATAACAAGTACATCGATATATGGCAGTTCAGGTTGTTTTCTTTGCAAATTTGTGTTGTTGTTCTCAGGTGAGTGCTTCCGATTTCCATGTATGATGATTGATTGCATTGGAGCGGCTGTTAGTATTATGAAGTTTTGTGTTCATCTCTCTTGGAAGAACATTTCATCATACTCAAGCTTACCTGGACTACAATATTTGTAAATTACATAGTACACTGACCCCATTCAATCCAAAACATGATTGATGATTTCCACATTACTACATTTATACAACAAATACATCACTACTCTCGTTCACTTACTGAGTTGTCCCGATTTCTGGATGCTTCTTTTTATAGTTACAGTCTACAATGATGAGTTTAAGGGAATTTGACCTGAGGTTGAATTGGATTGGTTGAAACTTAAAAGTACTGTCAACTTTAGTGTGAACAACCAAACAAAATCTCATTAGACCATAGTGTTGTCATGCTTATCAAGTAGTGTTTGTCCAAAGTTTTTTAGAAAAAACTGGAAATGCTGACTGTCTTACTGTATCAACAGATGGGACGTGGAGTGAGCTGTGGGGGCGGACAGAGTTCCTTGGACTACTTATTTGGAAGCGGTGAAGCTCCAAAGCCAGCTTCTAACAAGGCCCCGGTTACTCCTATCGAAGCTCCTGTGAAAGAAGCCCCTTTAGCCAAGGCGGCTAGTAGTTCCCCACCTGTTGATGCAACCAAGCAAATTCCAGCTGGAATTAATAGCAGCAAGGCCAACAACTACTTCCGTGCTGACGGACAAAACTGTGGCAACTTCATCACGGTAATATTATATTATAATGCAAAACACCAAACAACACATTTGCTGATATGTATTGTATGCTTAAAACCTGTAGTATAGCTTGTTGCATTATGCATCAATGTGTAAGCTTTGATTATATTAACTGGACAATTTCCCAATGGTTTGTTTAATGCGAATGGACATATATTGATGAGACTATACAACAATAACCAAGTAATAAGTAGCTATGTAGGATGACTCACAATGTTTGCTTATTTTCGGTGCAGGACCGTCCGTCGACCAAAGTCCATGCTGCTCCAGGCGGTGGGTCCTCCCTGGGTTATCTCTTTGGTGATGGTAGTAGTAGCAAGTAAGTAGCAACTGGCTGCTGAAAAGCTCTCCTTGTAATAAGCATATTGGTTTGTTGATTTCTCTCAAAGGGCTGTTGTGTTACTGTATTGCTATTTTCTTGTCTTGTCAGATATATATTCAGTCATATTGTGTAATATGAAATCATGAGATCATGTATTTTGGAACTTAATTTCACAAATGCGCAAACAAGTGCTAGTGTGTTACTACCTATGATCTTTGTCTACAACTATTTTAGTTGCCTGAACTATCAGACTGGTATGTAAAAAACAATCCCTTGTGTAATTTAGAGTTATGAACGTAGTTTCATGGTTTCTGTGTTTACCATTAGATCCTCGAGTTCCTGCTCCCGAAGCTTACTCCTGTACTCAGAGAGTTCCTGAACGTGTCCAGGTGGGTTTGTTTTCTTGCTCCCTTGCAGGGTTGTGCTTTGTTTTCTGAACTTACTTTTGAGAATAGACTGGAAGAGTTGGAAACTTGGAATGCAAAACCGAAAGATGAGATGGTAAGCTTAAAGATTGATTATGAATAATTCATAAGGATACTCGAATGCCTGAGTTATGTGCAATAGACTCGGGTTTGTGATTTCGGACCTAGCGGAATGGGGAAATATCACAATAAAACAAAGATCGGAGAATATTAAAAAGGTAGAGCATGATCTCTTGTTATTGCAAACACAACCTCCTAACTAGGCTAATATGGTAAAAGGAGTTGAGGTGACGGGAAAGATTGAACGGTTGTGCCTAGAGGAGGAATCATATCAGCACAAAGAGCGAAGGAGAATGCAATGGGAGATGGTGATAAAAAAATACAGTGTTTCCACCACAAGGCAACAAAGAGGGAAAAAAAGAACACAATTGCTCAAATTCTGGACGTGAATGACAACATGAAAAGGATGAGACGGAGATCGAATCGGTGGTTGTGGACTATTATAGAAGTGTTACAAGAGAACCAAATATTGATATGGAAGTTATTGTTGGCGGAGTGCAATTACTAGTAAACATATGAGTTAACATCTTTCTTTCAAAGATCCAAAAAAGAGGAAGTGTGGGAGTTCTAAAACAAATGCACCCTCAAAACTCAAAAGGTCTCGAAAATTGATGGAATTCACGCTATTTTTTTATCAGATATTTTGTGGATTGTTGGTGATAATTTATTTGTGTTGGGTCGGTGGAACGGTGACATTGATATGACTCAGACCAATAAGACAATTATCACGCTAATTCTAAAATTGAAGAATCCAATTGAATGATGGAAGTTAAGCATATGAGCTTATGAAACGTCTTGTACAAAATCATATCCAAGTTGTTAGCTAACTAACATATTAAGAAGTTTATGCATGACCTAGTTTATCATGAACAAATTGCATTTGTGACCAAAAGATTGATATCCGATAATGCAATGCTTGATTTGGAGAATTTCATCATATGAAAAACAAACATTAGGGAGGAGGTGAGTTAAAACTAAAATTAGATAAGACAAAGATGTATGACCGGATTGAGTAGAATTTTTAGGAGTCAATGATAAGGAAGATGGGGTTTGATAAAACATGGATCTTAAGGGTCATGAGATGCATTGCATATGTTTCATTCACTTTCAATATGAGTGTTCTATATGAGGAAATATAATATTGAGTCGTAGTCTATGTCAAGGGTATCCGATAACACCATATTTATTCATCATTTGTGTTGATGTGCTATTTAACATGCTAAAAGTGAAGGGCGAAGAAGAATTGTTGCATGGGATACATATCAACGCGAGAGGGCCTATCCTTGCACACTTATTATTATTATTATTATTATTATTATTATTATTATTATTATTATTATTATTATTATTATTATTTACATATGATAGCCTCTTGTTTACAAAGGCAGATGAGGAAGAATAAAGTCAAACTTTTATAGATTTATGAGATTGCATTGGGGCAATTGGTTAACAAGGATACATTTGTAGTTACTTTCTCTAAAAATGTTATTGTCATGACTTTAACATAGGTTTCATCATCAAGATCATATCATTCATTGTAAGAACTATACACAATTTTTTGAAAATTTTAATTTTTTGAATTTTTAAACTTTATCAAATATTTTTAGATTTTTGAAAAATAAGACTAACAGCAAAGAAAAAAGAAAAAAATACAAACACATATATGAAAATAAATATAAGCATTTTTTATGTCCTATACTTAAGATTTGCATTGTCCCTAATGCAAAAATAAGAGAAAGAGTTTAAGAAATACTAACAAGATGCATGATGTTTTTCTTCTAGGTGTGGCCTTCACAAATTCCTTAAGCTTGAATCAATTGATTATGCATCAATCCATGGATAGGGGATGAAGAGAAGTAGAAAGTAGCTTAGTTCGGAGAAAGGAAGTGGATGGAAGCTAGGTTGAGTCCTTTGAAAGTTAGACAAGAGAAAAACACTTTATCACTCAAAACTTCAAAGTAGGTTTTTGGTTGCCTTCAAATGAGTTTTTGAAAACTTGATCAAGTGAGGGATGCAAAAGAAAACTCTACCACTCGAGGTGCCACTCGACCTTAGTTGCTTCGCCACTCGAGGTAGGACACTTAACTCCTTGCTTTGAATCCTTCATTCCTCCTTCTTCCCTTTGACAATTTTCTTCAAATCGTATCATCTTCACTCCATGTCCAATCTTTTAAGATCAAAACAACACAAAGAACACTCGCATTATTCAAAATAAAATCAAAAGAAAATAAAACATAACAATTCCATTAAGAACCCTTTTTTAAGTTCATAGACTCGACCTAACTTCCTTTAGGCAACTTTATTATATCTTTTGGCAACCACTTTGTTAGCATAAATCATATACATCATGTTATCTTGCCCTTGAAAGCCACGATGAGAGCATGAAGAAGCAGTTGAATTTGCTTTTCGGGCTTTGGTGCATCTTCACCAAGCCTTCTTGTTCCTTCCTTCTTGTGGGAGAATGTTGACTTGCCTTATTGCTTCAAGCTTTGTTGGTTTGTCAAGTTATCTACCATTTGAGTTTCTACGTGTGTAAAAGAAAGAAAAAAGGGTGATCAATGGATCAAATCCTTGGGTATTGAGTAACAAGTAACGAATAACACAAGTCAAGTATCAAATATGGAGAAAACACTAGATTTGGGGTTATTACTCCCAAACCATTGCTAGTAGCACGCTGAAATGTTTTATGTTCAGTTAATGAAGGAAAATAGGAACATTGCATGTAATTTTGGCAAGTTTCATCACATCATATGAATTTATGTTAACTAATATGCATCACATGGTGTTTGTTATTTGCATACTAGTTGATTAAGCTTGATAACAACTATGATCATGCTAGACAACATAAGCATCGCATGGTGTTTGCTATTTGTTTACATTATTTAATATAACCATAGTTTGGACAATAACTTCACAAGTAGGTCAATCATCCTTTCAGTCCTAATTGTCTTACTCTAGCATGATAAGCATCTCAATAATGCATAGTCATCCTCATTTTCCTTGTAAGTCTCAACTTAGATGACTAATCTAGACATTATTCATTCATGCATGAAAGAATACAGTGTTATAAGGGTACAATTTATACTAGTGATAGTCTAACATCCAACATTTAGATAGTTTCAATATGAGTGAATGACAAGTAGATTCGATCCCTCCTATATGCTAGTAAATATGCTAAGTTTCCCTTCAAATCATAAACATAATACAAGAACAATACTAATCTATCATGATTTGAGGATTTTCACCCCAAAACCTAGCAGAGGAACTACTCACACATCATAAACGTGGACATTATAATGGTAGAAACAAAAGTCATGGTAGAAAAGTAGACAATAAATAAGGATTGTAGGAAGAAGAATTGAAGAATTTGGACTTACCAATCAAAAATTATAAGCAAATTAAACAAGGTGGGAAGAAGATCTAGCAAGAACAAAATGAAGAACACCATGCTTTCCTTCGATTAATCCAAAATTCTACCAAATTCACTTCCAAATATTGTTTCTACAAGCCAAACTACTAACTAAGAGAGTATTTTGAGAGGGATATGACTTGATAAAATTACATTTAGTCAATGCCTCTTATATAGGCCTAGAAACTATGGTCACCCTTGGATGCAAGTTGAGCAAGTTGCAAAGTTTGTTAGGATGAATGGTCTAGAAGAAGCTGAGAAAAAACTCGGAGAAGGCACCTCGAGTGAACTTTCTTCCTTGGATGAGTTGAGCCTCGAGTTTCTCCACCGTGTTAACTTTGGCTTCTTTGCTCAAGTTCCTTGTCTTCTTCTCTCGAGTTTGTTGTCTTCTTTGCTCGAGTGATGAGGTAAGCTCGATATACGTTGACAAATGTGGACTATGGGATTCTTTGCTCGAGTAGAAATGTACTCTTTTCTCGAGTGAAGTGTCACTCGATGTATCACTCAGGCAACATTCAATCTTCTACATCCAATGTCTTCCTTGGTCAAGTGAAGTGCCTTCCTTGCTTGAGTTTGTAGTCTTATTTACTAGATTTATGAGGTAAATTCGATCTTAGTTGACAACTTCACCTCCAATGTTTCTTTGCTCGAGTGAAAGCTTTTCTCTTTTCTCGAGTTTGGCTTCACTCGATGCTCCAACCTTGGGGTTTCCTTAGCTACATTGGCTTTATGTATGCATCCTACCTTGCATTTCCTCTTTCCTTTTCTCCATGAGGTCGACGATGAGATGATGAATGATGCTTGGGTTGGTTGATTGATTTAAAATCTTGCAACTGAGCTCCATTTGAGGTCAAAGTACCTACAAAGACACAAAACAAAGGGAGTAGAAATTCTTTTGACAGATTAAGCTCTAGCTAAGATATGAATGTCCAATCCATGCAAAACAAAGGTAAAATCATGCAAAAACACATCTAAAAAATAACATGGAAACATGTTATCAGATTACAAGAATGGAAAAAAGTTGTGATGTCAAAAGCGGGAAAAGAGGCTAGGTAATGTTAAAAGTTGCCATCCAAAGCTTATCTACCTTTATGATGAGCATCTTGAGGATTCAAAATGGGGTTATTAGATGATATACACTTTATGATGGCGTGATTTTAGTGGGGATCTTCTGACGTAAGAAGGAAAAAGCATTGAAAGTTCTTGTTCCTTCCTAAAAGTATGGGCGGGTGAGATTTATAGATCTTAAGATTTTTAAAATAGGCCCTTCTTATAAAACATGTTTGACTTTTATACTCATATCCCGATTCCTTGGTTGCAAGAGTTCTAACGGCTAGTTATTTTAAAAGTGATGAGATCCTTGAATCTCAGTTTTTGGTGGAATCCTAGCTACGTTTAGAGAAGTATATAGGTGTCAAAATATTTCTACTTCGTCATAGGATGGCTTGGTGGGTTCGTTTAAGTCTTTTATTAAAGTGTTGTTTGATGCATGTATTTTGAGCAATTCTGAGGGGTGCATTTGGCCATCCCTCTCCCTATTTCTAATCCGGATCTTACCATGAGAGTCTCCGATCTAATTGATAATGGCATTGGAATCTATAGACCTTAGATAGTTTATTCTCAATTAGAGAATGCAAACCGGTTAGGCCAATACCTTTGAGTCCCCGAACATAGGAAGATACTTTCTTTCGGTGGCCTAACAAAATGGGAGAATTTTCTATTCGTTTTGCTTAATAGCTTGGACGTTGCGGACATGTTGAATAATTGAATTAGAGACTTGGTGCTTACACCTCTTTAGAATGGGTGGATATATGGAATATCGAACTTCCACCTAAAGTGTTGCATTTTGCATAGAGATTGGGTAATGAAGCTTTGAGTGCTTACACCTCTTTAGAATGGGTGGATATATGGAATATCGAACTTCTACCTAAAGTGTTGGTGCTTCCACCTCTTTAGAATGGGTGGATATATGTAGGGCTGAGCATCGGTCTAAAACCGAACCGAACCGACCTAAACCGAACCGAAAACCGAAAATTCAAAAAACCTGAACCGTAAACCGAAACCGTAATTTTTGGTTTAGGTTCGGTTTTGAACCGAATAAATCGGTTCGGTTTAGGTTTAAATCGATTTCGGTCTTCAACAGTTAAACAATTTAACATTTTTCAGTCAGTAGCTTAAGATGCATACTCATTATACTCAGATTCATACTCATTCATAAACTATAGATTAAGATTTTATGGATTCAGAATAAAAATAACTACATATTCAAAATAAAAATAACTACACTTTCAAAATTCACTAAATGAACATAGTCAACATATTGAAGAAAATCAAAAAAAATTGAAAAGTAGACCTGAATGACAAAGTAGATCTGTAGAACAATAGAAGTGGGATTAGGGGCAAACAAAGACTGAGTTTGAGATTGGCAGTCAAATCAAAATATTCAAAACTACATAATAGAGATCTAAAATTACAAAGAGAATTCAAAGTAAAAGCAATATAAGAACTGGAGAAGTAGAACTATCAATTATAGAAGTAGCCTCGCGCTGCTCAGAGAAGATGTAGAAAACCAATCGTTGTCGCTAGCCGGGAAGAGAAGAAGGTCAACTGCAATTCGCTAGTCATCAACGCCACTACTTGGGGAAGAGAAGGCCGGTTGCCCTCCGCCGGACTCTGTCACCTTTTGCCCAACCCTCCACTGCCGTCAGTTGGCCAGCCCTCCCCTCCGCCTGTTGCCCCCTTCAAATCTCCAAAGGAAACAGGAGAATATCTGAATATGAGAAAAAATGGGATTGGGAGGAACGCCGCTACTTTACTTTTATACCACCTAACTTTGTAAACCCTAGTATGATGTACCGCACTGCCGTCTGCCTCTTATCATTTTTTTGGTTTTTAAAAAAAAATCGGTTCTGAACCGTGAATCGCGGTTTTGAACCGAAACCGAACCGAAAACCGAAAACTTAATATCTATCAACCGAAAGCCGAACCGTATATATTCGGTTTAGGTTCGGTTTAGAAAAAAACCGATCGGTTCGGTTCGGTTTGGCCAAACCGACCGTACTTTGCTCAGCCCTAGATATATGGAATATCGAACTTCCACCTAAAGTGTTGCATTTTGCATAGAGATTGTGTAATGAAGCTTTGAGTGCTTACACCTCTTTAGAATGGGTGGATATCGAACTATTCTGTTCGTTTTGCTTAATAGCTTGGACGTTGCGGACATATTGAATAATGGAATTAGAGACTTGGTGCTTACACCTCTTTGAGTGCTAAGACAAAGTTGGTTAAAAGAATGATTGTTCCTTACGCGAGCCATAATTTCAATAAAGTTGCCCAAACTCTTGCTAGATTATGTATAGACCTGGGCAAATGTGGCCGGTCCGCCCATCCAAGAAAACGGGTGGGTATGATACATCACACAAGGCCATTTGGGCCGTTGAGCCTTCCGGGCGGGTATAGGCAAGGGTATACCCGTTCAGGCCGCAAGCCCATCCCGAAAGCCCTATTTTCTAAAAAAAAAAAAGCTTAATATGTAAAATATAAAAGTGGATGGTAGTAATTCAACCCATGACCTCAAGGTAAGGTGCAAATGTTCACAACCATTGAACTACTTTGAATTATATTTAAAAAGTTATTTATTTTATATTTAATATAAATTTCTTGTCCATACCCATCTGAGACGGGCTCGAAACCCGTCTCGGATGGATATTGACAAGACCCTATGCCCGAATTCCGGACTTGGAAGAAAAACGGGCAACGTTTTTTTGGAAAGTCTAGCCCAGGTCCGGGTTTGCCCAAATGTAAGTATGTCTTACCAAGGATAACGATCAAGTTTTTGGGTTTCTTCTTCTACTTGAAATTGGCGTAATTTTTGTAAGTAGTTAAATAAAATTACACATTTTTGTTTCAACAAAAAAATTGTTATATAGTTCTTTATACATGATAAATAAGATGTGGTTCAAGTAAGGAGGTTTTGTAATGATGTAGAAATGTGGAGTAATCTTTCGAAACGAGGTGGACGCGGTGACATTTTGTAATTTTCATGAGAAAATATTGTAACAATTATTTTTTTACTTTAAAATTTTAGTTTAATTCGTTCAAAATTTATATATTATCATTTCTAATATTTTCTATTATTAGTTTTTATATTTTTTGGATAAAAGTAAATTCATAAAAAAGTGAAACAAAATAATTAGGCCTGTTAAGGCCCAATTATACTAAAATAACAAAGTTTATATACTCACTTTTGACTTGTGGTCTACGACCCAAAATAACACACACAAAGTACTCTAGAGAGGCATGCAATCCTCATTATCATACCAATTACCCTGAAACCGAGGAAACTGGAAATACATCCAAAACCGGCAATACTTGAGACTCGTCCACCTTCGGCAAAGCCATCAACGGACAAAGACACTCACAAGACAAACAAGTGCCGAAATCCCGGGACAACGGTCAATCCATCTTCGGCAAAGCTTTCAACTGACTAAAACCAAGCCCGATACATACATAGATTAAAAAAAATACGTCAAAGCATGAAGCAGAATACAAATCCGATAAAACCCAACTACTAAGATGCAATCCTAGCTCCAACGGGAAATGCATCATGCAAAAAACTAAAGACGTGAATCCTGATCAATCTCACGAGGAGTGACGTTATCCGGTCAGACGAATAATTACGAAACAGTCAGTGCACTCATAGTGTGACTGCATACCCTAGGTGCATCCGCATTGCGCCTGAGATTTTTTTTGGGAAAAAACAATCCCGGTCATGGCCACATGCGCAATGCGGATGCATTGGACTTTACCTTACTTGAACACATGTTGCATCGGTCATCCTCTCTTCATTTCGACAAATGGAGGTTCTCAAGCGCACTCGCATTGTGCATGTGCCCGGCCATGCATACATACAATGCTCAAACTTTACTTGCTTCCGCTTGACCGAATAACAATCCCGTTGTTATGGTTTTTTTTATTAGTTATGTTTTTATGCACATTTTTTTACTTGTACATATTTGAACTAATGAATTACAATGTTTGAACTAACAAAACACAATGTTCGAATAAATGATACCCAAATTTGGAACTAACATTATAATATTTGGTAGTTGAATTTTTTTATACCATTGGTTCAAATAGAGTGTTCTATTAGTTCTAACATTTAATATTATCAATTCATTCATTATTTTGAACCAATGAAAAAATTATAAAAATATATAACCATTAGTTCAATACAATTTGAACTAACAAAATAAAAAAATTAAATAAAATGTTTAAAAAAATTGAACGAAAAAGTGTCCGTTTGAAAATAAATAAAAAGTACATTTTTATTATAAATATTTGATTGTTCAAAACTTTTATATTATTAGTTCATTAGCGAAGGTATAATTACAAACTTTTTTGTAAAAAAAAAAAGAACTATTAGAATAAACAATTTGAACTAATAGAAAAATATCGGACTGCTAAATGCAAGTCGTCGGATTTACTAATGCCCGACCAACATGCATTGCGCGTCATAATTGGTTTTCTTTGTAATTTTTCAATTTTTTTCTAACTACATGTGAGTGTCAATTTCTGAATTTTTTTTGTTTGACAAGCATTGCGACCGCGTATCAAAAACCTGACGTTCAATCCCAGTGCGCGTCAATTATGCGTTAGTAAATCCAAAGGCATGTATTTAACAATTCCAAAATTTTTAACCATTAGTATAAATAGTTTGAACTAATAAACTAAATTGAATTCTCACTACACCTTTTAAAAATTCAAAAATGTCATCGTGTCTAAATCTTTTAAAACAAAAAGGGTAAATTGCGGAAAATAACCTAACCTTTTGGGGGTGTTGCGGTTTTGGCCTAACCTTTAAAAAATGCAACTAAAAATCCAACCTATACTATATGTCGTAGATGTTAGCCTATGCTTGCCGCCGGTAATTTTTCCGGTGAAAGTGATGAGTTGTCTAATGAGGTGTTTTCTTTCTTTAATGACTGGATAAATTATGAAAAATACAAACCTTTTGAGAGTGTAGCTTGTTCGTAGCCTAATTTTTTAAAAATGAAAATAAAAACCAATCTATACTATATGTTGTAGATGTTGGCCTATGCTTAACGCCGATAATTTTTCGGTGAAAGTGATGAGTTGCATGTTAAGGTGTCACGTAAACTTAATTACCTAAAATTTACTTTAAGTAAACACAAATGATTTTTTAAAATCATTTTTGAAAAATTATCTACAACAATACCCAACCAAAAACCTCTATAACAAATCATACTCGTAACACAAACCAAATACCCGATTACTGTGATGATAATTTCATATGTATGACATAATACATTCTTAAACTTTCATATGAATGACCTAGTGTTGTTGCTTTTTCTCAAATAGCTCTGCTCACGGGCCTTCATTTTCACCGGAAAATTGTCGGCAGTAAGCATAGGCCAACATCTACAGCATGTAGTATAGATTGGTTTTTATTTTCATTTAAAAAAATTTAGGCTACGAACAAACAACACTGCCAAAAGGTTTGTATTTTTCGCAGTTTATCCAGTCATTAAAGAAAGAAGACACCTCATCAAACAACTCATCACTTTCACCGGAAAAATTACAAGCGGCGAGCATAGGCTAACATCTACAACATAGAGTATAGGTTGGGTTTTTAGTTGCATTTTTAAAAGGTTAGGGCACAGACCGCAACACCCCTAAAGGTTAGGTTATTTTCCGCAATTTACCCAAACAAAAATTTTAAAGGATAAAATTGCCGGTGTAATACGTATAATTATAATATTATCACTGCGTTGGTAAAAAAAATTGAATAGATCATTAAATTACGTTAATCTGGACGGTTGGATAAAGTAAATTGGCTTGACAATGTCCCACATTGTGGGGCACGTTATACACACGACGCTCAATTTACTTGTCGTCAAAAACACTCGCAAGCGCCGGTGCCCTTCTTTCTTTTTTTTCTTCCCAATCCGAACGCCGGCAAAAAAAAGAGGCTCCGGCTAATGTCGTCCGAAGTTTATTTGCAATTTTTTTGACGACCTTAAAAAAACCACTTAATTGACTTCATCAATTTATAGATTTCTCTTTTTACGTACAATGCGACTTAAGGCCTCGTAGAGGGAGTATATTGGGTTGAAGACGATGACTGAGGATGAGACTTATAAAAAAAATTCAACCGCATTAAAATAGATTATGGTTAACAAAGTTTGATACGAAAATTTAATAATTAGTCATTTTTAATATATTAATTGAATTTATTTATAAATATATATTTTTTACAATAAAGGTGTCGGGCCAAGAGTTTTTTATTTTTTAAAAAAATCGGATGCCGGCGCTCGCTGGGCGACCACAAATTACGAAAAGTGAATTTCGTTGAGCTTAACTTTAACGCAACATCTGACAACAACAATCAATTCGCCTTTGGTTTCATCATTCGAGATAACCACGGACTTCGTTTGGCCCATGAAAAGGAAAATGTCATGCAGATTCAGTTCTGCGGGAAGGCCTTCAAAATGCTAAACAGTTAGGAGTGTCGGCTATTGAGATCGAGGGAGACAATCTGATGCTGATCAATTCAATCAACCACGCTTGGAAACCCCATGGGAGACAGACAGGATCATTTCAGACATTATCGCCAGCATCTCAGGCTTTTCTCAAGCAAGCACCACACACATCTTCAGAAAAATCAACACGGTAGCGGACAAGCTCGCAAAACATGAACTTTCTGCCGCCGAATACCAGGACAATCTCTCAGACGATGTGGTTGTACTCATCTGTAAGAATGTTGTAGGTCGGTCGGGATCTAGACACTGACCCTCCTGTTCTGCTTACATTGTATAAAAAAAATTACGATTTTTATTTTACATTAGTTACTAAAGTCCGAGTTACCTTTTTCGCTTATTAAATGCATTGAGCCGTACCTGAACCTTGTCATAGTATTGCCCTTTCAAATTAAAATATATATAGTATTATAATTCGTTTGCGTCTCTCTCGCCGTCCCTCTTTCTCAACTCAGCTGTTGATTTTCACTTTCTCTCTCATCTCAGTTCTCAGTCTCTCCTTGACTTCATTGCCAGATCTCCTTCCACCCTCGAGGTGATCCTCTATCCCACTCTAGATCTATGCTTTTATGGTTTCCGTCTTGTTATTGCCTTTTGATCCCTGCTTTAGATATCCAGATCTGATTAGAAATTGTTGTGGTTTATAACAACAAAAAGTCCTAAACCTAGATCTCATACATTCTCTTGGAACTTTGACAAAACGGTAGTTCTTCACATGGATTCTCTTAAATGTTCGCACTGATAACGATTTATTTTCTTCTTCTTTTTTCCTCGTTGATTTATGATGTTTGAGTGTCGGCGTGACAGTTTATGCAGGCAGCTAAGAAAGTGTTGATTCTGAATTTTTTGAAAGCTTTTTATTGGCTTTTATACGTCCGGTAGAATTTTGATTTGATGTCATAACAAGTACATCGCTATAAGGCAGTTCAGGTTGTTTTGTTTGCAAATTTGTGTTGTTGTTCTCAGGTGAGCGCTTCCGATTTCCATGTATGGGGATTGATTGCCATTGGAGCGGCTGTTAGTATTATGAATTTTGTGTTCATCTCTGTTAAAAGAAAATTTCATCATACTCAAACTTACCTGGACTACAATATTTGTAAATTACATAGTACACTGACCCCATTCAATCCAAATCATGATTGATGATTGCAACATTACTACATTCCTTTATACAACAAATACATCACTACTCTCGTTCACTTACTGAGTTGTCCCGATTTCTGGATGCTTCTTTTTATAGTTACAGTCTACAATGATGAGTTTAAGGGAATTTGACCTGAGGTTAAATTGGATTGTTTGAAACTCAAAAGTACTGTCAACTTTTGTGTGACCAACCAAGCAAAATCTCATTAGACCATAGTGTTGTCATGCTTATCAAGTAGTGTTTGTCCAAAGTTTTTTAGAAAAAACTGGAAATGCTGACTGTCTTCCTGTATCAACAGATGGGACGTGGAGTGAGCTGTGGGGGCGGACAGAGTTCCTTGGACTACTTATTTGGAAGCGGTGAAGCTCCAAAGCCAGCTTCTAACAAGGCCCCGGTTACTCCTATCGAAGCTCCTGTGAAAGAAGCCCCTTTAGCCAAGGCGGCTAGTAGTTCCCCACCTGTTGATGCAACCAAGCAAATTCCAGCTGGAATTAATAGCAGTAAGGCCAACAACTACTTCCGTGCTGATGGACAAAACTGTGGCAACTTCATCACGGTAATATTATATTAATTCAAAACACCAAACAACACATTTGCTGATATGTATTGTATGCTGTAAAACCTGTAGTATAGCTTGTTGCATTATGCATCAATGTGTAAGCTTGATTATATTAACTGGACAATTTCCCAATGGCTTGTTTAATGCGAATGGACATATATTGATGAGACTATACAACAATAACCAAGTAATAAATAGCTATGTAGGATTACTCACAATGTTTGTTTATTTTCGGTGCAGGACCGGCCGTCGACCAAAGTCCATGCTGCTCCAGGCGGTGGTTCCTCCCTGGGTTATCTCTTTGGTGATGGTAGTAGTAGCAAGTAAGTAGCAACTGGCTACTGAAAAGCTCTCCTTGTAATAAGCATATTGGTTTGTTGATTTCTCTCAAAGGGCTGTTGTGTTACTGGATTGCTGTTTTCTTGTCTTGTCAGATACATTTTCAGTCATATTGTGTAATATGAAATCATATTATCATGTATTTTGGAACTTAATTTCACAAATGCGCAAACAAGTGCTAGTGTGTTACTACCTATGATCTTTGTCTACAACTATTTTAGTTGGCTGAGATATCAGACTGTTATGTATAAAACAACCCCTTGTGTAATGTTGTGCTTTGCTGAGAAGCTTACTTACTGCTGGACCCAGAGGCCCTGAAGGTGGGTTTGTTTTCATCCTCCGTTGCAATGTTGTGCTTTGTTTTTCACAATTTACCAAAGTGTTCAAATCAGTAACATCTTTACTACTTTGAGAGTGTTCAGTAAAAGACTTTTGGTTGTAGTTATGGTTTGTAGTTGTTTTTGAGTAGATTTTTTCAGATTTTGATGTTTAAAAAAATATTGTGGTGGATTG
The DNA here is from genome assembly GCA_002319775.1 of Fagopyrum tataricum. Classification (NCBI taxonomy): domain Eukaryota; kingdom Viridiplantae; phylum Streptophyta; class Magnoliopsida; order Caryophyllales; family Polygonaceae; genus Fagopyrum; species Fagopyrum tataricum. The sequence continues at coordinate 9,072,248 of CM008281.1, forward strand.
TATTAGGTATTAAGTAATTGGTTAATGGAACTCTCATTGGTGTTATTGTTGTTTAAAAATCATATTTTTTGTAATTAATTTTCTGTATTAAAATAGATCAAATACATTTTTAGGATTTGGTTAGTTCTTTGACAATATCAAGTTTGATAGGTGGGTTTGTTTTCATCCTCCATTATAATGAAGTCCCCATTATAATGAAGTCCCCAGTTCACGTTAACATCGTTACTAACTTTTTGTTTAATACGAAGAAGTTTATTTTCCAATAGAGTTAGATCTAGTGGGTTTTCGAGAATTCACTCAAGAATTCCGTTTAAACTTCCAATCAGATCTCAGTTTCAGAAGTGAGATTAATTTCATATAGTTTCTTTAGGTGTTTGCGATTTTTTCTACCAGTAGTAATGTGATGGAAGTTTTAGTATTTGAGTCCATGTTTTTTAAGTGTTTATTCTTAGTCCTTTGTCTCCGATATCTTTGGTGAAATGAGAGTATTTGGTTTTGTTTAGATAGGAGATTGTTTTGGGTGATTTCATCCCTTTGGTTCAAGATATTGAGCCATGTTCCTTGAATTTCCTGAAGTTGCAATTCAACCTCTTTAAGTTGTTTGAAGATTTTTTCGAAATTTGATTTGCTCTCTTCTTTTTGCCTTTGTTTTAAACAATTGAATTTTTTTTGTAACTTTATACATTTCGGATCCAATAAAATTGGACCGCCATGTTTGTTTAAAAATATTCTCAAAGGTTTTTCGTTTAGTCCATATCATTTCGAATTTAAACGGTTATGGAGTGTAGTAGTCCGTTGTCGAAAATTCAAGGGAATTTTGGCAGTGATTTGATATAGTAAAGGCGTGATTTTTGGTTTTTAAATTTGGGTACATTGAATAATTTGGTTATGGACAAAAACACGATCAAGTTTCTCAAGAATGTTATTCGGACTGTAGCGTTTTTCTTTTAGGTAAAGAAATTACATGAAGTTTGAACATTCTACAGGTTGCATAAGTTCTTAAAGTTAATCAATCTATTAAATTTGGTGGCGTTGACAGGAGCTCCTCCTTGTTTTTCGGAGTGTTGTTCAATTATGTTTAGGTCTCAAAGTTAATGCAAGGAAGGTTAGAATCTAGGATGAAGTCGGATATAAAATCCCAAAAATTTTTATTATTTTTTTTGTAATTTCTTGTGAAGGTGCATGTGCAAAGATGACATTCATCTTATAATTCAAGTTGTTAAGGGAAAATTCGGTGCAAATGAATATGTCATTTGATACCTGTTTTGTAGTTCTTATAATACAAGGTAGATTCTTCTTCCTAATTCTCGTACAAATTAAATGTAGGTTGAAATAGGAGGGTAGTTGTCGATGGGCTAGTATAAGAAGCTTTTACAAGTATTGTACATATTTTTGGGATCATGACAAGTGTCATGCGATCCATGAAAAATTATATGTTTAAATATACCCATTGTATTCGAGTAGATAAGAAATATTCCCTATCATTCTATATTCAGTTGTGCTTGAATTATCATGGTAATTAGAGGCTAAAGGACAAACGTCTAACAATTTTTTACCAATCCTTTCTCTATTATTCCGTGGTCCTCACCCGATCTTTTACCTCATTTTTCTTTGTTCCTAACCTTTCTACCCTAAACACGTCAAGGTTGCCCTTGGTAACTTTCCTGTATGGAAAAATTAGTTCTCCTCCAACATCAAAACTCACACTATATTCTCCTTGTTGAGTAAAAATATACACAAATTTATAAAAATATTTATTTTAATTTTATTGAGCACAAATTTACAAAACACATTTTAATTATTTTTTTATTTGAGTTCGACCCTCTCTTTTTGACCTTTTAATTCTAAGTTATACAAATACCAATATTTGGTTGGTTTTGGTGATTTGGGATGCACCCGGATTTTGACGGGTTACCTACGTACCTCTTTAAAGAGGATCAAACCTTACGTAGTTCAGTGCAGTGTTTTCATGCATCAGAGAATCAAAGTCCAAACCCACCTTCTAGGAAGGGTTGCCTAGACGATGATCCAACTATCATTTGCATGGCGCTTATATCTCGATCATGCATCAAAGGATTAAAATAAACCCACCTTCTAGGAAGGGTTGCTTAATTTATCCTGCTATCACGCGCATGATCAAGAAAAGTGATAGGTTGTTTTATTTTATTTTCGTGACTGAATTTGGTCCTTAAATTATTCGTACCAAATTTCCTACGTATCCCTTTTTAGGAATCAAGTCGTATGTAGTTCTTAATTGGATTTTTTTTGGTTAAACTCGACGAGCGGATGCTTTATATCGAGTTCGGAAATATTTGGGAATTTTTGTATAACTCTGAGATTTGTTTTGGAGTTAATTTAATTTGAAGAATGCGACTGAATCCGATATCAGATCTCCTACGTAGCTCGGAAAAAGCATCAAGTCATAACGTAGTTCTGAAGGAAAATTAGAGCCGTTGATGCAGTGACCAAAAGTATTTACTTTCGGTTCAACCACGGGCTCGATAAGTTATGAGAAAAGTTCATTTATTTGAAAAGAGATTTAAATTTGATTTGCGACTATACCCGATAATATATCGAGTTACCTACGTAGCCATTTGAATGACGCAAGTCCTTACGTAGTTCTTGAAGTTTAATTTCAAGAAACTTAATATTTCGACTTAATATAAAATTTTATAAAAAGCCGGTACTAATCGAATAATTATTTCAATTAGAAAAGATAAGCACATGCTATATCATCAAAATGTAACATTCCCTGTAATTTGAAATGGTCCACATTAAAATTCTAAAATGAGCCATGCATTTTATTTTCAAATTAAATCTTCTTTTCTTTCTTTTTTTTTTCTTCTCACTTTTGAACATACTTGCACCACCATTTTTTTTATAAAACTTCCCGTGAAACCTCAGAAAAAGCCTATCTTTTTTATAAAATTAAACCTCATGGTTTCCTCTTTTTTTTTAATATATTTGAAATGAATCCACTGACATAAATTGATGACAGAAATGGGCCATGAGAGTTAAAAATCTGGCTGCCTCTATTGCATTTTCTCTTTGTATTCTTTCTTTCATTTTTTTTAATTCTCTTTCTTATCTCTCCTACTTTCCTCTTTCAATTTTGTTTCCTTGTTCTTTGCAGGAGACGATACATCAATCCAACCATGGAGATCGGCGGTGAAGGTCCGCTCTCGGCTCCGATGAAATCTAAAGCAGGATGGGGACACTCCTAGTTTAGGCAAAATCGGAAACAAAATCGACGATTCTGGGATGGACCAAGATTTTGGAGAGATAGACATCGAGAAGAACTGGGTTTTGATTATAGCTCGAATAAAGACCTCAAAGGCAAGAATCGAAGAAGTCGAAAAGGCCAGATCCTGAGTATCCTCAACACATAAGGACTCTTTCCGGATTCAAAACCATGTATATTTTCTTGCTTCTGTAATTCTTACAAAATCAATCCCCAATATTTCGACTCCTCTTCTTGTATCACTTTTGAGATATATTTATATATTTCCCATTCATGATCCATTATGACTACGTCGGAACCGAACGGTTCAATTGTAGCGGTGGAATCCATTGATTCCGACCGACTACGGATTTTACGGTGGAGAAATCATTTGATTCCAACCAACCGCGAGTTTGTTTGTGTAGCGACATACTGTCGAACCAAGTATGAGTTCCAGTGTAGTGGAGAAACCTACAAATTTGGTAGCAGGAATCTGTAGATTACATTCAATCACATGTATAACGCTTGAAAGCTGCAGTGGTGAAATCCAAAAGGGATGTTTAACTTCTTTGTTTATAGGATGAGATGAATGAGTTGATTACACACGTCATTGGCTTCGTGTATGTATAATCCAAACAAAGGAATAGACTTCAATTTCTTTCTTCTCTTCTTTGTTTCTTCTTCTGTATTTTTTTTTTTTGCTGTCAACATCCTTCATGAAGAAGAGAGTCGTTTTGGTTTTATACAAAAGATGATAGAGGTTGAAAGAGGTTAAAAGGGGTTAGCTTTTTATTAACCCACTTACCCCACTTTTCTACAAATTTTAATCTCTTTTTTTTTTTTCTTCAATCTATTTTTCTCAAAATAACGGATAAATCTCCTTCTTAGCTCATTCCTATTTTTTCTTATTTTTTCTTTATTTAAATTTAGTTTTTTAGCTAATTTATATAAATAATTAGCATTTAGACTAAATAACTCATGGGTATAAACCCAAACAATTTTAGATTTATCTAATATTTATTAGATAAATGAGAATCATATTAATATAAATGATTATTATTTTTTTAAAAACCCAATGTCAAATTAGCTTGGTGCTAAATTTTAAGAAATTAATCACATGTATAACATGTAATTAAATTTCAATTGTTTTACATGAAATAATGAATTATGAAAATTCATGAAATTTTACCTCCAAACACTCTTACGTTGACGATTCTTATTCTTGTCTTGAAGACAAGAACACCTCTATTGTTCTCGAATGGTGATAACCTAGTCATTGTCACACTCACTTATTCCCCTTTTGAAGTTGTCATGGTTATGGTCATCGATTGCACCACTGTTCGCTAAATTTGGACTTGCCTACTATCCTTTTTCTCTACTCGATCCAACGCTAGATAGTTCAAATCGGGTTCCAACTAACCTCTTTTGAGGAGGGTGATGAATCCATTTCGGACTACAAGACTAAGGGACTTGTAGCTATTATCCAAACTGCAAATCAAAATATTACCGATGATGAAATGGTTATGTATCTCATTGTTAGCCATAAAGTTGAATATGATTATGGTAACTTCCTTGTTGACCCATACCACTTTGCATGCTCTTGATCAAGTTCATTACTACTTGATGAATCACGAGTCACTTTTGTCTCGTCATACAACCTCCTTGCTTGGCAATCTACCACTATATTAGCTGGACCACATAATCCTTCCCTTGAAGCACTACCTGAATATGTAAAAACAACAACCACAACAATGGAGGTCGCGATATTTCTAGAGGGATAACAACCCCTAAGGAGGTGCGAATCATGGTTTTCTCCAAAATCCATGATATTTATTGGTTATAGCTCATTCCACAAGGCTGCATTTGTCTTAGGCTACATTTGCCTCCAATACATTCCACCTTCCACCCAATCTCTCAATCAAAACTATATTTATCTTCCTCTTTTGTCCATTCCAAGCCAATGGCACATTTTACCCTAAGCCCAAGACACCTTATGACATTGGCCCAAACACTTACCCTTCGCCCTTCGCCCAACTCAATTCTTATTCACACATTTCACGACCTTCTCTCTCCTTACCTCCATCAAATTCTCCCAGTACTCTTGATCTTATAAATCCCCATAGTGATGTATTAATGGCTCCTTAGAACACCCCAAAGCACACTTTGTGGATAAAGGCTATCATCAACTTGAAGGGGCCGACTATACGAAGACCTTCAGTAACATAGCAAAAATCACCCACAACTCGACTAGTTATCTCCCTTGCAACCATGAATCAGTAGTACATTCGCCAACTCGACAGTCAAAATATCTTGCTTCACGGGTCTCTGAATGAGGACGTCTTTATCACAACCACCAAGTTTTATCAACTCTCATTTTCCCTCTTTTATTTGCAAACTTCACAAATCCTTAAAGGGTTTAATACATGCTCTGAGAAAACAATATGCAACTCACACTCACTTTCACATCTCCTACACAACACATAACACATTGTCAACCTTCTCTAATCCAGACTAGAGGGGTATTAAACTCGACATGCGCTCGGTTGGAGCTTAATGTGTTTATCATGGATCAGACCTCATCTCTTGGTCTTCAAAGAAGCAAGAATTTGTCTTGCATTACTCAACCGAGGCTGAATATAAGGCTCTAGTTCCGCTGCTTGTATAATTTTATGACAACAAAGCCTTCTTGTTGAGTTATGCATCAATCTCCCTCAGGCTCCAACCCTTTGGTGTGATAAAATTGATGCTTCACAATGTCAATGTTACTTGTACAAAGCCTTCGTTTTTGTGGCTACAGAAGTTGAATATAGGGCTCTAGTTCATGTTATTTGTAAAATTTTGACATTCATCACAAGATCAAACGTCTATCCCTGAATTATAACTTTGTTCGTGAAAAGGTTCAAGGAAAAACACTTCATAGTGCCTTCATCTCCTCTCATGATCAAACTGCAGACATCCTAACCAAACCGCTCTCTTCCGCTAAATTCTATCAAATGTACTCCAATATTTGACATCAAATGTACTCCAATATTTGACTAAGGACCATTGAGTCAAGGGGGAGATAGCATGACAATTGCCCATGATATTTGCTAGTATAAGAAGCTTATAGAAGTATTGTACATATCCTTGGAATCATGACAAGTGTTATCAGATCCATAGACAATTCCATGTATAAATATACCCTTGTATACATCATTGAATATACAAGAAATATTTCCAGCATTTTACATACAACTGTACTTGAATTATCATAAACTAAGTTTATAGGAAAATTCTTCATTAATTTCTTGTCATTGTCATTTTTAAATTCTTGTATGAAAATGAAAATAAATTTTGACCAAACTCAAAAAGGAGAAAAAAATAGAAGTTAGGAAGTGAGGGTATTGTTGGAAGGGGCGAAAAAATAAACAGAGACACAAATTTATGATCCAATGAACTTCAACAAGATCAGCTATCACGAGAGAACAAGGAATTTTCTTCACCATTTCATATAAGGCTATTCACGCAACTATAATCGATAGATTGATGATGAGAACAAATTATGTTTAAATGCTACATAACTGAAGGAAAGCTTGACAGTCAAATTAATTATAGAATTACACATTTTTCATAACATGAACATGAACCAATTGAAAATCTAAGTCAAGCACAAGAAAGCAGAAGCTTAACTGCCTCAAATCTGCTGCTGTGACCTTATTGGGGTCTGTTTAAAATCCCAACTGCCTCGAGTCGCCAAATGCTCAAAATCGATACCCTACTAGTAGAACCCAAAAACCCAGAACAACAAGTTAACAATTGTACCAAAGGAAATAGCATAACAAAAGATCAATATAAGGGCTGCAGAGAGAAGGAAAAAACACCTTTGAAAGAGGATGAAATGAAAAAGTATCCCTTCTGTGCAGGATGCGTAAAGATCATACAGTCCTAGAAGAATCCTGTGGCCACCTTTAGATTCAGCTAACCGGTCCAACTGTTCTAAACTCCCTCTCTGTTAAAGAGGTGATGCCATTTTCATCTGGGACTGCTTCCTCTTCCATATCATCGAAAGCCGGAAAACCACGTTGTCTTCCAAGGATCCATTGATCGATGACTCCACAATTAATTGCATACTTTATCGTATGTTCTAAGTATTCTTTGTCAGTGATCAGATGTGGCTGCACTACCAGCATCCTCATGAAAGCTGAACAAAATTTAAGTAAGACAAATGATGGTCATTTGACTCATTTCATGTGACCATTCAGCATACATAAGATGTTAGGCTCCGTTTGGCATCCATGTCTAGTTATATGATATGATATTTTGGTATAATGATATACCCCCAAAATATTGGTAAAATGGTCAAATCTCCATATCTGAAAAATTAGACAACAAAGAGACATGGGTATGATTCATACCCATACCTAATATCTAAATATGGAGATATGGATACCAAATAGGGCCTTAGATGTTGAAAAACTCCAGTGTGTAAATTTTACCTGCAACTATCCCATCCCCGGATGCTGACATGTCAGATGTGTATGGGGTGATTGGTGCATCCTCCATTCCTAGAACAGCACCATCTTGGTCCTTAGTATAATAGTGTATCTTAGACGTCCCATTTGTCACAAACAATACCTTGAGATTTTCATGCCAAAGTGGAGCTATAACATCCGACTCATAATGGATAAATTTTGATGGATGGTTATCCCTTGTATCAAAAGTCTCAGAAGGGGTAATCCCACAAAGAAACTCAAGCTCTTGCTTTGTGACCTCAATAATATCGGCCATATTCCATACCTGCTGGATAAAAACTTTGGTTTCTTCGGAAGATAGCCATAATGATAACGGGAGGTTCAGGTCGTAAAAAATAGTAGACCCTAACTTCTTTGCGATTCTAAGTGCCCGTAAGGTAGTTTTTCTCATGTTTTGATCAAGGAGGGAAGATGTACACAAATAGAACATTTTTGCCTGCATTTGACACAGAAAATTACAGTAAGTACATCATATACATAAATAAATACTTTATCCTATAAATCTGCTTGAAAGAGTGACTATAAATTCATGGGCATGCCATCAATACTTAAAACTTCATCATATAATCACCAAAAAAACAGAGACACGATGTCATGTGGTTAATTTAGAGAGCAGAATTAAAACCAGGCATGCAAAATGGTACAGCAATTAGAACATCCAGTTAAATGGACAGACTTAATTAGTATCAAATCGGTGATGCTGCCAAAGTTGTAACCATATTTGCTTGGATTGAATGGCCATGTTGACAAAGTGGATAACTCACAATACTTTGGTGGAACTGCTAAAAACAAAACAAATAGAGCAATGCATGACATCAGCAGCATTTCTTAAAGGTCCTGCATAAGGTTTTGATGGACCATAATGCTCTATCATGCCGGAACACAATTAAAGATTACACTTTTAGTTTTTTTTTTATATAGATTATCCCTTAACAATCTCCTCCATTTTACAGGGAGAACAGATGTTACAAATCAGAATTTAATTAATGTCTGTAAGGCATATGAGACTTCAGAGTAACATTTTAAACTTCATAACAAGACAGTGCTTGCATACCATCAGTGACATTGGAAAGGCAAATGTATGAACCAAGTTTTTGATCAAATAACCAACCTCTTTCAACAGGTCGATGTTGACCTCAGTCCTCGTTAGAGAATCTTCTGCGCAAGGTTTCACAGGAGTCATCCTTAAACCACCTCTCTTAGCAATCTTCATCTTAGAAACAGCTGTTTGCCTCCTACTGTCAATAGAGACTGCTCGTGTTTGAACATTATTAACATTCAAATAATATAGCATACTCTGGCCATACTCATCATCCCCTAATTTCCCCATCAATGCAACTCGACCACCCAGGCTTGCAAGCGCAATTGCAACACTGCCTGCAGATCCTCCAGGTGCCCTCACATACTTTTCAGGTTCCCACAATGCATCCTTCATCCTTTCATGGATTTTATAATCTATAAGCCTATTAGACGGCCTTCCTGATGGCACAAAGGCGTGTTGAGCAGCTCCAAAGCAACACACAAGAGGAGGCCACCTGTAAGTTGAGCTGATATCATCATCTTCACCCTTATCCAACTCTAGATCCAATTCATCTTCATTATCTTCGTCCGTGGAATATAAAGTCCCTTCAACATCACTTGCATCCAAATCACTAGATTGGGCACTCATTACATCAACCTTTTTCTTGCTCCTTTTTCCCTTTGACTTCTTCTCAGTCATGCTCTCTACATCATCTTCATCCAAATTGTACATACCCTCATCTACATCACTGATTTCGGCGTCAGTTCCTTGATCATCCAACTTGTTAACCTTCTTCGTAGCCTTTCTTCCCCTTGGTTTCTTCTCAGTCTTCTCTATAGAATCTTCACTTGCACTAAACAATCCACCATCAACATCACTGTCTTGATTTTCTCCTGTAACAACACTTTTCTTACTCTTTCGCCCCCTCATCTTCTTCTCAATCTTATCGTCCTTAATATCCCCGGAAGCAGAAGTAGCTGCATAACATTGCATATATCACCATCACCGTCTATGTAAAGATTACTTAAATCAAAATAGTACTACTATAAGTAGCAATTTGGCATCAACCAAAGGCTCTGCTGATAAAATGGTGAATTCTCCATTTTTGGTTTTGAATTTACTATAATCAAACTTTTAATCGTCAAAACATCAGCTCAAAACTAGAAACTGAAATCCATACAAATAGTCTAGAAGACTGTGGTATCACCTTTCTTTCGAGTTCGTCTCTTCGGTTTCTCATCGCTTTCCTCAACTAATTCAGAATTGCCCTCTTCATTTTCTGACCGCTTCTTGATACCTTTAGACGCAGTTCCTTTTGTCTTCGTCTTCGAAGTAACCCCATCAACTGTTTCCTCTTGTGCAACACACGCCACAACTTTACTCCTTGAAGAGGATGACAAAGTAAACCTGCTCGAAACTTTATAATGTGGAATTTGGACAATGCAGACCGAACCCGAAAGTAGGAATTTTGAATTCCACCTACAAAATTTCAAGTCAAAATCACCGAGTCTTTAGGCTCTCAAAACCTAATTTTGAATTCGGTGGGTGCCTACAAACCATATAGACTAAACCGAATAGTTTTTCTATTCAATTTTACATGCAGTTGACTAAATGAAACATGAATCCAAATCCAATGAACCGTTAGTTAGAATACCTACTTTAACATTCGAATTGGGGCATTATTTTTGTAGAAATACAAAACTCTCCAAAAGGGAGAGAGAGAGAGACGATACCTCGGTGGCAGTAGAGATTGAGAAAGAGAAACAGAAGCCATGGGAGACACCGTCAACAAAAACCACGAAGTTCTCAGATGACTCGAGATTTGGTGCTATGAAGGGTTTTACGAGAGAGAAGGATGGGGGTTTAACAGGAGTTGAGCGGGAGAGGATGAGCCTGAGTCGAGTGACCGAGTGAGTGGTTTTATTTCTGTTTTTCTGTTTAGGTCGTTAATTAATATATATTTTTTAATCTAATTTCATAATATTTTCGAAAATAAACTTCTAACTTGGACTTCTTATCTTTATTAATACAACGCGAAACATATGACATATCCATCTATTAGGATTTAGGAGGTATTTGGTAGCTATTTTTACGTTTGATTTTACAAAAATTTATGATAATCTTTATTTTTTTATTTTTTTTTGAAATAAAAAATGGTTAGATTGGTCTACCTTTTTGAGATAGTCCAAAAAATGGTTAGATTGATTTTGGGGTTGAGATTCCCAAATGGGTCAATCGGTCAGCAACACAGTTGATTTCTCTGAATACATGCTTAATACGGACCTCGTCAAAAAAACGAAGGTCCAGTCTGGAGTCGGATATAATCATCCCGATCTCCCAAGAACAACTCCACAAACCTTGGAGTGCCTTGATCACACACATACTGTCAGCTTTAATTTCAATCTTTGTAATTTGTAACCTGATAGCCTCTTGAAGGCCAGATTTAAGAGCAAATGCTTCAACTTTGATAAATGAGTTGAAATTATTTTGTTTTGCGTCGTGGCTGATAACCTTTCTATTTTGGTTTCAAATCACAAAATCAATAGATGTGATTCCCGAATTGAGTTTTGATCCATCAAAGTTAAGTTTAAAGAAACCGGGTTTTGGTTTATCCCATTTAATATTGTGTTTTTTCCTTTTAGTAGTCTTACAATTCTTTGGTTGTTGTTTTATATTGTAGTCGTCCTCGTCATTTAATATAGTTTTCCAATTCTTGATTTGGTTTTTAATGAAAATAAGTATATTATTATCATTGTCCATCGGTTCATTATTGAATATTATTTTGTTCCTGAAGAACCATATGCTCCACCAAATATTAGCGAGGCACACTAACTTGTTTGTTCCAATTTTTGTTTTAATTTCTTGTAGGAGGACATGAGGGTTTTTTATTTTGGAGGCTAATTTTGCTAACTTCGGTCGGGATTGTTTGATCTACTTTCGCAACGATTCCTTTGGTGCGAGGGCATTCAATGAGAAGGTGGAACAAGTCCTCCTGGTGATGGCTGCAAAGTTCACAGTACCTTGTTACGACAATTCTTCTTTCATCTAGTTTTGCTTTAGTTGGGATTCCGTTATTAGATATTTTCCAAATAAAGTTTTTAATTTTAGGTTGAGTATCTAGTTTCCAGATCCACTCACACAGATAGTTTTGTTGGGTAATGGATTTCTCCTCAATCATGTTAGAGGCCGATTTTGTAGAAAACCAGCCATTTTTACTGCATCTCCAGTATAGTGTGTCTTGAATTTCGTTCTTGGGTATGATTACATCCTTTATCTTATTCCTAGTCTCTGGGCTAATGATATATTGTAGCTCGTTATCAATTTTGTTGGTGTCCCATTTTCTTAAGTCATTTATGAAGTGACTAACTTTGATATTGGTGTTAATTTGGTTTGAGTTTTGAACCATTTTTATAAGTGGTGTCGTTGTTACCCAATTATCATGCCAAAAGTTTATGGTTTTTCCATTACCAACCTGCCAAATAATACCTTTTTTGAATTCGGTTTTGAGTTTTATAAGGTTATTCCAGTGCCATGATGCTAATCATTTTATTTGGTAATGGAGAATATCCTGATTTTCCAAGTATTTTTCGTTGATAATTTTAACTCAAATGTTGTTTGGTTCAGATATAATTTTCCACAATAGTTTCATTTGTAGATATTTATTTACGGTTTTTGATTTTCTTAGTCCAAGGGCGCCATTCTTTTTTGATTTACAAATTGTATCCCAGCTTAAGATGGGTCTATGTTGGTCTCCTTTATTCCAAAATTTTTTTTTGCAAGTTTTATCAAGTTCCTCCAAGTTATGGCTTGGGAGCATAAAACTTTGCATAATAAAAGTCGGTTTAGAGGCAAATTGTGTTTTATGAGGGTGTTTCTTCCTTCTTGCGAAAGAGAGTTTGCTTTCCATTTTTGGAGTTGTTGTTTAGCTTTTAGATTAGTTTCACCAAAAGTCTCTTTTGTCACTCTTCCATTTATAATTGGGCAACCCGGATATTTGTCGAGAGATGTTGTATGGCACATATTAAGCACATTTTTTAATTGATTGATATTGCATTCACGGGTGAATCTTGTTGTTTGGAAAGCCGATTTTTGGAAGTTAATTTTCTGTCCCGATACAGAACAATATATTTCAAGAATCTCCTTTACCCGAAAGCAAGAAGCTACATTCACTTTAGCAAATATGATCATATCATCAGCAAAAGATAAGAAAGGGATAGGTGTTGCTTGTCTGCATACGGAGAATCCGATGTGGTTATCGTAATTGTTATAGTCGTCTTGTAGCATTTGCGTAAGAATTTTAGCACCCATGATGAAAAGATAGGGGCATAATGGGTCACCTTGTCTTAATCCTTTTTCAGGGAAGAATTGTTATGTTGGTCCGTTATTCACGAGGACAGAGAAAGAGACGGTGGAGATACATTCCTTAATCCAACCAACGAATTTCTCATTGAATCCAAACTTTTTAAGAATGAAATGATAAATTCCCAATTGACTTGGTCAAAAGCTTTTTCAATATCAAGTTTAATGGCTGTCCATCCTTCTTTGCTCTTTTTAGAGCGAAAAGAGTGGAAAATTTCATGAGCGATAAGGATATTGTCATGAATAGACCTATTAGTCACAAAAGCGCCTTGAAGAGGATGTATGAGTTTAGGCATGATGGATTCCATTCTTTTTGTTAAAATTTTAGCTATGATTTTGTAAATTGTTGAGCAAAGGCTTATAGGCCTAAAGTGGTCTATTGATGTAGGATTATCCGTTTTAGGGATCATAGTTATAAAAGTATGGTTTATTTGTTTTAGCAATTTTCCACATCTGAAAAAACCTTTTACTGCTTTGGACACATCCGTACCCACAATATGCCAATATTTTTGATAAAAACCAGCCGGCATACCATCTGGTCCGGGAGATTTATCACACCCATGCTTACTTTATTTATAATGAGTTGTAGTTTCTCGTTAATGAGGGATTGATCAATTGGATTTTTAACAAATTTGCTTTGGAATTCCTTTTTTATTTCTATACGGATCTCGGTTTCAGAGTTTAAAACAACTCCCGTATTGGTTGTAAATTCTTTTAGGTGTTTTCGATTTCTTCTTCCGGTGGCAATACGCTGGAAGTATTTGGAATTTGTGTCCATATTTTTCAAATGAGTAATTTTTTGATCTTTGTCTCCAATATCTTTAGTAAAAGGAAAGTAGACGATTTTGTTTAGTTAGGAGATTCCTTTGGATATTTTCAAGGTTTTGATTCAATGTGTTAGTTGAATTGCTTTGAATTTCTTGTAGTTTTTGTAACACCCCAAATCCGTAGGACTCGGAGTGCTACTGGGCTAGGATCTCACAATGGATCCTGATCCTAGCCTGACAACAATTTCACAGATCTTACAACAAGGCACCGATAGATTAAAACAAAACATGAAATTGATATATATATATATATATATATATATATATATATATATATATATATATATAGATCAAAAGGTAATACAATGTACCGCTGAGTACAAACAAACCAAAATATACATCAAAAACCCATATCCCTGATACCGCCCCAGTGTACGGAGCCCTCAGCGGATCACCCACTCTGAATCACTCTGCAACTCTCCTATCCTGCAAAGTGTCTACAACACGATATGAAACCGTTAGCTAACCATACACAAATATATGAATATGCTAGAGCACAAACACACATCAGAAAGGTTAAACACTTCAGCATGCTTTCACACATTTACCCGGTTCATTATCTTTATAAAGTCCAGCAATCAACTCATATATAAATATCCATATAAACATAAGTGACACGAGGAATATAAACCTCGCCTCTGGGTCCAATAACCAGCTGAAATGGTGCCTGGAACACTACCCCGTGTACCCTAAGGGAATGGGAAGTGCCCGAATCGTTTACCAGGTCTGGCCTGCCTACAGAGAACCTCCCAGACTCCCAGCGGGATGAAAGGGCAAGTTATCACGGCCCTACAATGGGCAAACAATATACCATAGGTCGGTGACCATCATAACACATGCTATAAACATATAACACACACCACTCATGCACAACATCCTATAAAGGAATGGCAGCTAAGTAAGTCCCACGGACTTACCTCAACCTCGTAGTCGTCTCACTGAATCAACCTCAACTCAGTCCACTCCCAACTGGAGGATAACACGGCCTATACAAGGCATACACATATATCAAACTCCTATCGCACAAAGGGTCACACCTAGACCCAAGGGATCCTTAAGGGATCATATCCAACTCGTAAACGTCAAAGCCCTAACCGGCCATTCTATAACATACTCATCAACATCCGAATCCTAGCATGCTACTACCGCTCAACTAGGAAAGGAAAGGATCTACCTAACTCTAGGTAGATCCGGGATAAGACGCACCTGCGTAAAACAAGGACGCAGGGGCGGAGCAAGCAACCGCGGGTGCGGCGGAACGTAGCCGCGGGGGCGGTGACATGGGACGCTGGTAAACGCAGGCACGCCGCTGGCACGACGCAGGCGCTGTGACACGGTAACCGCGGAGTGGGTGACTTCTGGCCGCGGGGGCGGCGACAGTGCAGAATGAAACCTCGCGGTTTCTCTTCAGCTCTTTACGGGATCAATTCCCTTCTACTCTCTTCCAGATTCATACACAAGCATAACATACACAAATCAGCATCATCCTATGATCACACATCTAATCCTAAGCTAAGGAATGAAGAAGAACAAGAAAAGAAGAAGAAAGAATGAAGAAGCAAGGAGGTAGATGCTCACCACGGTTGTAGCTAGCTAAAGCACTGATCACCAAACACTTACTGGCTTCCAAGCACAGCAGTACTCACCATCATTAACCACCAAAGGCCACAACACATCCAAACTCAACCAAACTCTTCCAAACCAAAACAAGATCAAGAGGGAACAAGGGAGAAGCAAGAAGGACGTGAATTGGATTGGAAAGTATGAGGAAACCCTTGCTCAGCAAGGTGAAACGAAGAAGGTAAGGAAGGGTAAAGCACGGGTCAAAGAGTCAACAAAACCGGCTGCAACCGCCGTAACCCGCAAGGGCGGATCACAGGGCCGCAGGGGCGGCACAGTGCCCGCGGGTGCGGCAAGACCAATCTCGGCCATGGTCCAAATCTCGGTCCGAAAGAAAGGGCTCTCACATCTCACCCCCCTAAAAACAAGTTTTGTCCCGAAACTTGCAAGATCCAGAAACCACTCGAACTCAGAAGCCGAGGTATAACTCTCTCTATAACCTCAACATAAGCATGGAGGAAACCATCCACTCCAACAACAAACTATACTGTCCAAGGCCTAGAGGAAAACCATCTCTATCCAAACCATATCATAATCCAATAACATGGAGGAAAGAGCCATCTCCAGCTATAAATAAAAGTCATACTAGCACAACAAGATCTAATAAGATCATAAGCTCAACAAGCTAGCATGAAATAACATATCATAGCATATAAGCATGTAAGCACATAAGACTCACCAAGCTAGTACTAAGATCTACTCGGTGATCCTACTGGTGCATCTATCTCTGCATAGAACTCCGGATAGTTCCTCTGGATACTATCCTCAGTCTCCCATTTAGCCTCCTCAGGTCCTCGTCTCGACCACTGTATCCTAAGCATAGGTATGTCCTTCAAACGCATGCGTCTCGTACCTCGTTCTAGGACTGCAATCGGATGCTCGACAAAAGTGTGGTCCGGCTCAACCACCAAATCCTCATAACTAACGATGTGTCTCGGATCTGGTATATACTCTCTCAGCTGAGACACGTGAAATACAGGGTGAACACTCTCTAATCTCGGAGGCAAGGCTAACCTGTAAGTTGCACTCCCAACCCGATCCAGAATCTCGAACGGTCCGACATATCGGGGACTCAACTTCCCTTTAATGCCAAAACGCCTAACACCTCGTGTCGGGGACACTCTCAGCCACACATGGGCTCCAACTCTGAACTCCAGAGGTCTACTCCTCCTATCAGCATACGACTTCTGACGGCTCTGCGCAGTCAGCATACGCTCTCTGATCAATGCTACTCGGGTCATATCATCCTGAATCTGATCAGGTGCTAACCCACTAACACTGCTCTACTCATCCCAGCATAACGGTGTACGACATCTTTGTCCATACAGTGCCTCATATGGGGCCATCCCAATAGATGCATGCCAGCTGTTGTTGTAGGAGAACTCAACAAGTGGGAGATGATCCGTCCACACCTGTCCCCAATCCAACACACAAGCTCGCAGCATATCCTCCAGCGTCTGAATGATCCTCTTTGACTGACCATCTGTCTGAGGATGAAACGCAGTCGTGAAATGCAAACTCGTCCCCAGGGCAGTCTGAATCTGCTGCCAGAATCTCGAGGTAAACCGTCCATCTCTATCAGAGACAATCGTCCTCGGTACACCATGGAGTCTCACTATCTGCCTAGTGTACTCCTCTGCTAATCTGCTAACCGACCACGTCTCTCGAATAGGAATGAAACGTGCGGTCTTCGTCAGTCTGTCAACTATGACCCATATGGCATCAAAACTCCGGCTCAGCCTCAGTCCAGTCACAAAATCCATGGTGACGTCCCCCCACTTCCTCTGTGGAACAGGAAGTGGATGGAGCTCACCTCCAGGTCTGAAATGCTCGATCTTGACCTGCTGGCAGGTCACACACTGTGCCACAAATCTAGCCACATCGGACTTCAGCCCTCCCCACCAATATATACGTCTCAAGTCCTGATACATCTTACTCGTACCTGGATGTACCGAGTAAGGTGTACAGTGAGCCTCCTGTAATATCCTCTATCTCAGCTCTGTATCAGCAGGTACACAGACGCGACCCTGGCGTCTCAAAACTCCATCTGCTCCCAGCAGGAACTGTGGTGCCTCATCCCGAGACATCCTATCTCTGATCCTTGTAAGGTCGGGCAGGTCTCCTGCTTTTGTCGGATCTCATCCAACAGATCAGGAAGGACCTCTAATGTACACAGCTGGGCATCCTCACCAGGAAACTGGATGTCCAACTCTAGCCATATCAAATCCCTCTGTAATTGTTGCCGAACTGTCAGCCTCGCAATCGCCTAATCTCGAGGCGTCTTCCTGCTCAGGGCGTCGGCGACAACGTTCGCCTTCCCCGGATGATACAGAATCTCTAGATCAAAATCCTTGATCAGCTCGAGCCACCTACGCTGGCGGTTATTCAATTCCCGCTGCGTGAAAATGTACTTCAGACTCTGATGGTCTATGAAGATCTGACACGTAACACCATACAAGTAATGTCTCCAAATCTTCAGTGCATGAACTACCGCTGCCAACTCCAGATCATGAGTCGGGTAGTTCTCCTCATACGTCTTCAACTGTCGAGACGCATATGCAATCACCCTGCCTCTCTACATCAACACACATCCCAAGCCTAGCTTGGATGCATCACTGTACACTACAAAATCCTCTATACCCTCTGGCTGTGCCAAAACAGGAGCAGAAGTCAGACGTCTCTTCAGCTCCTCAAAACTCTGCATACACTGATCAGACCACACAAACCTAGTAGTCTTCCTCAGTAAACTCGTCAGTGAACGGGCAATCACAGAAAATCCCTCCACAAAGCGTCTGTAGTAACCGGCTAGGCTAAGGAAGCTACGTACTTCCTTGACGTTCGTCGGTGTAGGTCATGCAGCTATTGCCTCTATCTTTGCTGGATCCACCTTGATCCCCTCAGCTGATACTATGTGACCCAGGAATGCTACCTCTGGCATCCAGAACTCGCACTTAGAGAACTTTGCATAAAGTTCTCTATCCCGCAAAACCTGCAATACAGTCCTTAGATGTTCTGCATGCTCCTCACTGCTCCGAGAATATATCTGAATGTCATCAATGAAAACCACCACAAACTGATCCAGGAAGTCGATGAAGATACTGTTCATCAACTCCATAAAGACAGCTGGGGCATTCGTAAGTCCAAATGACATCATTACAAACTCGTAGTGTCCATATCTGGTCCTGAATGTTGTCATGTGCACATCCTGCTCCCTCACCCTCAGCTGGTGATACCCGGAACGCAGGTCAATCCTGGAGAATACGGTTGCTCCCTGTAGTTGATCTAACAAATCATCAATGCGCGGCAGTGGATACTTGTTCTTGATGGTCACCTTGTTCAACTCTCTGTAGTCTATGCATAACCGCAAAGATCCATCCTTCTTCCGTACGAAGAGGACAGGTGCTCCCCATGGGGACACGCTAGGGCGAATGAAGCCTTTCTCAGCCAACTCCTCGAGTTGCTTCTTCAGCTTCCAGCATCTCGACAGGCGCCATCCGGTATGGGGCCTTCGAGATGGGTCTCGTACCAGGCTCCAACTCGATACTGAAATCCACACTCCTCTGAGGCGGCAAACTGGACGGCTCAGCAAAAACATCAGTAAACTCACAGACCACTGGGATATTCTCTAACGTTGGACTCTCCCCCTCCTTCATGGCATAACACCAAAAGGCCTCACAACCCTGTGCAATCAGTCTGGCTGCCCGTATAGCACTGATAACTGTGCCTACCTTTCCAAGGTCCCAACCTCGGAAAACCTCTATCTGGCCTAACTCGGTAGAGAGGGTAATAGTCCTCCTACCTACATCTAAGAATGCAGAATGTCTAGCCATCCAATCCATACCTAGTATAACTTCCTCATGCTCTAACGGCATGACTAAGAAGTCAACTAGTAACACACGAGTCCCTACAGAAATGGAACAACCGTGAATCTCATGGGTACCTCTGACCCTACCACCATCGGGTAACCCTATAATAAAGGGCATCCCCTCAACTGTATCTAAACCCAGACGCTCTACACAGGCATCAGAAATAAATGAATGCGTAGCACCAGTATCAAATAAAACTCTAACAGGTAAACCATGGATCAGAATGGTACTTGTAGCAGTAGGTGCAGCTGGCTCCTCTGCACTCCTCAACTCAAAAACACGACCCTGTGGGCCTCTAGTATCAGTGGTGCCCCCACCACGGCCTCTGCCTCTACTCGGCCCAAGAGCAGATCCTTGAGTCGTAGGGCGATCTGGGACCCTCTGCTATCCTTGACTCTGCTGCTGCTGCTGAGGTGGTCTTTGTCCACCTCCCGCGGCACTAGCAGGAGAAGAATCCTACTGTGATGAAGCTCTCCCTCGTCTACAGAAGGTAGCTCTATGACCAGGTCGGCCACAAGTGAAACAGGTCACCGGCTGCCTAGTACACTCTGACCTCATATGTCCATACTCGCTACAGTTGAAGCACTGCACTCCCTTATCTGCACCCGGTGCAGATGGAGGACGACTCTGGCGACTCTAGCCTC
Organism: Fagopyrum tataricum; assembly: GCA_002319775.1. Lineage (NCBI taxonomy): Eukaryota > Viridiplantae > Streptophyta > Magnoliopsida > Caryophyllales > Polygonaceae > Fagopyrum > Fagopyrum tataricum. Next base: position 9,092,316 of record CM008281.1, read on the forward strand.
GCCCTGAACCTGCAGCTCCACCAGTACCACTGGTCTGACCAGTCCTCTGTCTCTTCTCAGACCCTCTGGTCTGAGAAGCTCTCCTCTAGCTAGCTCTCTCCTTCTCGTAGTCAGAAGCCCGGTCCTGATAGTCGACCAAGGTCTCACAGTGAAAACCCGCCATGTAGGTACGGGTAGTATCCCTCAGACGTCGGGAAAACAAATACACGTGCTGATCTGCAGCAGGTGCAGCTGGACCCAGCAATGCCAGCTCCTCCTGGAATCTCCTGATGGCCTCTGAAACCGGCACATTCTCAAATCCAGCCTTCACAAAGTCTCGCAGTTTCTCCCTCCTCAAAGAGGCAGGGCAGAAACACTCTCGGATAAGAGTCCTCATCTGCTCATAACTAGTAACATGTGCTCGCACAGACCTCCACCAGTGTTGTGCCAAATCCCTGAACAAAGTCTGCACCAGCTCAATCTGCCTGTCAGCTGGACATCTAATAGACTCCAAAGCTGAGTCTACATGTCCTATCCACAACTCCACCTCTACCCCCACTTTCCTAGTGAAAGGGGGTACTCCCATCTGATGGAAAGCCTTCAACCAAGTGTCTGATCTAGGCCTTCTATGCTCCTCTGGAGCCCGAGCAATCTCAGCAGCAGGTACCTGTACAGCTGGTACCTGAGTAACGGTGTGGGACCTCTCAGATGGTCCCTCCTGTGCTGGCAAATCTGGGGCACGCCTACCTGCCCTGGCGGCCTCCTCAACACGTCTAATATAAGCTTGAAACTCTGCTCTATCCATAGAGACACGATCAGACTCCCCAGACTGGGCTCTCTGTGGCCCCTGTCCCTCAGCTGCACCGTTCCCAGTCTCAGGAACGGCGCTCTCAACAACCTCCTCGTGGACCTCCTCTGCTGCACGTGGCTCAGCAGCAGGAATACTACCCCGTCCTCTACCTAGAGGGGGTCTACCTCTACCTCGTCTTGCTGCAGGTAAGGCTCTAGTCTGAACCATCTACAGAAGACGTAAACCTATCTTAGAAGGCTATATATATGCCATATGTATAGATATATCACAGATCAATCACAGCAGAATATCTATATATATCTATACTGTCGAGGTCTTCAGAGGGGTGATGGCTCCCGTACATGGTATCCCAAAACATTTGTACTCATTTCAAAACCAAAACCTTTTGAAAAGTCAGACCCCTTTTCGGGTTCTGTTTAGTTATCTATTCAACATTTATTGCAGATTACTAGTGCCATTGTTGTCAACCTGAGCTCTGATACCAACTTTGTAACACCCCAAATCCGTAGGACTCGGAGTGCTACTGGGCTAGGATCTCACAATGGATCCTGACCATAGCCTGACAACAATTTCACGGATCTTACAACAAGGCACCGATAGATTAAAACAAAACATGAAACTGATATATAGATCAAAAGGTAATACAATGTACCGCTGAGTACAAACAAACCAAACTATACATCAAAACCCATATCCCCGATACCGCCCCAGTGTACGGAGCCCTCAGCGGATCACCCACTCTGAATCACTCTGCAACTCTCCTATCCTGCAAAGTGTCTACAACACGGTATGAAACCGTTAGCTAACCATACACAAATATACGAATATGCTAGAGCACAAACACACATCAGAAAGGATAAACACTTCACCATGCTTTCACACATTTACCCGGTTCATTATCTTTATAAAGTCCAGCAATCAACTCATATATAAATATCCATATAAACATAAGTGACACGAGGAATATAAACCTCGCCTCTGGGTCCAATAACCAGCTGGAATGGTGCCTGGAACACTACCCCGTGTACCCTAAGGGAATGGGAAGTGCCCGAACCGTTTACCAGGTCTGGCCTGCCTACAGAGAACCTCCCAGACTCCCAGCGGGATGAAAGGGCAAGTTATCACGGCCCTACAATGGGCAAACAATATACCATAGGTCGGTGACCATCATAACACATGCTATAAACATATAACACACACCACTCATGCACAACATCCTATAAAGGAATGACAGCTAAGTAAGTCCCACGGACTTACCTCAACCTCGTAGTCGTCTCACTGGATCAACCTCAACTCAGTCCACTCCCAACTGGAGGATAACACGGCCTATACAAGGCATACACATATATCAAACTCCTATCGCACAAAGGGTCACTCCTAGACCCAAGGGATCCATAAGGGATCATATCCAACTCGTAAACGTCAAAGCCCTAACCGGCCATTCCATAACATACTCATCAACATCCGAATCCTAGCATGCTACTACCGCTCAACTAGGAAAGGAAAGGATCTACCTAACTCTAGGTAGATCCGGGATAAGACGCACCTGCGTAAAACAAGCGCAGGGGCGGAGCAAGCAACCGCGGGTGCGGCGGAACGTAGCCGCGGGGGCGGTGACACGGGACGCTGGCAAACGCAGGCACGCTGCTGGCACGACGCAGGCGCTGTGACACGGTAACCGCGGAGTCGGTGACTTCTGGCTGCGGGGGCGGCGACAGTGCAGAATGAAACCTCGCGGTTTCTCTTCAGCTCTTTCCGGGATCAATTCCCTTCTACTCTCTTCCAGATTCATACACAAGCATAACATACACAAATCAGCATCATCCTATGATCACACATCTAATCCTAAGCTAAGGAATGAAGAAGAACAAGAAAAGAAGAAGAAAGAATGAAGAAGCAAGGAGGTAGATGCTCACCACGGCTGTAGCTAGCTAAAGCACTGATCACCAAACACTTATTGGCTTCCAAGCACAACAGTACTCACCATCATCAACCACCAAAGGCCACAACACATCCAAACTCAACCAAACTCTTCCAAACCAAAACAAGATCAAGAGGGAACAAGGGAGAAGCAAGAAGGACGTGAACTGGATTGTAAAGTATGAGGAAACCCTTGCTCAGCAAGGTGAAACGAAGAAGGTAAGGAAGGGTAAAGCACGGGTTAAAGAGTCAACAAAACCGGCTGCAGCCGCCGTAACCCGTAGGGGCGGATCACAGGGCCGTAGGGGCGGAAACCCGCAGGGGTGGCACACGTGCCCGCGGGTGCGGCAAGAACAATCTCGGCCCAAAGCCAATCTCGGCCATGGTCCAAATCTCGGTCCGAAAGAAAGGGCTCTCACAGTTTCGACTCAACATCTTTCAAATCCTTGAAAATATTTCCGAAATTAGTTTTGCTCCATTCTTTTGCTTTTGTTTTCAAAAGTTGGGTTTTTCTTGTAAGTTTAAACATTTCATTCCCATTAAAGTTGGACCGCCAAGTTTTTTTAACAATATTCTCAAAAGGTTTCTGTTTAGTCCACATCATTTCGAATTTAAACGGATGTGGGGTGAACGTCACAGTTCGTGCTAGCTCCAAACTAATTTGGCAGTGATATGAAATGGTAAAGGCATGGTTTTTAGTTTTTAAGTTTGGGTACCATTGAATAATTTGATTATGCACCAAAACACGGTCTAGTTTTTCAAGAATATTATTCGGACCATCCCGTCTTTTCCTCCAGGTAAAGTTGTTACCAGTAGTTTGGATGTCTTCTATATTACAGGAATTCTTAAAGTTCAATAGTATGTTAAATCTATTTGAGTTGATTGTGGCCCCTCCATGTTTTTCCGAATTTTGTTGAATTTCGTTAAGATCACCCAACAAGATGCAAGGGAGAGTGGACTCTCGAATAAATGTGGAAAGTGAGGTCCAAATTTGGTTCTTTGAGGCTTCTTGTGGAGGAGCGTAAGCGAAAATGATATTCATTTTATTATTCGAGTTGTTACATATGAGTTCGATACAGATGAATCGGTCATCTTTGTGTATAATACTTATTGTTTGATTACTTAGTTGGTAAGATTTCCATAAGAGGCATAAACCTCCCGCCCTACCAATAGCAGGGCAATAAGCCATGTTGTCAAAACCTGAAAATTTCCATAGGCAATCCTCAAGTGGTTTTTCTGATTTGGTTTCAGCAAGAGCGATAACTTTAATCTTGTGGATTTTACAAACTACATCGAGGTTTGTCCAGAGGTTACTCCGACCCATTCCTTTTTTCTGATTTGGTTTCAGCAAGAGCGATAACTTTAATCTTGTGGATTTTACAAACTACATCGAGGTTTGTCCAGAGGTTACTCCGACCCATTCCTCTAATATTTCAAAAGCTGACTATCATTTAACACTTTTAAAGCGAGAAATTAGGAGAGCGTAGAGGCCCGGTAATCCTAATTCCTTAAATAAGCGTTCTCTAAAGCAATTGTAGAAGTTGCAAATACATGGTTTTGTCAAACAACTAATAACAAGAGAGTGATAGCCGGGGTAATAAACCATACATTGAAAATCATAGTTTGTCGCCGATTCACCTTTAAAGGGTTTTATGAGGCTTTGAGCCCATGGGATTTTTGATATAATTAGTTCTTTTCCAAAGAAGGCCTGTTTCGCGAAGCAGGTTCGCATCACAGGAAGGGAAGAGTTCGTTATGGACCTAGAAAGTGAGCATATCACAAGAGCACGGTTCCTTCGTGTAGTAAAGTGGGAATCATCGAAATAAACTCCATAAGAAGTCACATTATTTGAACCATTTTTAGTGGGTTGTAGCCCGATGCGGTGGTTGTAGCCCTAGATGGTTGATGTCTTGTTGGACATAGATACAAAAACTCATTGTCTCAAAGGTAAAAAGTCCATTACATAGAAGACGAAACGCTTCATAAAAGCATAAAGCATGATCTTGTTCCGGTTTTAGACCTTTTACGGATATTTTTCATCTTAAGGGGGTTATAGTTGTAAAACAGCAGCTTAAAATCGACACGTCTAAACCTCAAAACAGGGATAATGGCAAAGTGGATCGGAGCTTGACATGTCTGGATGAAATTGTTGATGCCAAGTGTTTGATCTTGTAAGGATAAAATCAATGCTAATTGCATAACCAATACGAGTCCAACTCCACAAAAGACACCAAAAACACGTTTCATGCTTCATGTGAAGTGGGAGGTAGGATCTGAAGATTTTAATCCAAACCAAAATTCCAAATGGGATAACTCTGAAAAAGACACCAAGATCAAAATCAAATCCCAACACGCATAGGGGGATCCAATCGAAGCTGGTAGCAAGATTATTATTCAATCGAATGCAACCAAGGAAAAAAATGGTAGTTTGGTTGAACATTAACCGATGAAAAGACCCATCTTTAAAGAAGAAGGAAGAGCAGTAAGGAGAACACCTGGAAGATGGTTTAGAGGTAGCGGGTTTGTACACACAAATAGAGAATGACCTTCTGTTAGGTTGGAAAATTTAGTGGAAATCCATTTACATTCTTCAGATCAGCCCCGTCTTTGAAGAGCCCTCCAAAGCAGAGCAAATATGACAGGGAAACCATACACATTACCAGGCAGAGAAGGGCTTCAGACCAGGAAAGACGCAGGCAACGGGGCCCAACACTCTCCACGCCACCAAGGACGAATCGCAAATCGGTGGGTATCATCACTGCTAATTTGTCAATCGAATCCAGATTCTGAGCGAAACGAATAGATCTTCCCGCATCCTCAGTCCACCACGAGAAATGGAACTGGTAGGCCGTCTTTTGGACCACCACCTCACATTGAAGCCGGGCGTAAACCATTTTTTTTTGTTTTTTGAGAATCAAAGTCGAGCCTTGCAGATTGAGATGAAGTTTTTACGGGATCAAGGGTTTGCGCCAGCGACCAAATTTGATTGGCAGTGGGATAATCATTCTTCGAAGAGAAAACAACACAAATCGCCTTAAATCGCCACCAATCTGAATGCTTGAAGTGGGAGCAGGAGCACACCAACCAGGAGACGCTCCCTTCCAGTCCCTTTTCGCGTTGAATGTCAGGGCATCTCTCGATCGAGACTCATAAGGCATTGCGTGCTTCAGCCCGACAAAAAACAAAGGTTCCATGGTTCTTTGCAAAAAAATGGGTACCGAGATACAAATCGTCTCGTCGATCGCCAAGATCTCCGACAGGACGCAGAGACGGCGGCGGCTGCATTTGTGAGGAGGAAGAGTTACTTTAGGTTTTGGTATGAAATGGATTGGCTTATGCCGCGTGTTAGGCGCGTTGATTGAGTGGGTAAAAGGGTTTTTTATATCATTGTTTTTGTTGATTGTGATAACCCACATCTTTAAATTTACACAAGTCGTCTCGATTTACACAAAATCTATATATTTATATAAACTATCGATTTTATTTACACAAGCCGATCTAAGTCATATCGATTTTATTTACACAAGCCCTATTGATTTTATTTACACAAGCCTTATCACTTTATGTACACAAGCCCTATCGACTTTATGTACACAAGCCCTATCGACTCTATCTACTAACGACTTTATCTACACAAGCCCTAACGAATTTATCTACACAAGCCCATCGAATTGCACAAGGAACGTCGAATCGAGCCAGTAGAATTACAAAAAGTCGAATCACACAAGTCAATCGAGTTACACAAAACATCAAAGACGAGACAAATGGAGGGATGAAACTACAACATTACACAAACTACAACATTACACAAATAGATCTGACGAGCTTTATTCCTCGCAGATCTAGAGATTTGGGCTCTCCGATTTTCTCCATGACGAAAACCGCTTTGTTCCTCCAACAGTTGGCGGATCCAACAAGCTTTCTTCGGCGAGATCTGGGCTCTCCGACGACGGTTACATCAGTGACGGCGGTTTCGACTCAGACTAGGGTTCTTCGCAGATCTAGAGAAGGCAAAGAAGATGAGACGAAGGTATGGTAACTAAAGTTAAGGCATCTATTTTGTATTTGGGTTTATATATTCATTTTCCCCTTATGCCCCTCTAAATAATTAAAATTAGATTTTAAAATTTTACTATAAAGTTAAGGGATCTATTTTGTATTTGGTTTTCCAAAAATGCCCTATTACCCCATTTTTTCTCTATTTTTTAGTAAGTGTTCTAATTTGTAATATTTTTATATTTATTTGGTTAAATTATACGAGAGATTTAGAAAGTATGGTAACGTAATATGTATCTACATGTAAAATTAGAATTATTTCTAACAAAAAAAATCTTATTTAATCTTGTCATATTTGTTTTTTGTTAATTTTATTAAAAATATAATAAAAAAAAGTAACGTGTAAGTAGTGTTTTAGAGTGTAACACCCAAAAAACGGGATAGACGTCACAATGCTAGAAGCTCCGGACAAGGACTTCCTCAGAGGCTCATATAAACAATAAAAGGATAATGATAAATGACAACACATCAAGGAAAGATCAAAAGAAACAAAAAGACGTCCCATGACGTCCACCACGAAGGGTTCCAAAACCCGCAATAACAAACGACTATGAATGATCAAACTCGGAGTCAACAATAATCAAAGTGTAGAAACGTGAACAACCCACAAACAATAAGAATGAAATAATGATCAAGTCTAAAGAACCAAACACCCCAAGTTCAACCGTCAAGACTTCAACCCTCAAGACTCACACTAGGGTTCCTGACCTTCATGCTCCTAAACTGTTGTTGTACCTGATTATGTCAAAAACATAATCAGCTTCACCCGTGGTGGGGTTAGTCTTCCACAAAGACTAAGCAATTACATAAGCAATGTACATATATGATCAAGACATGAACATAAACATGCATAATATTTATATATATTACTAAACTCACACATTTTTGCTTACGTGTCGCAACCTAAGGCATGCCCCGTAAAAAAAAATCGAGTTATTTATAGATTTGCCACACTATATTTACCGATTTGCCATTTGATTCGTTTTATAAAAAAAATTGTTATTAAAATTACTAAACAGTTAACGTGTCGCATCATTTCCCATTAGGTATATAACAATGGCACGTCATCATTTTCGGTTACTACAAATATCAAATTAGAAATAAATTTTATAACATGTTTTAAATTTAAAAATTATTTGGTTCTTCTAAAATATAGGTATTTTTATACATTCTTTTTTTTTTCCTAGAAGATATTAAAGCATACATTTTTATGTTTAAAAGTCCATCTAGCCTATAGATAAACTTTATTAGATTAATATTGATACATAATACTTAAAAATTATAATATAATATATTTTATTTTAGGTAAAACCCGCACAAGGTACGAACAATGAACTAGTTCATGATCAAAAATCAGTAAAACTCAAATAACTCCATAACATCTTAAAACGTCTCAAAACTCAAGTCATATAAATAAACGTCTCAAAAAAGTTTCAAACCAACATCATAACGAAATAACTCCATCATACTCAAAAGAGTTTCAAATCAGCATCATCTCAAAAGATATCCAACATACTCAAACGAGTTCAAAAATCAATATCATCTCAAAAGATATCCAACATGCTCAAAATAATTCAAAATTAATATCATGTCTCAATTAACTCGATAACGTCCTAAAAGGGGTTCCAACCAACATCATCTCAAAGTATATCCATAATACTCACAAAAGTTTTAAAATCATCAAAGTCTCAGTTATACTCATAATACCCAAAGGGAATAAAAACCAAAGTAGTCCAAATAAACTCATCATCATCATCTCGATCGATAAACCGACATATGTAAATCTCGTAATCAAGGTCAATTGACCGAAATGGGGTAACAAGGTAAATCCTTGCCCCTTGCTCAACTCATCACATAATCATCCAAATCATGATACCAAAACATGTAGGAACAACCTTAGAGTAGGGAATAGGAACTCCTTAAGATCCGTTGGATTAAAATTTGTACGTTCATGATGGAAGGTGCATAATAAGCTTCCTAAGGTGAGAATGACATGATTGTTCATTTTTCAATATTCATTCATTAAATAAAAAACAAATTAGGAAAACAGATTTCTTATTTTTGGGTTATCCCAAAAATAAACGTTGAAGCAATTGATCGTTAATATATTTTATAAGAAATTTGATCGTTAATATATTTGGTCATTAGTATATTTGGTCGTTAATATATTTTATAGAGAAATTTGATCGTTAATAAATTTTATAAGAAATTTGATCGTTAAATTTTTTTAGGATTGGTCGTTAAAAATTTGTTTTGGTAGTTAAAATATGAAAAAAAACAATTTAACCACCAAATTTTCTCTATAAATTTTTAACGACCCACAAAATATTTAATGTCCAAAATTTAACGACCCACAAAATTTTAACGATGACTATATTAATTATATAAAAAAATTTTAACGACCAAATTTCTCAATAACGATTAACGACCAATTTAACCAACATTCTTTCCATATTACAAATTTTAACGACCAAATTTAACGAACAATTCTAAATATTTTATTTTCATATTGGGTCGTTATTATATTTATTTGGTCGTTAAAATATGAAAAATTGTTGATTTGAATCGTTATCTTAGAAATTGACTATATTTGGATCGTTAAAATATATATTAGAGGAAATTGACTAGGTTTGTGTGGAAAGCTAAATCATTAAAATATTTTTTTTTTAATTTTAATTTTGTTTTTAGTAATTAATTAAAAAATATATAAGTCTATTAGAGGAAAAAGACTATCTCATTTTATTTACTAAAATATGCTACCATATATATCTTCAAATCATGTATGTTAATGAACTTTAATCTAACAGATTATATTAGTTCTTATTCCCTATCCTAAGAAGTGTTCCTACATGATCCTCTCTCTCTCTCTCTCTCTCTCTATATATATATATATATATATATATATATATATATATATATGGCAAAAGCCAATTAGGTCAAAGACCAAGTCACCTCAATCCTCCATAAAAATATCCGCAAATAACATTTCTTTTCAAATTTCATAATCGAAATAAAACACATCACGCCTAAGCCAAGTCAACTCAAATCACAAGTCTCAAAGCTTTCAAATCCATAACCACATAATTGAAAGCATGTCTCATAAATATATCAAATATCTCGTAAATAAATAAAATAAAATATCTCTAACGTCAAATCCATAAATTTTTACACATATTAGCTCATTTCTTTTTAAAACGTCAAGCATAACTCGTAAGTAAGTGATCAAATACGTCAAATCATGAATGCAATAGTATAACGACTTAAACTTAAATCATGCTCATATAAAAAGCTCACAAGTACTTGCCTCGATAAATCTTACGCAAAAGTCTTAAATCAAAACGATAGCGTCAACTAAAACTCGTCACACAACCTAACAAGTAAAAGATCAAACAATCAACACAATTCTTTAATCTATAAAATCACAATACCGTTTAATAGGTGTAAAAGTGACTTTACGTAATTCCAACTCGAGTTCGGTTTCACTTCCCTAGGGTTTTCCCAAACACCCGTTATCCAACCTATTACGTACCTAAAATATCCAAGTAGACATATTAATTCCACATTCCAACTTATAACTTAACAAGTAAGAAACATTTCCAAAGTTTGAAGAATACTCAAGAAGCGTGCTAGTAAGGAAAGTCGTTCGACGTTTGTCGAACTTTGACTTGATCTAAACCCTTCCCAAGGCTTTTTCGAACCTAAATCATACAACTAAACAAGTTTAGCTTAATAGAACTAAACTTGGGTCATAAAACGTTTATAATAATAAATACAGGTTGTTTTTGTAATTAAAATAAAAGGTTAAAATTTGTAAATATAGTTTATGGGGGCAAATATTGTAAAACTATTAATTTGGGTCAATTCTGTAATTAAAAGTTTCAGCCAAAAGTTGTAAATATATTTTCCGGGGGCATATTTGCAAAAAACAAAAACCTTAGGTCATTCCTGTAATAAAAAAGGTTCGGCCATTTTCTGCAAATATTCAACAGAGGGCAAATAAGTCAGAAATACGAAACTAATGGTAAAAGACGTAATTAACTTTCAGGAGATTTTCCTAATTATACCAAAAATGTGCGCGGCAAGGGGAAAAAAAAGGTGTCAGGTCCTAAGAACATCTTTAACCCAAACTAGTTTAGAGTTTCTAATCTGACATTTTGTATTTTTTATTACTAAATAAATATATAAATTTATTTTACTACAGCCCAAAACTCTTCATTAATTTCTTATATATTTTTTTAAACTCAAACTAAATGTTTATTGGTTATTAAAGCTCATGTACAGAAAAGAGGGTCCATTAATTGGATGAAAATGGAAGAACCTGTCAGATACAGTTTCTTTATGAAAAAACTTCTTTTCCAATTATTTACTTTGGTTCTATCACCTTTCTTGACATTTTTTTTTTTATTTTATTTTCTAAAATTGTTAAAGAAACTCTAAGATATACAGATTAAAATAATATATCTAACCAATTTAATATCATAAATTATATGAAAGATAGATAGTGTACTATTATGTAACATAATCTAACAATCGTTACTCTTTTTTGGTAGGAAAAAAAGCAATAGGTTTAGAAAATATACATATATTACTACTAAGGTATATATAATCAGCATCTCTAAATAATTAATTTAATGTAAAATAAATTTATAAGTTAGGTTAAGTTTAATTTCCATATGGCTTAAATTTAATTGTCGAGACATGCTTCGTTTAGTCGTAGTGAGGATTATATATTTTCTAAAACTATAACATTATCTAAATTATCGTACATTGTATCTTGTTCTCCTAATTTATGTTCAACTTTGTACAATTGAAATGTAATCTTGGTTGTCCAATGTCACCCATACTGTCTATGGATACGAAAAAATATGACCTGAGTGCGTTGAAAATGAATAAAAAAATATGAGTCGTAAATTCAAACATTTAAAACCCTTCGTCTCAAAACGGTGGCCCCATATATACCTTATATATATATATAATTTTCTTTCAACATTTGCGAATGATATGTTTAAAGAAGAATATTCACGATATTAGGTGTAAACTTTGATTCGTTTTTCTCATCTACATTGTGGATAAACGCTCACGTTCGTGAAAGTAAATGGTTAATCAATCGTGTACATATGTTTAATTACTTATGATATTCATATAAATCTTCTTCTTACCACATTCATTGATTTTTGTTCATCCAACAACTGAGATATGTTAATACTCCTTACCGTAAAATATCTGGGATACAAGTGAGATTAACTAGCTAAACTCTTCGATTAATATATTTCCTGAAAAAAAAGTTCTCTCAAATATTTAATTATTATCCCTAAATTTTCAATAGGGGAGAGTTACTTTTGGAACAGTGCCTTTCGGAATATACCCTTACGTTAACATAAATGTTAAGAAGACCGTTCGTTTTCTGCTCCGCCTTGTTTGTTGTGTTGGATGTTAGGCCTATTACGGTGCTGTCTACGGCCCACTGGCTTTAGGGTTTCGTGGAGGCCGGTTTTTTGGAGAGCAGGCCGTTGGGCTTCAGTACTGGGCTTATTTCCCTAACGAATAATTTAAGGACTATTTTACCCTTGCTCAGTTCTTTTGTATATTATAGAAATAGCACTCCTTGTCACGTGTCACGCCAGAAAAATACTCATTGCCGCGTATCATTTTAGCATTTAACCACAGTCCACCAAATTATTAATTAAGTTTATTCATTACAAAATTATTGAACGAAATATTAAAATCAAATCTTAATTAAATTCATCCATTCCAATCACCTTTTTGTTACCTGAGATATGTATAAAAAGATTATAATCACATCCATAACAAATTTTAACAATATAAAAAAAAAGAAAATAATAAATTAAATTACTTTTAACAATTAAATGTTACGGTTTTCATCCTTTCCAATTACCTTTTTTTGTTACCTAAGATTGTGTTATTTCTTAAATTAATTTATATATAACAATTAATTTAACAACCATATGCTACCAATGTACTATTTCTATTAATATATGAATCAGTATAATAAGGGGAAAAAAATCAAAATATAAATTACTATATGATTAGATATTTTATTAATGTATATAATATTTAAAATAAAAGTGTATAAATATCTATTACTTATTATTACTAACAAATAATAATTAATATATAATTTTTTTAAAAATATAATAACAAATAATATTTTTATCAAAGTGCAATGCACCGATAATACACTACTTATACTTAAACCAGCTTCTGCTCCAGCGTTGGGCCACTTATGCTACCTCCTTCGTATCGGCATTTCCCTTGTCACGTGTTAAGGCACCACGACGCCGCCCCCCAAGCTTTCCACCGCCAAGGGGATACCTTCAATCTTGTTCCGTCGTTGCTCCAAATACGCTTTCTGTTCGCTGGAGTGGTTGCTCGGCTCCTTCCCGGCGCTCCAGTTCCTTAGCTTCAACCTACTTCTTTCTTTGCTCCAAATGGCGCCGCCTGTGGCTCGATTTTGCTTCTTGCATCTGGTGGCATACGAATGACCTCCTCCATCGAAATCGGCAGGTATTCCCTAATCTTACCGCCAAATGCAAACTTCTTACGATTAGAAATGACCTGTATCAGGGACACGATGGGGTTGCATAGAAGGTGTTTGATGTATTGCGGCCACAAATTTCGAATCTAAAAACCTGCTGTCGTAGTCTAATTAGTGTATACAATTACCTTTCGTGTGTGTATATATTTACATATCTCTCATCTCTGTCACTACAAAAAAACATTACCCTACTCCATAATAAATAAGGAAAAGGATAACAACGTAGCTTAAATACCTCTATTATGGAAATAAGCTAATAAATCTAATTACCTTAATCAATATGTGCACAGCTAGCTAAATACACCTATTATGGAAATAAGCTAATAAATCTATTTGCCTCCTTAATCAACATGTGCATAGCCACCTGTCTATTCCGATTGTATATTGAGAGACTACATTGTATAGAGGATATTTAACGTTATCTAGAAACCGAAAGGGAGTAGGAATGGGATACAGTGAGGTGTAACTTATAGTGGCTTGATAAAATGTAAGAGGCAACGAAAATCTTTGTACATCAGGTCTAAATATTTTTTAGTTCTGAGGATGACCAATTAAATTAAGGTTATAGGCTATTGTCAATCCTTCTCTACCTCTGGAGTATTGATACATATCAACTTATAGTGGCTTTTTAATATACAACATTTTACTATTGTGTAACTAATTTCATTATAGTTAGAAAAATGAGTAAACTGGGACCCTTGATTTGGTTTAGTGAATGATATATGCAATTGACATGGTAGTTGCTACCATTCTAGTTTCAATGAAATATACATGTGCATATCCATTCTACTATTCAATGTTTTTTCTCCTTGTAAGCTTTATTTATTTATTTTTTATTATAGGTTTATAATTGGTAATTTTTTAAATTAGTATCATGTGATCTTTCAAAGGTACCAAGGTGAGGTCAGTTGCAGCCATCTTTGTTATATGAATTGATTCCTTTCATAAAGAGTAGTACTTGATATCTAATAATGTATACTACGTGGTGTATACATAGCTCACCGGAATATTGTAGCAATGATTATGTTTAACATTGCTTCACAACACTACCCTAACAAAACCAAACAACACGGTAAAATCCCAACAAGCAATAGGCTCTATATCAACTTCAAATCTTTGGCCACAACATTTCATAGCTTGCAGATTTAGAATGGGCCCCCACTTTGGTGTTCGAAGTTGTTTTGGTGCCCGAACGTTTGTTGTCTTTTACTTGTAAATATGGAATCTACTGTCTTGTATTTCGGTTATGATTATTTAGTTCTTGTTCCATTTTATGCAGTATATAGTGAAGGAAATTGTTGTTTCTTCAGCTTCTTTTCTTTCCTTTCACGAGGGGTAAACCTCCTGCGAAATGGGTGAAGAGTATACTTGTGTAAAGAAGTCATCCAAGTCTTACCCTTCGAAAGTAAGTTTACCAAGTTTATTTTTCAATCTTAATCGGCTATACTTCTTTGATGTTTCGGCCTACAATTTGCGTTGCTCAGTGTGATGTGAGCATCCAAGTCTTACCCTTTTATTATTAATCTTGTTATAAATGAAATTTCGGCCTACAATTTGCACTGCTCAGTCTTACCCTTCTAAAGTAAGTTTATCAAGTTTATTTTTTCATTTATAATAAGATGAATAATAAAATTTGGTAATTTTATTTATAATAAGATTGATTATAAAATTGGTATCTGAAAAAATAAAAAGGAGAGCTTCTTTCTTAGATTATATGAAAATTACTCTTAAATTTTCAAATTTTACAAATTTGTTCATAAGATCATCTTAATTCAGTATATTTCATCCACAAACATGGATCTTATTCCTCAAACGGGTTTCAATTTAGAGTAAATTATATATATATATATATATATATATATACACACACACACACATCGACATACAACCTGATATTGGGAAAACTATATTGTGAGTATAATGGTACAATGTGTATTCAAGGAAACCGCACCTTCAGTTGTAAGTTGAAATTTAAAGAGCATTCTATAATTGATAGAACCCCTCATCAGGTGCTATTTTCATGTTTTATCTTCTATTTAGTTTATTTTGTGTATATGATGCTTCTTTGATTACTAACTGATCCATGTTTAACAACGTTTGTGTAGGTACAAGGTGTAGTACATGATAAACATAAAAAGACAAAGCATGCCGCTGGAAAAGTATATAACATTAAGGTTGGCAGGGGTATATGTATGACAAAGCAAGATCTTATCAAAAACCTAGGAACCATTGCAAAATCTGGAACTTCAGGTAACATACTACCTTCTCAATAAGTGGCTTGGATTTTTGGTATAGGTTTGACAAAGCAAGATCTTCTCAAAAACCTAGGAACCATTGCAAAATCTGGAACTTCAGGTAACATACTACCTTTCTCAATAAGTGGCTTGGATTTTTAATAGCATTTCAATTAATTATGATTTCATTAACCACTTCTTATACTCATTTTGTTAACAATCTACCATCTTTTTTCCACTTTCCGTAATATATCTCTGTGGGGCCATAAAAATAATTTTGTGTTAATTAAATTTAGTTTTGTTCAATGAGATATGTAACTATCTATCTTAGGCCACCATTGCACATGCTTCAAAATCTCCATGTTCTATTTGATGCTGACTTTTTTCCCTCCATTTTCACCTGCTCTGTAATTCCTGTTTCTGTTTCTTTTCTTTGCCAAGACGTTGAGATTCCTATAAACCAAGAACAAGAAAAAGGGATAAGATGAAAGGCCTCAAAACTAGTTTTTTCCTATATTAATTTTGGATGAGCAGCAACTTGCAAAGGGTTGAACGAGAAAAAAAGCATTTAGAAAATAAAATTGTGTTGATAACTAGAGAAAAATAAAGCACTAAAATCATTATAAAAAAAACAAAAACTCAAAGTAGAAAGGGCACGTAAATACGTGATAATAAGAGGTGACTAGGTGAGGCAATTGGTAATAGGGAAGAGATCCAAAAACCAGCCTTAATAGACAAAAGAAATGGTTATTCTAGAATTGTCACTTGTCAGTCAATCGTCATAAAGGGTTAGGAAGAATTTCGTCACATTGGTGTATCTTATTACATTGGTGTGTCATTAAGATGGTTAATCTTTTGAGTAATGCATATCAAGGTGTAAATCCTAGAATTAGAAATCATATAATCATATATGTAAGAATTCATAGTTTCAAATAGTGAAATTCATCAAAAAGTTACAGCTTTTGAAACTATTATTACATATTACGCAAAATTAACATATATTTAAGACAAAAATCTAAAAAATATACTAAAAGTACACAGAATTATTAAGATTAGATTAAAAGTTACATTCAATCAATAATCACATAGTTCCTAGTAATAGAATAGCTAAAGTACATTATTATCATCGATAATGAAAATGAACAAAAGAAATATGTTTAAATTATAAATTTGGTTGGTATAGTCATATGATAAATAATGAGCTGTTGTGCATGCGCCCAGTTTCCTGTCTCCGCTTGAAAATAATGACGTTTTTGCGTTGATAGATATAGAATCCGGAAGTAATTAAGCTAAAGCCGTAACCAAAATAAACTCACTCGTATTTTGGTTGAAAAATGAACTGTTTTGGGTACTCTTACTTACGGAACCAAATGACTGTCTCTTAGACTTAGTATTTACATGGCGATGGGCTTTTAGACAACCCATGATCATTCGGCCACGATTTTTTACTATATGCTAGTTGTTGCGCACGTGCGCACCGTGGATATATATGATTTGTCTATTAACCCTTCTAGTATTACGGAGAAGTTGCAAAAATAACATAAATTACATACGAAAGTATTCTATTAAGCAAGTTAGCTCCTAAAAGGCCAAATAAAACTTTAAGCTGAAGCAATCAAAAGTAATTTCAGAAGTAAATACTCGGACCAAAAAAACTAAAAAAATTTAATGTTTATTCCAGCTATTGAACAACAGCTTGGTCATTAGAGACCTTTAATATTTGGCATTTCTTTTGTGAGATAAATCACGTTGATTACAACTTTAAAACTCTCAAATTAAAAAAAAACAACATAAACTTAAATCCTTCCTAATCACAAGCCTTGAAAATTGAAATCAAAGAGTGAAGTTTGCTAATAGATCATAATGAGAGAATGCACACCCACGTACATACTTAGGTGAAATCTGACTACTCCACGGAGTTCTACAAAGCAACTTACCACGTACGTGTAGACATAATATTTCTAACAATTATGCATATAAGAGCGAATTTCTTGTCATTCTAGAACTCTAGAGTCATTCTAGAACTCTGGACATTGTACCATTCATGAAGTGGATGCTCTTGAAGTACGGCGGAAAATTGAACACTTGTAAATATGTTTGCATGCCTTTCAGGACAGATTGGCTGTCCGTACTACAACCGCCCGAAAAGGTTGCGGCCCAGTATGTTCTTCATACTCTTGTGTCCTCGGCCAGTTTGTTCCTCAGTGGAGTATAACTTGGATACCGATCCAAGTTTATAACATGGACAAGCATAACACTCCAAATATACCCTGATATAGAGAAAATGCACAATTAATGGTAGAAATTGAAGTTATAGAACACCAAAGTGAATGATTAGTCATTGGAAACCAGTATTTTTAGACCTGAATTATTTTCTTAAAAAAATTTGAGAAATGAAATCCATCTTTGTGTTTCCTATATGTCGTGACCAATTCAGAAAACTAACAATTTCATGCAATGGTCTAATCACCATGAAAAAGTGAACATTAACATAGATTTGAAAGTAGGAGAGTATAGCATTGTCGACATTCAAGAAAATAACAAGCAACTATAAACATAACTATAAACATGTTGCAGAGAATATAAACCTAGACACAGAAGAGTGACAAAAAAAAGAGAAACAAGTAAAATAGGGATACACCTAAACAAGAGGTAGCAAAACAAATAATGACATTGAACTTCGGTCATCCTATCAATGTCAATTACTTAATATGATAATCTAGCAATCTACTAAATGTCAGGAAGAAAGCTAGAGAAGTTGATGACAAATGCATAAACAAGAGACCTATGCAGCTAATGTCAGCTTCTTCTTTCATTTACCATTAAATTTGCCACCAAAAATAATTAAGGCTCACAATAGTCATGAGTAAAATAATGAAAAACAATGGGTGAACTTGCGCAATTGTTCCATGGAAAGAATTGGCCGTCAACCATTCCCAACATTTGTAACATTTGTATAATTCACATATTCAAGGATGGACTTAACTAATTTAGCATGGGGACAATGGGAGCTAGAACTAATCTGACAGTTTCTCAAAGAAACAGTAGGGATAGAGGAACATATTGCTAAAACACCAAACACCTTCATAAGGAAAGAACCAACTACCTTCAACTTCTCAGGCGTCTTCCCACTCTACTCTCTATCCGCCTAAACACATGTACTTTGTATTTCAATGTTAATTCAAGTTGGACAAAAAAAATAGACATTCCCCGTGCTTAAATTCATCTAAGCTTGATATGGATATACTTAATTAAATAATACACAAATTAACCCTCCAAGACTGAAGTCTGATATTACATACCCTCTCAACAAGAACTCTAATTTTATAGTCGATAAGAAACAAACTATGCAATGAATAAAAAATGAAGAGAACGAATACCACATAGACAAGGACAAGAGTGAGCGAGTATGAGAAATTACTTGGACGATTTTTCAATGACGTTTTAAGCATCAAACAATTGCCCAACTCTATAACTCTGCAGAGATCGGAGAAGAGGAAACAAAATCTCCGCATACTGGGAGTAATCCTCTGACCGCCTGATCAATCTACTGAAGTCCTGTGTACCAAATTGACAAATACAAATGGAAAAGGAGATCGCAATAAAAATAGGAAGTTGAAAATTAAGAGAAGGAAGCTTACCAAAAATACATAATCGAAAACAAGAAAATCAGAGAGGGTTCCCGATGCTGAAAACTGAAGAATGAGTAGAGAGAAAGATGCAGAACGTACCAAAGGCGACATTCAGGGCCAACAATTGAGACCGTACTTACTGAAGAATTCATAGTGAGAAGGTCAATCAACACGGAAACCAAGTTTAAAGAGCTCTTTAAAAGAATAATAGAGGGAAGAAGCCCCTGTTTTCTTTTAGATATAAAAAGCTCTATAAAAATGGAAGAATAATTTGGTGGAGGTATTCGTTCATCTTCATTGATAATTGCGGTGGAAGACGGACATAGAAACATGCCGAAACAAACGTGTCGTGATCCCGTGAAGGCGTGAAGCACTAGGGATGACAATGGATCGGGTGGCGGGTGGATGACCTTGACCGCCACCCGATCCATCACCCAAAATTGTCCACCCCACCCGATCCACCACCCATTAAGGATTTCACCCGCATCCAATCCACCCACATCCACCGGATGAAGCGGGTGGATCGGATGAGAGTTCGGGTGGTCTACACCTTATTTATAAATTTGTAAAAAATCAAATATTTTACAGAAAATCAAGATAATACTTAAATTCAACTCAAATTAACATAAGATTTTACATAATACAATGTACAACACTATAATCAAGCAAGATCTAAAATATACAAATTATATTGAATCAATAATAACAACCGAAATATATTAAGAAAGAAAATATATGGTTTACTTTAATATAGTTTATATAGTGAGGAAATAAAAGTAAAATATTTATAACATAAAAAACTACAAATATTATAAATATATATAATTTTAAGCGGGTAGTTACGGGTCGGATGGATCGGGTGATGGGTGGATGAAACCTTCACCCACATCCTACCCGATCCACCACCCGCTTCATGTTGGAGATTTGGGCTAAGTCTTCATTGTAACCATTGAGCTTGTCTCGAGACAAGGTGCAATGAGTTGTTCACATGTGTGTCACTATGGTCTGGGTTGCGGGAGGCAAGCCAAGTGACTGGCACTAAGAGCAACTAGTATTGTAAGGGGAGTCGAATCGAAGCAAGGTGATCTACGACAAGGTCAACCTGTGCCAGATTTTACAAGGCCGATACTTGGGGCTTTTTAGCCACGGTTTCTCGGCACACCTTTGGTTCTTAAGCCTTACATTGGCTAAAGAACATGTGGTTAAAAATTGGGAGCAATCCAAGCTCAAATGCTTAGTGAATGTCAATGAAGCAGCTAGTGAGCTTCTTTATGAGCTACACTAGCTTGAGCTAAGATATTGAGTATTTGCGGATTTTGGAGCTTACCCTAGCTATGTGAAAGTGAATAAAGCTCATTGGAAGTGTTTGGACCAAGAAAAATATGCTAGCTCTAAGCTAGCTCCGGGGAGCGGTTTTGGGCTCCTTGTTTGGGCCTCAGGCCTCGGGCCTTTCTAGGGTTTCAAGGCCCATCATCCAAGCAACTTCCATGTAACTTCCTTAACCGCTTTTAACCGCTTTTAACCGCTTTTAACCGCTTTTTGGTGGTTATAACTTCCCAAAAACGTTGGCCCCTATGCCTATATAAGGGAGAGCCATTTGCACTTGATGATTCATTCGTTTTTGCAACAAATAAGCTTTTAGTTCCATTGTATTGACATTGGATAGGCCTTCTTATAGCTTGTTTGCAAAACTCGAAAGACCAGTATAGTTCCTTTGTATTGACAAAGGATAGGCATCCATCTTAGATTGGTTTTGTATTGACGAAACCTAGGAATACCCTTTCTTTACAAAGTAAGACAAGTAAGTCATTTACTTAGTCTTTGTAACGTGTAACGTTTTATCCCACTAAGGTATTTGGATATTCCCGGTGTAGGGGAAGATACACTTAGAAGGAAAATTCTTTTATGAATGACTCATTACATAATCCAAGTCAATGTTTTAAACATATAACAATCGGTTTTATAAGACTTGCAATTGAACTTAATTTATATTAGAGTTTCGTCTACTCCTTTCGGAGATTACAAACTCTTGGTTGGGTTTTGTCTACTCCTTTGTGGAGATTACAAACCTTTGTTAATAATTTGATTTCACTTCAAATAATAATATATATATGTATATATATATTAATTTGATTGGCAATTGGGAGAACCGTCCTACTCACTTAAGTGAGACTACGGCCCTTTGGTCTAAAACCGGACACCGAAATCCAACAATCTTCTAAGTGTATTTATTGTTTTTTGTTTATTGTTTTGTAGATTTGGATTTGTCAATAATGAGTAAGACGTTAATGACGGAAATGACTTCTCGCTTTGGGAAGTTGGATAAGTTTGAGGGTGTGGACTTTAGGAGGTGGCAAAAGAAAATGCACTTCCTCTTGACTACACTGAAAGTTGCTTATGTCCTCACGACACCTAGACCGGCCGAGCCGTTTGATGATATGGTGGAGGAAATATCGGTTGTCCGACAAAGGAGTAAATGGGATAATGATGACTACATATGTCGTGGTCATATTCTCAATGGCATGAGTGATGCATTGTTTGACGTCTACCAAAGTGTAGAGTCATCAACATTGTTGTGGGATCAACTCGAGTCTAAATATATGGCGGAAGATGCATCATCTCGCAAATTCTTAGTCTCAGATTTTAACTCGTACAAAAATGGTGGACTCAAGGCCGGTAATGGAACAATATAATGAATTGCTCCGGATTCTTGGGAGGTTCACTCAACATGCCATGCATATGGATGAGGCCATTGCGGTTTCGTCTATAATGGATAAGCTCCCCCCTTCATGGAAGGACTTCCGCCATGTGCTAAAGCACAAGAAGGAAGAACTCACGTTGGTGGAACTTGGGTCTCACCTTCAAATTGAACAAGGCCTTAGGGCACAAGAGGGTGGAATCAAGAAGGATGATAAAACTTCTACTTCCCACGAGGCCAACATGATGGATGGCAAGGGCAAAAGGAAGAGGTTCAAAGGAAAGGACATGGACAAGGGAAAAAAGTCCAAGAAGTCCAAGAAGGATAATATTGGACAAGAAACCGAAAGGTGCTTGTTTGGAAGTGTGGCAAGACTGGCCACTTCAAGCGGGATTGTAAGGCTAAGGTCGATGGATCCAAGGGTGGAGGTCAAAGTGACCAAAAAACCCCCCAAACCAAGGTAACTCTCTTATGAGTCTTGATTCTAACTTTGATATAAATTCTGATTTGAATTATGTGTCATTGACTATGAATGTTTGTCCATGCCAGGATGATGACCTTGGATGGTGGGTGGACTCGGTGCAACAACTCACGTTTGCAAAGATCGGCGTTGGTTCAAGACGTACACCGTCGCTAACGATGGAGCACTCATACATATGGGAAACGAGTCTACCACCCCCCGTTCTAGGAAGAGGGCGGGTTGATCTATACTTCACAAGTGGCAAGACACTAGTCTTGTCAAATGTTCTACATGCACCGGCCATTAGAAAGAATGTGGTTCCTGTACTTAATAGGCTTGGCTTCAAACAAGTCATAGAAGCCGACCGCTATGTATTATCTAGGAGAGGCACATTTGTAGGCTTTGGCCATTGGAACAACAATATGTTTCTTCTCTCTTTATGTAATAAACTTTCTAATATTAATAATAATAAGAATAGTTTATTTACATTGTCATCTTCCAATTGTGATTTTGTTAAAATGGCATGCACGACTTGGACATGTTCACTTTAAACGTATGAATGACATGACTAAGGATGGTATTTTACCTAAACTTGACTTACCAAAAGATAAGTGTAAAACGTGCATGTTGACCAAAATAACAAGACTTCCATTTCCTAGAATTGAAAGAGAACAATCTATGCTCGGTTTAGTCCACTCGGATCTAGGTGACTTGCACTCTACTCCTTCATTAGGAAAGAAGAAGTATTACGTAACATTCATAGATGATTACTCTAGGTATTGTTATGTATATCTACTCTTTGCAAAGAGTGATGCCTTAGACAAATTCTATGTATTTAAGAATGAATCTGAGTTACAACAAGGTACCTTAATAAAAAGACTACGCACGGATACGCACGGATCGTGTGGTGAATTTATGGATAAGGAATACTTTGAGAGTGTCGGGATCATACATGAGACCACGACACCTTACACACCACAATCAAATGGTGTGGCCGAACGAAAAGAATCGAGTGCTTAAAGAGATGGTCAATGCGATGCTCTCTTACTCGGGTCTTAAGAACTCGTTTTGGG